>JAWWEO010000036.1:22409227-22446276 GCA_035582975.1 Ormyrus labotus
CCCCCTCTCTCTCTCTCTCTCACGCTCTCTCTCTCTCTCTCTCTCTCTCTCTCTCTCTCTCTCTCTCGAAAAAAAAGGGAGAGCGGGCAAGATGACGCGGAGATTGTAATATCTTCCGAGTGCGCGGCATCCCCGGGTTCCGATATATATCCGAGAGTCAATATATCCGCGGCGGCGGCGGTATATACGGTGCGGCCTCTCCCTTTTCGTATCCCGGCGACTAAAGCCCTCCGCCGAGCCCCGACGGCGCTCTCTCCACTTCATTCAGGTAGTGATAAGCCGTGGGACTTTCCTCCTACCCCGACGGCATTCATGTGTAAATATCCGACACAGCCGTCCCTTCGAAAGAGAGAGAGAGAGAGAGAGAGAGAGAGAGAGAGCAAACCACCGGAATGTATAGCTGCCGTAATTTACCTGCCCGTTTACCCTTTTTTTCCTCGGCTTTTTTTTTTTTTTCTTGTCTGAGGGAAAAGCCTTTTTCTTCAAATCCTAGTTTTAGAGATAGTAAAAATGTTACTCCTTTCGAGTGAAATTTGAATTTGAAATGCAATTTTTCGCGATTTTAAAGTTCCATCGACCAAGACATGCTATTTTATACTTTTACTATAACAAACCAGATCAAAAGATCAAGATCAATCCACCCAAAATATCTATAAAACAAAAGTCAAATCAGAGCCCCAAGAAGCTTCGAAAAACCTGCCGCCAAGCGCCATCATTCACCTAACGATCTATGCGCCCGGCCAGGCTGGAAAATCGCGTAACTCCCCCGTCCCGGGCAAAAAATCGGAGCAGCGCGGCAAACAACCGCAAAAGAATCAGAGAGACAGAGAGAGAGAGCTCGGCTCGGCGGCCGAATGAAACGGGCGAATAAAACAAAAAAAAAAAAAAAAAAAAAACCAGCAGAACCGGGAGGGCTGGAAGAAAACGCCGAAACCCTAAACAAATAGCGGCACTCAATCACGATGCTATCGAGCAGCAATAAATTCCGTCCGCTCGAGCGCGCGGCGCACAATCACGAGCGGCGGCGGCGGCGGCACGGGAGCGCGTATCGCGCGTTGAGGACGGAGCCGGAGTTTCGGGGGCTGCGGGGCGGCCCGCGCAGATATTTCACAATTAGTCGCGTATTCAGAAACGAGAGGCCGCACAATGGCTAGCGGGACGTCTTGATTTCCTCCGATAGTTCGATCTGATTAGCCGCCGCCGCCGCCGTCACCGCCACACCGCACTGCTGACTCTGAATGGCGGGAGGATCGAGAGCGCGACGGATTATTCCTCTTAATTTATCCCGTTCGACTGCTGCGAGGTTGCCTTCTCTCTCTCTCTCTCTCTCTCTCTCGGCGCTGCCCGCCTGTTGGATGTACGTCGAGCCCGGCCGAATTTACGGCCGCTTCAGGGCTCCGCTTGATAAATTTCGCGACTGACAAAGGACCCCGGCTTGACGTTTCATTAATATTAATTATTCTTAATGAATTTACGCGGGTTCGGAGGTCAAGTACAAGACGCGGGCGTGTTCTTGCGCGCGAAATTGATTTATCGTCTCTCGCGGGGGGAGGGTTGGGGAGTATTTTTGTTTTTAAACACTTGAACGTTCGGGGTTCGATTTTAAAATCGCTGTTTCGTTTCGATGCTTTTTCAGATGCTTTTCTACAAGTAAGTATAAAAATTTCTCAACTCTTTGTGCGCCGTCGAGGTTCTAGGAGTTACAGAGGCGACTGTGCTACTTGAAGTTTTAAGGTAGCGCATATATGGGGCACGTTTCTGAGAATCGGCTGGAGCAACAAATTAAAAACCAACGGGCTTCTTAAGCAACGAATTAGCGAAAGAAAATATAACGTTGGTTTCATGCAGAAATAATTAGGGCCGGAGTTGCAGAAGTGGCTGTACTAGCTTAATACACGTCGCAACTACAATGCTTTGCGGTTTTCGTGACTCATTTTGTAGAAACAAAAAAAAAACTGCGGTGTCTTCAGAAACATTTCGCACGAAATTATATTTAAATTAGGACTCGAGCGGACCGACGTAAAAATGAAAAATCTCATTTTTTGACTTAATTTGTTTTTTTTTTTTATACCATCCCACTCTCGTCTTCCACGCAGACCTCACTTTTTTCTCGATCCTCTTTCCCACTTCGCGAAGGCACGCTCGTTTCTTTCTCGTACACACGCGGCAGTGGACACGCTTCCTCCTTTTTTTCTCCCCGCAAAGACGCGGAGCGCGGCAAGGATCCCCGAGAAAGAAGAGGAGTACCGCTCGCGGTAGTGGGAGGGGAGAGAGCTTGACCTTGGAACTCTTGAGCGAAGTGCAGAGGAAAGAAGAGCATCGTTAATCCAGCAGTTTATTGCTCGACGCGCAAACGATTTACATCGGGGCCGGACGAGATGCGTCCGCGCGCGTGTGTGTGTTACATAGCTGCGCGAGCGCGGGCGCGTATACGTTTTATAGCTATCGCTGACAGCGCTGCAATATCTAATTTATCGCCCGACTTTGTGCCGCGAGTAATATATGTAAGGTCGGACGCGGGAGAAGACAGGAAGCTTTGTGCTCTCGCAGAAACTTTTTTTTTTCTTCTTCTTCTTCTTCTTTAGAACCGAACGCACTCGCTTGAAATCGGTATACCAGTTCGAAGCGACTAATATAGTAGACCAAACACGCATATACCCGTCAAAATCTTCTGTGTAATATTGCTAAAGCTGAGAATTCGTAATGGACGCATAAATTAATATACCTCGGCCGAGAGACCGAGCGAAATAAGTCATTTCCCCAAAATTCTTTATGCAAATGAAATTTAGAAATAGCGCCCGAGCAGATAAAGCATCGACACGGCTTGGGTCCGCGCGGGCGCGCGCGCAATTTATGATCCGACTCGATTAGTGTTGGATATAAGCTTGCGCGAGCCAAACAAACAAACATAATATATACGTAAGAGGCGGAGGGAATTCAGGAAGGTACATTACGGCCAGCGGCGATTTACGCGCGACAATAGCGCCCTGAGACTCTCTCGTGGGGGGGCAGAAAGTGTAGGCAGGGCGCGCACATACAGGCGCATGTCCCGAGGAGTATTAAAATCAACGCTCTTACATGCTCTCTCCCGCTCGTGTTGTCGAGTAATTCACTCTTTTGCCGGTATTAGAGCGATCGTTTAACGAGCCGTTGGCTTTCTGATGGTTTGATAAGCCGGGTTTTATTAAATTGTTTGTATTTACGTAAGTTTCGCGATTTTGCCAATTTCGTGCTTTATTAATCGAGAGGGTAAACTTGTACAATCGAGACGAAAAGAAATCTGGCTGTGAATTTTACAATGCTTTTACACAAAACGGCTTAAATAATTGAAATGGTATATATTTTTCGCGGTTGTAAGAGACCGCAAATTAGTAAGCGATAAAAGCGAGAATCAAAAGTCAGGCGCGTAAAGCGCTAATAAGAAAATAAAATAAAGCCTCTAAATTATTTCGGAGGACTTTGAAAACTATGCTCAAAGATTGCAATCGCGGCGAGTATTTACGCGCAAAGAGATAAAATAAATTTTCGCAGAACGACTCTCGGGTCGGCATTAAAGTGCCAAACGATTATTAGTCAATAACTCGACTTTTAAACCCGAGAACTCGAGCCTCGTTTGCGAGAAAAAAAGGAGACGGAGCATTATCCGCGCGAATTCTCACGCGTAAATTCGCGGCGGATCCTGCAGTAAATCTCTTGGCATCGATCAACGAAAAAAAAAAAAAAAGATGAAAACAAATAAATATAAAAGCAGAGGGGAGCGAGAGAGACCTTGAAGCTCTCGGGGCCCGGCAATAATCCCGGTGTCATCTCTCGCGCGCCGGTAATTTTAATCTCATTAATTGTGTACGAGGCGGCGACGACAAGCCCAGGCGGCGGCACCGGACACGATTCAAGGTCCCCGACCTTGCGGGCTCGCCTGTAACCGAATACTCCGCCGGCCCGAAACCGAGTAATCGTCATGGACGAGAGGCTTTTCTCAATAATTAATTTAGAGCGCCGGAGTGGACGCGGCCACCTCGAGAGCTCTTCAAAGGAGATTACATCTTCATTCGCTTAAAGCGACGGTCATTACGCGCGGTTTTGGCACGTTTTTCTTTCTTTTTTCTTTTTTGTTTTAGTCCGCTCCTGATCGCTCTAATTCGTCTTTAATTGTTTTTTTTTTTAAATGTTCCTATTGTTAGTAGGATTTTTTCGAAATGCTTTTGGTTTTTAACCAAAAGTCGGCGTGGAATTCCCCGGCTGGAATTACGTCAAAGGAGAATGGTAGGGAAAAGAATGGGTGAAATAAATAATTATGGATTACGTTTAATTTTTAATTGATTAAGCACGACGCGAGGTATTTAAAAATAAATTAAATACGATTAAATAAAATTAAACCAAAATACGCGCGCAGTACAATTGAGCAAAAAAATATCATTCGACGTGAAATTAAGACGGAAATAAATCGCGGCTCAGGGCCAGCTTTCGCGCAACGAACTCCTCAGGTCCCCATTTTTGCACGAGCGACGACCTTTCGTTGCACTGAGCGAGGGTTAGTATATGGGCTCCTGCTGCCGGTGAGCGCAGAGCGCTCTCAGCGAGGACGGCCCGTCTGAGCTGGGAGAAGGTTGACTCAGAAGTGTTCGCCCGTTGAGCTTTGGGAGATCCGGCTCCCTTGATCTCTGTCGATCAACTGTCGCCGCCACCTCGTTGATCTTTTTCGCAAGGGGCTGACGGCGATAGGGGTAAAGTCTCGTGACTTCCAAGGCTCACGATTGACCAAAACCCCGTGGAACACTTATTCTCGAGCGCGGAGGCGACGAGCATTCGGGGAAAACGTCGACGGCTTTTATTTTATAATAACGGAAGACTACGCGTACGTCCAAGTAGAAATGAGAATTTATTTTTGGGGGATTTTGGGGTTAACCATTATTCTTGTTCGACGCGGAGGTTGTTTTCTTTCTGATCCAAAAAACTTCAAATTTTCTTTTTTTTAAAGAAACTGGTTTTTGTGACGCAAGCTGCAGGCAGCGGCGAAGGGCTTATAAACTTTTAATTGGATTAAATGCTTCGTTTATCTTGATTTTTATCGGAAAAAAAATACGCGATTATCAAATATCCGAAGACGCAAAAAAAGGGAAATATTAAAAAATCATCGAAATTCAAAACTAACGTCGCCTATATCAGCATATACCTTGCAACAAAGGTATATTTACTGTTAACGAAATCCGCTGCTTCGCTACATTTCTGATTTACGCGCCAATAAAAGGGCGAAACTAACGAAGACCAACCTGCGCACCATAACGTTTATTTATAAACTCTTGCTCTCGAAAAAAACGCGGTGTGCATCCCCCTCGAAAAATTCGAAAAGGTAAAATTCAACCGGAGTGGAAGACGCCCGACCTTGAAACTTTCAGCGGAGGAAGAGTAGGGGAGCGTCGTCAATACGCGAGTTTATTGCTTGTCCTCCGATTTACATCAGAGCCCAGTAAAGACGCGCTGCTACATAGGTGTCCGTGCGTGCAGCTGCAAGAGTTCGGCCCGTTTTATAGCTATCCGCCGAAGGCGCTGCGATGTCTAATTTATCGTTCGACTTTGCGCGCGTTGATATATATATATGTGTGTGTGTAAGATCGCGGAAAAAGGAAAGACGGGAAGCTTCTTCGCGCTCGGAAAACGGTACATTCTAAATCTTTTATCGAAGTTTACGGTGATCTGGTAAATTTGTGCAATTAACCGTGCGACCTTCAGTACGTCGTCGTTGTCAAAAATTTAAACGAGTAAAAAGTTATATTTTTTTTTCTCTCGCGAAATAAAGTATTATTTATTCGCATCTTTTTATAATTGTAGCTTATCGCGGCGGAACAGTATTTGCGGGCAATAAATTTTGCATCCGTAATCACGGGCTGGTAATATTAAATCCCGAAAGATAATTCTATATCAGAAGCAATTACCGGTAGTTATCTTTCTGAGAATCAAGATTCACTTTTTTTCCGATCGATCTTCTTCTTCTTTAGACATTTTCGAAATTGACCCAAGCGGCAAGTAGTCGACTCGAATTTTCAAAAGATATTCAATTCACAATCCTTGAATTAAACACAGCGGAAACGATCGAATTATTGCGTCCATTAATCGCGCCGAATTTGATATCCGCAACAACCGCCCCCCCCCCCCCCTAAAAAAAAAGCGGTCAATTAAGCGCGGCAAAGGATCATAAATGAAAATTAGAAAGACGCAGTAATAAACCATCGACGCGGTAAATCCCGGCAATTTACGGTTCGACTTGGTACCGCTGCGCGAGCTCGAGAGCGAACGAGCGAGAGGCCAAACATAATATATACATAAGAGGCAGCGGGAATTCAGGAAGGTACATTACGACCGGCAGCGATTTACGGTGCGACAATGGCTCTCGCGGGGAAGACCAGGGAAGAGCGGGCAAAACACGTGTCGAGCATTAAAATCGACGATTATGCAAGGGGCTCCTTTCTCTCTCTCTCTCGACGAGCGTTGCCCGGATAATTTGCCGTTTTAATTACGCCGCCGCGCGTTCATTGCGTTTATTAAGCGCGAGCGCAGTTTTCGCGCGACGGTCCGCTCTGCGCAGGACGAAGACCGGACGAGACGTATTCGTGAAAGAGTAGCCCGAGAGCCGATTCCGCTGATATTCGATTCGTTATGAATTCCGCGACGGGATTGAGGGATGAGTCTCGCTGAGAATCTTCGAATTAAGAAGGTTATACATTAGTAATCCGAAGATTCTTCGCGCGCCGTTGCGGAATTCCTTCCGCTCCGGGATATAATTAATTATACGTGTTATATACCGCGCTACATTTTCACGCGCCTCGCACAGTACTTGCTATTCTTCACCCGGATGAGGGTATATTTATGTAAATCCAACGTTAAGAAAATGATGATTTCACGCGGAATCTCCATAACTACACCCTCATCTCTCTATATTATAAAAATGTATCACCGCGCCACTGTTTCGAGAACGGAGAGCCTCCATTCTTTCTCGCTCGGTCTGCATTCAAATGAGAGGATTACTTTAGAAACTGCACCGCCATTTCCGAGATAAAATATATATATATATATGTACCTCGGCTCCTGAAATTGATTTCTTGTATACTCGTATTTTGAAAATAAATTCTACGTAACGGTAAAGAATTACCGACGTTCAAAAGAAACAATTCGCCGTCCGGCGAGAGAGAGAGAGAGAGCTTTTCAATTAAAATTATAATTACATTGAATTTCTACCCTCACTTCCGCTTTCCCAAACGAGCGCCTCGACCAAAAAAACTCTCAAAGCCGCGCGCGCGACAACAAAAGAAAACATTCGCGCAACCTCGAGCGAACTGGCCGCTCGCAAATATTCCTCCCCCGCGGAACACTCGCGCGCTGCAAAAAAAAAAAAACCCGCCGCACAGTAGTCGACGCGCGTTTCATCTCCGCGTCGTTCTCTCTCTCCGCTAACCCATTTTTCTCGCAATTCCTTTCTCCGCAGACGCAGTCTCGCGTTGTCCCGTGTCCCCCCTAGCCCGACAATCCCGTTTGGCTCGATCGAGAATTCGACTGGCCGCGGAGAGTCTCCCCCCCCCCCTTCCCCCCTTCCATTATACCGGAAACAATGAGAGACAGAGCTTTTTTCCGACTTGATCCGGAGCCGAGAGAGCCGCTGCCGCTGCCGCTCGGGATATTAAACCGCCATTTACTTAGAGAGCCGTCCGCGGGTCGCGCAAACATCGACGACGACGCGGCGCGCGCGATAGGGACGTCCAAATAATTGCCAAAACTCGCTGGAACAACAAATTAACTGTCCTCGGGCTCTCTCTCTCTCTCCCGATAAAATAAACAAAACTCCCCGGGGCTACTTGCTGCGAACTCGAGCACTCGAGCGAGTATATATAGGGCTCTGTGTACGTGTGAGCGCGCGCCTAGGTTATAGATAGAGGAAAAGCAGCCCTCGGGCCCGCGCGAGTGTGTTTCGTTCATGTCAAAAGAGCGACAGACACATGCCGGCACAATGGAACCGCGGGGCAAACAATGCCGAGGCCGAACGCGCGACGGCCAGCTGATTTCGAGTTATGAAAATCAAATTATATCGCGGCGGACGGGGGTGTATAACGGACGGCCGGGCTCTCGGCGTTTAACGGAAGCGTTCGAGTGCGTTGCGAGATGTACCGCTGCCTTTGAACCGTCGGCTCGAAGCTTTTTTTCTTCTGAAAAGGTTCGTCAAATTTTATAGTGGCGAGGCGCGCTCTGGGCTGATGATGTCGCTCAGAGTCGAGGCGATGGAAAATATGGCAGGGAGGCTGATGTAAATACAGACGAAATTACGAAATAACATATCCTAGCTGCCGTTAATGCTTATGAAGCGATGGAACGGCCGTACAGATTGAGCTGTGCAGTAAATTGAATTTTTGCTCTCCCATATCGCGGCGAGCTTCGAGAGAGGGAGATTACGTTTACTTTGGCTTTTTGCGAAGGCCTACTGGCAATTTCTTTGTAATGTCAATGTAATTTTCTACAAATTGCTAAAAGTGTCGTAATAATTAAGATTAATTATAACGGCAGTCGCCGCTAAATAACCTCGAGCTTTAATTTGCGTAATGCATTTTTATTATGCAATATAATTCCGTGATATTTCATTACTTCAACGTTTTACACTCGACGTTATATACAGCCTCCCGTTAATTTTGCTACAGACGTCATTTTGATAATTAAATTAATGCAAAGATTATCTCGTTGAAACAGTACAACCTTTTGCGCGCAAGTCGCGGCAATCTAATGCGGAGCATCGAACGAACTTTGATTTACAATTCGACGCCAGAGAGAAAATTGCTCCGGCTTCGCGCAATTAACAGATCTCATTTGCAATAACGAAGATTAGCAGCGGCGAGAAAATTAAACGGTCGGGATTAAATTTCCGAATTATTAATACGCGTCTGGTTAATTTCAGGGACTGTGGGGAGAGCCAAGGGCCCGAGACAACAATGCAACTGTCTACTGCACCCGAAAACGACGTTCACGCTTGGGGAGCCAAGACGGCGCTGGTGTCTCTTTCGGCCTGTGTGTTGGCTTACACACCGACTTGGGAGCCCGCCGCCGCTCCTCCCAATTCCGGGCAGTGCACCTGATATCTGAAAAAGCCTTGGCTCGAATGGCCGTTCCGGGATACTCTTACAAAAAGCGAGCTACAAAACCGGGAGGCGCCTAGTAATAAGCGGAAAAAAATTCGTTGATTTATCGGCCGATCATTTTGCGGAATGTCGGCGTTATTTTCGATCGTTTATTTTAGAGATTTTTTAAATAGATGAATTAACGAATTTAAAGATTCGGAACTATTCGCCCGAAAAAGGTGCATTTGTAAAAGTATACTGAGAGAAAAAAACTAGCAAGAATTACTATTTTCGCTAGTAATGCCAGATATCAGAAGAAAAATAAAGATATTTACTATAGTTTTCTAATTAACTACAATTTTTAATTTTGATATTTACTATTCAGGCTAGTAAAAAATTTTAACTTATATAAATTATTATATTTTTTGTAAAGAATTTAAAAGATTTGTAGGATAATTTACTATTCTAGCTAGTAAAACGAATGGCAACATAAGTTTGTTTAAAAATTTACTATTCTAGGTAGTAAAAGATTCAAACAAGGCAGCATAAGATTTTTTTTTTTTTTTTTTTTTTTACTTCTGACTGTGTAAAATTCATGACTGTAAATGATGTAGATTATTACTCACAGTTTGTATCGCTATTTTTTTTTTAAATTATATTTATGTTTATTTATTTAATGAAAAGTTTTATTAAAAAACTTAACAGTAAACAAATTTATCAACTTTATACATGTTTCCCGCAAGCGGCCAAATCTTCATCGCTAAGTATATATACGACTTCCAAAAATGAGATAGGAAGATTGTGAATCAGCGACTGCGATTATAATAATGCGTTTAAAAAGCGTTGTGTGCGAAAAGTGTATAGCGTTTGTTAAATTGCGTTTAAGTGTATGTGTAACATTGTGTTTATAAAGTATCTTCATGTAATTACATTAGCAAGTGACTAAAATATGATCAGGAACACATCAGAAACGCATAAGTAGATTTAAAATTTTTGTAAATCATTTTAAATTTTTTACAAATCATTTTGGATTTTTTACTATCTAGAGTAGTAAAAATGTTCGTCTAAAAAGATGTTTTACTTTTACCAGTGCCGCTGGTAAAATTTCCTGCTTATTTAGTAAATAGAACTACGCTATATAGTATTTTGCACGAGTTTTAAATTTTACTAGTCAATTTGTAATTTTTAAAATCGTACACCCGATATCTTCAGTTATCGATAAAAAAATGATAATTCTTACTCGTTTTTTTCTCTCAGTGTACACTGGTAGACGTTGATGTAAATTAAGACAATTTCACATCGATATAATAATCGGTGTAAGCGGGCAGTTTTAACCGAAGATATATTTTTAATTTTCTTGCTGTACGATGTTTTTATAAATCGAACAGCGTATAAATTAATAAGTGAAAAAAAAATGTACTGCATCGCGTTTGTCTTGCGCAGAAGTGAAGCTAATGAGTAAAATTAATGGAAATCATAAAAATATTCCGAGTTTTACAGCCGCGCGCAGCATTTCAGTCTCATTTCAAACGACGTTCACTTAATAAAGCGCGGCGATAAATTCCTCTTAATTCATAGTTTATTTACATGCCCTCTTCAATAAAATCTATATTTAGCCCGAATGCGCGATTTGCACTGTATCTAATAACAAAAATGTTTATCGCCGCCTGGCCGCAAGGGATATAAAAAGGCAGCGCGTACAAGAGAGCGAACGCCAAGGGAATGTCGCGCGCTGACGCGGCCGCGCTCTCTCGTCCCTTGCTTAGGAATTTATAGGGCTGTAATTACGCTCGTGCCCGGAATTTATAGGCGCGGATGCTCCAATTAGAGGGATCTGCATAGACATTTTAATTAACGCCGTTGCGGTAGCTCGCCGATGTAGCTTTAGTTCGCGAAGAGCTTTCGAGTGGACGTCCGTCGTTTATATATGCGCGCATATATATAGTTAGCTTCGCTAGATTTCTATTATGTGAGAGGCTTCCGAGTGTACTCTGACAATGAAATAGTTGTATTATACGAATAAAGAGCATATATTTGTAAGATAAAATTGAAACACGTCATTTTCACAGAAGCGCAAACAGGTCGAAAAAAGACAAGTGTCGAGGCGCACATTATACGCTCTCCCGCCTCTCCGATGCACACACGCAACCTTCGACAAATTGCTTCGCTTTGCCCCCAGAAACGAGCGACCTTAAACTTACACCGCATAAAGGATCTCTCTCCAAGAGCAGAAGGCGCGACGTCCTTTCGTTCGCGCTCGCACTGCACCGCACGAGAATTAACAATCACCGCGCGCACTGCACTGCACTGTGTGTCCCCCCGCTGATTTAAATCGCACCGCGAGTATTTTACGCGCGCCGCGAGAGAGAAAGAGAGAGCGGCGCGTTCAGGAGTGGCTTTCGAAACCGTAAGAAGCCACTGGGAAATCAAGGGTAATGGCGATCGTGTTATAAAATAAGTGCTCGCCGCCGTGGAAACTGATCATTTTTTCGGCTGCTCGAGTGGCTCGGATAACCGAGCTACATTTAGTCGGGTTATTAATTCTGAATTTTTAGCGGAGTATAAAAAAAAAGAGTTGCACATCCATTCGGCAGACGCATTTAAAGGCCATCATTAATCCAATAACAAACAGCTCCCCTTCCCGGTGTTCCGCGGCGCGGTTGAAAAACCGGCACGCGCGATAGCAGTTCGTTTTCACTTTTACGCATAATGCGGCATTAGCAGCCGGCAGGTCCCGCCGCCGCTCGGGCATCTCTTCATCTCGCTCTCGCGCGATAATAGACCGTTCTCTCCGCGAGAGAGAGAGCTTTGCGCTTTACGTCGGGCCTGAGTGTATGTACGAGGCATCGATTTATAAATGTTTGCGCCGAGCGATTTTTACGCAGCTTTATCGATCGTTAAACGCGATGAATACGCGGCTCTCTTTCGCGGAGCGTATTATATATATTTATTTGCAAATCGACGCGGGATAATAAAGAGATTTTTCCGGCCGCGCGGGAGCTCCCCCGGCACGCACGTGGAGTTTATTGTTATTGGGCGCGAGTCGTTGAGCAAATTTAATATAGCCGTGTCGCGCGCGCCGATTTCCTTCTTTTGCGGCCGCATATAGTTCTTATTCTCCGCGCCTACACCGATATACATACTTCTTAGTCATGTCGCTCGGGTGGACGCGGCTGAATAAAGCTCCTTGGCTATACGTATTTTTTTGATTGGTCAAGTTTTTAACGTGTTATTTAAGTAATATTCGACTTGTGCTTAACGAGCGTGAGAATTGGCTTCGTTTTAATAAGCTTACATAAGTTGTAATGTATCTAATATGAATTTTTAGGCCTGGATTAGCTTTACTGTCGATAAATTGCGTAAATGCTATTTTCAAACGTATATATTATATCTCTTTAATGAATAAAGTTAGTAAAGTATTTGCTACTAATTAACTAATTAAAAATATTTTATTATAGTAAATATCGTCAAACTTCGTTTTTTATTAAAGTTGAAAGCTAATAAAATAAAATAAAAGTTAAATATAAATTGTTGAATCATATCCCCGATTCTCAACTTATACCATTATAAAATGTGCATGTATAATTATTTCATAAAGAACTTGTAAATTATCGGAATGTTAATTAGTTATAATTATTACGAGTTTAAACCTAAACTTAGCAAATTTTCTTTCAAGCAATCGAGCTGCAAATAAAAAAAATATTAAGCAATACAAATAACTAGAGAAAAAAAAAAACAGAAATCGCTTCGTAAAGTCCAATTCGTCATCGAATAAAATCAGCGGAGGAACCCAAAGTTATTTACATATATGTATACTCCTCCCAAAAAAAAAAAAAAAAGAAAAAAAATAGACGGCCAACCGAACTATTTTAGGCGAACACCGAGCTCCCCGCGCGCTTCCTCGCGCTGCCTTTTAAGAGAATATCCGCATCTCCCCGGCGTTGAAATCTTTCTCAAGCGGTCGCGCGCGCGCGATCGAGAAATAAGACGGAAGAGAGAGAGAGAGAGAGCAAAGGAAGCAGGTAAAGCAGACAAGTCCGAGCGCCGTGGAAGGAAGGAAGGAAGGAAGGGAGGAAGGGAAGGAAGTAAGGAAAGGGTCGGAAGCGAGGAGGAAGGTTCTACGTGGTCAGGCGGCGGGTCTAGCCTCGGACTCTCGAGGCGCTATCCTCCTCGTTTTTCTCCGCGGGGCGAACCTACGCTCTCTCGGCTCGCGAGCGCCCGGGTAAGTAGGTATCGGCGTATGAGCGATGCGTGGGAAGGCGCTGGAGCCTGGTGGGCGATCCTTCTCTATCTCTCTCTCTCTCTCTCTCGCGCAGCCTACGTCCCGGGGGATAATAAATCTGAGGCTGCGCGCGCAGAGGAGACACAGAGAGTCGCAGGCGCGCGTTTAAACTCCTCTCCGAGCTCCGAGCGATCTAAATACATTTATAGAGTGTGTTTACATGCCGCGGGACTTGTCGGGACCTTTTCGTCAGCCGAGGAGGCTTTCAAGGGCTTCGCGGAGCCGAGTGCGCGCGCGGCTTGGGGCAGGGCACCTTTTTGCAACTGACAACGGTCTCTTTATTATTTTCGTTTTTCGATTGATATATAATATGTTATTCACTTTTTTGTCGTCCTAAAACTAAGAAACGGTTGTACAGTACGAGGCTAGAGCGCAGTCGGCTCAAAATATTTACGCAGAGAGTCGAGCCGTCGTTGCGCAACCGACCGCGCCGTAATTTTGGTCAAGGCAACCAGTGCGACAGAATGACGCGGCCTAAGTATTTTAAAGTAAGAAAAATACAGCTCTTAAATCACGCTTAACAGCGAGCACACACACACATGTCGCCGCATCGAGTGAAAATTAGCAAAGCGCGCTGCTGCCCGCCGTAAAAAGAGCCACCCGCGCGCGGGCCGCGCGTATACTATAACTGTACTCGCGCTTACACACAGAAAAGACGAATGATAATCCCTCGTTAGGTGGGGGCCCTCCTCGCGGTGCGTATCTTAATTCGATCGGAGGAGAGAGAGAGAGAAAGAGAGAGAGAGCGAGCCTGCGAAATATGCGTTCGCGAGAGGGATATATACGTAAAGTCCCCCTAAACGAAGCGCGCTCCCGCGTAAAGGGCTAACGGTGTCCGCATTCCCGCGCGGCTCGCAGAGCTCTTTCTTTCGCGTATATATATATATATACACACACGCGCGCGAACTCGCTCCTTCCGGAACGATTTCTCCTTTTTTTCCTTCTCCCGCGGGGAGAGCTCTAGATATCGAGAGCCGCCTGCCTCCTCTGTACGGCGAGGAGCGCCGCTATCTCCTCGATCCTCCCGTTCGCGCGCGGAGATAACGTCGCGCGCCGGGGCTCGCTTATCGGATAATTAAGATGGCTCCCGATAGGTGGCGCGTGAATAACCCGCAAGTGTCCGCGGCGGGCCGGAGTTTTTTGGGACGAGGATGCGGCGCCGCCAGCAGCCGAACGGGTCTAACTGTATACGCGCCGGGCGTATTATCTGGGGGCATTAATCGGGATGCTGAAGGAACTTGGACTCTTTTTCCACTTTTCTTCTTTCTGGCGCTTCCACGAATTGGGCTCTGACGTACGGTGTTGTGACATTCTTGGGCTTTCGACTAAATTCGATCGATTTTGTAATATATAGTTTAGTACACAATCAACCAATTTGATAAGCTTAGAATATGTCTTGTAGAATTTTGTTAAATTAAAATTCTGCGTGAATTATATTTACCAATGAAGGTGGGTTTAAACGAGTAACGTAAAATAATCCTTAAATCCTCCAAAAGTAAACCAAACTTGCAAAAAAAGAAATCTATAAATCTTTCGTAAAGATCCACGAAAAATCCACTTTCGGCCAATCATCATTACCATTCCAAACTCTATAGAAAGTATACACTCGGAAAAAAAAATCAATTTCACCAATCGTTTAGACCTCGTGCCTACGATAGGCAAAAAGAGTCGAACGGGCGTTACAACCATCGGCGAGGTGTAACATTACGCACGTTACGACTATATATATATATATATATATAACGTGGCTCGGCGCGCGCGCGGCGTGTATCATTAACGGTTGCCGATACTGTTGCCGCGGCGACTGAAAAACGTCGCGGAAAAGCAAGAAAGAGAGTTTAAGCGACTCGACACCTTTCTCTTTCACCCCGGCGACCACTTTTACGCGCCGAGATATCGATAATAGCCGATCGTAACGATCGCCGAGCCTGCAATTACTGCCACCGCTGCGCTCGTCTATATATATATATATATATATATATATATAGAGGAAACGCTGCTTTGGCGCATTTCCCATTCGCGAAAGATGGATTCGAGGTCGCGGTTAAATAATGGACGATATATGTCGTTTGACGCGGCCTCGAACTGACGCGGCCAGCACAGTCCACTTCCGCAGGATGCAGTTGCGCAACACCCGACGTCTATTGACATACAGAAAAACACGTGACAGGACTGAAGCCAGGAAGCTGTAATGAACGAGAAGGCAGTAGTGCTTGTTGACATCGTTTTATTTATTCTCGTTGATAAAAGCGCCGTGGCTCGTATAATGGCGTTTGCCCGCGCCGAAAGTATCGGTTTGTTTTTTAGTTAATTATTGAGCCCGGGACGTATTTTTACGGTACTGTTGTTGTAATAGTTTATCGCTCTTCGATCCACGGGCTAGATAAAATGAGACGCATAAATTCCGGTACTGTATATACACATTTCCTGCCTGAAATAATCTAAACAATGCAATAAAACGTGCAATTTTATTAGAATATGCAAATCGATTCCGCCAGCAAAATCTCTTCAATATCTGTTTTCGAATGAAATTTACGGTCGCGCGTACGGTATATCGGTGAACGAAAGTGTATAAACTTATTCCATATCTTAAAAATCGCGCAAACGACAAAGTATCTCGCGAGGAGACAAAACGCCGACGACGTTGCATAAAATCATTAGTCGGTGATACAAAACTCGGGCAAGGCCAAAACGACGATTGTTAACTGCGTGCGAGCCAATAATTATAATCTTTCAATGAGTAAGAAAAGAGAGAAAAAGACGGCTTCGCTTTGCGTGTAATAACAGACTAGTTACGTATCTGCAAAAAGAAAAACTCGTTTTTACCCCCACGGCAAATAGTTTAATCATTTTAAAAAAGGAGCAAATGTACGCCCGCTTTAATTTCGCGGGCTTTTTGCTACCGTAGAAAATATCTCCCCGTGGGAAAATAAATCTCTTTGCCGCGCGCTTCAAAAATGAATTACAGAGGGCATAAATCGCGTTTTATTATATCTTATTATCGGTCACGTCTTATTTTAGACTTGCCCCGCTGAAAGAGTATTGCATAATTAATTCTCGTAAATAAAGGCGAATCGAGCGACGTTTACGAGCCCACATGTAAACGTCGGAAAGAAAAAAAAAAAAAAGTCGATCGAGCTTCTCTAAATACTCGTGCGCGCCTTAGAAAACGATCTCGGAGCCGTATATATACGAGAATAAAGCCGATCGCAGAGAGAGAGAGAGAGAGAGAGAGAGAGAGAATGCATCTCCGCGGCGGCATTATACACGGCGTCCTTTTTGCCCGGCGAAATAAAGGCGCATCCCCTGTTATTTCCCGAGAGGAGAGAGCGCGTTAATGCATCCTCGGCCTTGAACTCGTATCCGCGATCCATTATAAAACGATCACAAAGCGCGCGCGCGCTCTCTCTCTCTCTCTCTCTCTCTCTCTCTCTCTCTCTCTCTCTCGCGGAGAGCCGGCTCTTAAATCATACAATTTCGCGTGCTGCTGCCCCTTTCGTGCGAAGCTACCGCTATCGTACAAAGGGAGGCGACGACGACGACGTCTCTCGCGGCTTTCCCCGCCGGCGGGAGAGGCCGAAAAATAAAGGAAGCTCTCGCGCAGCACAAAGGCAGCTGCTGCTGCTGCTGCTCCGCGAATGAAAGCGCCGCGCAAAGGCGACTGTGTACGAGCGAGAGGAAAGCGAAAGGTGCAAAAACTCCCTTAATTGCGAGAGAGAGAGAGAGAGAGAGAGAGCGAGGACAGATTTTCGCGCGGTCAACGCTCGCAGTTATAATTTCATTTAGCGGCCGCGGGCCGCATTAACACCTGCGCGAACGAAAGAAGACGGTGTGGGCTTGATAATGCTCTCTCCCTCCCTCCCTCTCTCTCTCTCGAGAGAGAGGGAGCGAGAGCTTTTTTTCCCCGCGCGGAGAGAGAGAGAGAGAGAGAGGGAGAGAGAGCATCAAGGCGTGTGGGATACGGACGGTGGCCGCTCTCGGCGCGACTTCGCGGCCTATTAGCCTGTGTATCCCGACCACCTGGATAGAAATCCAATCGAGGGACCTTGGCGCATATGCGCCTCGCCAAGGAGAGCGCTCTTTCTTTCTCTCGCGCCAAGGACTCCTCTCCGCCTTCCTCGCGCTCTTCTCGCGGCGCGGCGCGGCCGCGGATTCCGACGAGTCACTTTCTTCCACACGCCGCGCTTCTTTCCGCCGCGGCGACGAGCTACCGAGAGAGCTTTTCCGACGGTTTAAAGCCGCCTCGATGTATATTTTTGGCGATTAGGGAGCTCTCGGTGTGGTGATGCTTCATTTGACATTGGCAACGCGACGGGATTTCGAATTTTTTCGTCTGTCGTTGGTCTTGGCCCGGATTTGGGCCTCGAATCGATTTTAATCACTCTGATTTATTTGCGATTCCGTCAAAATATATTGACCTCGGGTGATTGACGCCCTTCACATACATGTACTTATAAGTACATGCGGATAATGACACACGCCATTTATTTTCCTTCGAGTTATTTTTAAGTTTCTCAGTTGACCATATATAACAGGTAAAAGATTGATAATTGATAAACGATAATTAATCATTTTTCAAGCTCGCCTTCCAAAATGCTGTCTTCGAAATAAATTTTTAAATTATACACTTTTACAAGCGAATCAGAAAAATTTTGTCCAATCAAATATACAGAGCGCCATAAAATTTAATTAGTCAAGGTAAACAAAATTCCAAAGGGCCCCCCGTCTATAAATAGACCCGCGACTCGCGCTCGTTCAGGCTTACGTATTAATAGCCGGCAATTTTATGAATTCGTTATGTATATGGAGCGTTGCGAAGTACCCGCGATACAATGCAGGGCTCCTACGCGCAAGGAGACCCACCTTAAAGTGCGAGATTGTATATAAGGCGAGTGAAGAAGAAGAAGAAGAAGAAGAAGACGGATCGCGAGGCCGGGGAACGAGAGAGAGAGAAAGAGAGAGAGAGAGAGAGAGATGTTCCGCCGTCCTCGGAGGACCTTGATTTCGAACATGATTTCTCCATCTTGCACTCGTCGTCCTTTACGGTGCCCGTCGTTGACAAGAGGGCGACGCGCGTGTATATACGTGTGTACGTATCCGCTCTCGCCAAGTTCTCTCTCTCTCTCTCTCTCGCAAAGAGTAAAGAGAAAGTCAAGTGCGAGAGACTCTCGGCTCGTGTGCGCTCGATAATACGAACGAGATTGTATTTGCAATTGAAATAACCTCCTTCGGAAGGTTTCCAGGCAAAAGCCGCGCTGCTCTTTTTTTTCTCTCTCTCTATCTCCCTTCTCCCCGCGCCGCAGCAGCGCGGAGAGCTCCCCGAAGGAGAGTAAATCAAACGCCGCGCCGGATAAATATGCTCGCGCGAGAGAGCCGCTTTTACGTAACGCCGGTGCTTTTTCTGGATGTGCACTCGCGACGACGACGACGACGACTCGCCCCGCGGAGAGTCAATAAAAGAGCGCCGTCCAGTATCGCATTGTGCGCACGACGACAATCGGCCCCGAGGAAACGTAGAGTGCAGAATTTTTAACGCGGCCGTCGTCGTTGCAAAAGCCAATAATTGCCGTCGGCGGAGAAAAATCCGCCGAGTTTTCAAGCGAAATGCAAATTTTCCCGCACAGCCTACACGCGTTTCAGGAGCTGAGCGCGGAACGTTTCTATTATGCCGCGCGGCAGTTCGCCGCGGCTCCGATGTTTCTGTCGATGTAAGTGCTACCGCTACGCCGAGACTTGACGCTTTTTACAGAAATAGTTTTGTATCGTTATTCATATAACGTTAATATTGGGTTCTTCGACACGCGAAATCTCTGTGTAATGACTGTTGCACTGAAGGCAATTAAAAATTTTACGCAACATTGGTTCTCATGATTATTTCGATGTTTTTCTAATAATGAAGTGTTGAGCGTAATGGATTCTCACACTTTTGACGAGACGAATATAATTCATTCGGTTTTACAAAGAAAATTCTTTAAGATAAATCATGCAAATCCATATATGTAAACGTAAATTAGGTTATATATGAATTTAAATTTTGATGCACACACCGCAGAGCGCGGCATTAGAATCTCACCCTCGAGAATCGCGTTCAACGGTCGCCGACGATTTATATCGACTCGCTTTTACAAATAAAATATTCATCATCAACCCACGATTCACCCTCTCGCGGCCGATCTCGGGAATAATGCCCAATTAAACCGTATTTTCGACCGTTAACCTGCCAATCCGCTCGAGCCAGAGAGAGAGAGAGAGAGAGAGAGCATCAAAGGAAAATTCCTGACTAATGCCAACGATCAATCAGGATTTCGAGAATCGAGGGCAAACGCGCTGAAAAAAAAAAACGTATCTCGACCAGCGGTGCAATTGCATGCAAGAGAGCCGAGAGGAGAGCTCTCCCGGTGAGAAAATTCCCGACGGAGCCATAATTAAAGTAACGTGCAGCTCGTTTCATGAATGGCGGAGAGGGAGCCCTGCTATCCAGGCTCTCTCTCTCTCTCGCAAACACGTTACTCTCTCTCTCGCTCTCGCATCCGCGCGCGCGGCTATACACGTATATATATACGTACGAGGTGGTGTTTCCATCGTCGAGCCTTCGCGCTCTCCTCTCGCGGCTCGACGGATTTGCGTAGATCGTCATCTCGGCGCCATGAGCACCTCTGCGCGCGGCTGCTCGCCCACGCGGGGCTCATTCATTTCTAAGGCCCCCCCACCCCCCCACCTATCCAAAGCACACCGCTTTTCCGCCGAGCAAACCTGTCTCGCGAGCGCAACTCTTTATATGTATATGTGTGTGTGTGTATATGTATATCTCGCGCGCCAGCGAAAACACGTGCTCTCTCTGTACCGTCGTCCCGCGAGAGCGAGAAAAGCCTAAGCCTAAGCGTGACCGTCGACGGAGTGACGTCAGCGCCATATGGGAGGTGCCCATTAATAAGGTTTATTATGCACAATCAGTCGGGGTATCGAGAGAGGCCTTGCCCAAGCCGGGTCAGGTCTCGGAAAAATTGCACCGGCCGCGCGTATTCGCGCCTCGGGATGAGTCGCGCGAGAGGCTCTCGGTCGAGGGTTTCGAAAGTCGTATCTCTACGACTCTCCCTTTCTTTTTCGCGAAACTAATATAATTACATAAGCATATTTCGTCGGTGAATTACATTTATTTTATTGCAAAATATTCAATATCTTCAATTAAACGCTTTGGTTCCAGGCTCAGTGTCGGGTATTAAAATCTTCTGCAGGTATACTCTTGCTCGAAACTAGATTGCCGTCCTTAACCGTGTTGGAATGAACGACGCTGACCGGGGCTGTGGCCATATTCGGCGTCAAGAATTGTCGAAGCGAATCCACTGCACCGCGAATCGGACGATCGAACGGATAACCCATCGGTCGCTTATCCGGGTACTTCTTATCCCTCAAACCGCAGAAGGATACGCCTGTTCTGCAGGCCTTCTGTCTAGTGCTGTTTGAATTGACCTGCCGGAAATTTTGTTGTTCCAACGATCAGCTTTAAAATTTTACCGATTTATCGACAAAAGTCTTATCTCGTATACCTTGTCCTGTTCGTAGTCCGTTATGATTGCGTAGAGAATCATGGGGTAACCGTCCGCGGTGCCCTTCGGTACGAGCATGTGTTGAGGCCAGCCGCATCCGCAGAAATTGAACGCGGCGAATTCGTCGACGTTGGCCTCGTCGGGTCTGTTGGCGTCCAAGTTTCGGAACGTTTGCTCGAATGGAATTGTCATGTTGGCGTCCGCGGATTTTCTTTTGATGGTATTTTCGCCAGGTTCGACTAAAGCCCAATTTAAGGGTCGCGTTGATTATTATGCTTATTCGCAGAATTTTTGATAATGGATCATTTTCACCTACGTTTGGCTACGAATTTGTCCATCTCTATCATCAGCAGCCGCTGCTCGTCTAAGCTCAGGTCGTAACCACCGAAACCTTGTTTGGGGCCTAGGAAAATTCGTACTGTACCGTAGGCCACGCTGCCCGTTGTGTTTTTGACTTTGATGTTGTAGAGAAACTCGTCGTGATTGAGGTGAGTCACCCGTACCAAAATTGGCCCTGGAGGGGCAAAATCTAGCCCGCGAGATATGTTGAGGTCGCTCTTCATTTTAAAAGTACGCAACGTATTCTTGTCTTTGCATTCGTTGTCATCGGTCGAACTGCACAGTTCCATGCTCGTTATTTCGATCCCTTTGAAAGTCAACTAAAAGTTGTAGAAAGTAATAAATTAAATTTCCTTCGAAACGAAGGTTACGTTAAAAATACGCTTTTTTGTTTTACGTTTTGCTGATCGTACGGAGGACGAGTTCTCTTATGCTGATCGAATATGTCGTCGACCAATGCGTGCACTCTGTAGAAAACTGGATCTCTCATTGCCACGTTCGTTTCCGCCATCAGTCCCGACGTTTGCTGTTAAAGGGTTTTTGACAATTTTACTAAAAATCTTTTCAGAGCTAAAATACTAAGAAACTTATAATAATCTTTCAGCCAATATTAAATTAAATCACTAATTTAGCTGAATTAATTAGTTGAACAATGCTAAGATATACAGAACAATAAATAAATCTTACGTGATATTTATTTTGGGGATCGTGAATAAAGGCTACGGCCAAATGAGCCAAATTGTGAATGTTGCCGTAGTATTCAGCATTCGGAGTAAGAATGCTGGCCTCCACCATATTGCCCAATACATCGATCCCCTTATCATTGTTGATATCGACGTTCTGGCCGTCCGCTCCGATGACCGATTTCCGGTGGATCGCCTCGTAAATCCTCTCCTTGAAACGAGTCATGTCCTCGACATCGAACTTCAATCCATAATCCGGCCGATTGACATCGCTCAGCCGCATGTTCGCGGGACGCGACGGCCACGATTTACCCGCCACCTCGGCCGTTAAACCCGGGAAGTAAGCTTCCTCGATCGGCTCGTTCCAGTCGATGATGCGCACGAGGTCCAGCTGGTTGCACAGTCGGTCCACGTTGTATCTGAAAAGTGATGTATGTATATTCGAAAAAGTTCGACTTTTGGATTGCAATGGACGTGTAATTGACAAGTACCTCGCCATGATCTGGTGATGCATGTGATAAAATAGCTCTCCTCGCCTGTCCTTTCTCACAATCGCATCGGGACCTTCGAAGGGATAAATTAAATGCCAGTGCCAGTGGTGTAGATTTACGCCTAGGTCTTCCCTAAAATAAGCTAGACGATGCTCCGGATCGGCATCGCTCCCGGTGTAATCCTCGGGGATTTCAATGGGTACCTGTAAATTAGGTGGTTGATATTTGATATTTATTTACCAGTCAGAAGTTTACATATTAATTAAGTAAAGTAAACTGTCGCAGAGATAAACACAGTTATCTGTTCGCGACTCCGGTATTACTTAAATTATAATGTTACTTAAGATTTAAACTTACATCTAAATTTGGTCTAACAAATATTCTCTGCTAAAATACCGATTTTTCAACAATTTTAGACTGCAAATTTTAACATAGTGATAATATCTTCCTTAACTCTAATTGTAATTGTTATTTCTAAACCATGTTTTTAATTTACATTTGTAGTTTTTAGTATTTATAGTTTTCAACTCTTTGGTAGATCGTTATATACACTAATGGCTTTAATGTAGCTGTTCTTATTGCCTTTGAGGTATCTGTATACTTTTGTTTCTAGTTTGACTATTCGATTTTAAGTATTCATTTTTTAATGCTTCATAATAGTATATAAACGACTCATAAGCAAACAGTTGTCTAATATTCATGGGGTTATCTATTGTTATAAATTGATTTTTGTTTATAATTTTATATGATAAATAATAAATTACTAAAGTTACCAAAATAAATTACGAAAAAGCTTTCTTACGCGCTCGCTGGACTCGTCCTTGAAAATTTCAGCGTTCTCCCTGGCGTTCGCCACCGATTCGCAGTTTATAAATTTATCCGGAAACACGTCGATGTACGACGGTACCCTCAGGTCCTTGGTGTCCGGTCGATGGATTATCGCGGAGCACAAGGCGTACACGTACAGCTGCGAGTTGACCCGATCTCGAACGTAGCAGGCGAACGCCATGAAATCGTCCATATCCTTCAAGCCTGCAAAATAAATCATTGAATTTTTCGCTCGGCGTTAAAAACTCTCGGGGGATCGTTTACAGTTTTCGGTTCGGTAATTTCATCAAGTACCCATGAAAATGCTGATCAAGCGGCCGGCGGCTCTCTGATGCTGCGGAATGAACGGGGAGAAATAGTCGCGGCGCTTCACCACCTGAACCTGATCTAACGGAATCCGTAATAAAGCATCGCTGAGGAGAGAGCCGACGTCGATCCTGCGTCCCTCGCGTTCATTCGATCGGTTCAAGAGTTGCGGTGCTTTATCTTTATAGATGTTTGGCTGTATTCAATTGGGTAAGCAAGAATTATTGTTAAGACCCGCGTGATGGAAGTACGCAGCGGATTAGATGGTTATTAGAGTTCGGAGTACGGCTTACCAAGTAGTCCGGAGAGAGATCGAAGTAGCAGGTTTTGGATAAGGGACCTTTTGCGAAATACAGGGGTTCTCCTACGCGATAAAACAGAAGCAACAGGTCTTTTTTGTCTACGTTTGACATTTTATTAAATTCGTATCAATATTCTTTTTATTCGGTATTAGACATATAAATTAAGGAATTATACGCGAAGCAATAAACAAAAGACTAAACGTATAATGTTTGGTGAACGAAAAGTAGACACTAAATAAAGTACGCTTGGAAATATCGCTTTTATGCGAAGTGCATAGGATATCTGTGGTTTTAATTAAAAAACGCGGAAATTGATAAAAATCACCGCAAAACCAAAAGTCTGAAACTTTGTCATCGAGAAAAACATTGTATATTTGACAGGCCTTCCTGTTTTCATTACGCGCCAGAATAAGATTATAAACCAACTCATTCGAAACGCACAAAATCCCATGCATACAATCATCGATCGGAAAAACGCACACAGGCCAAAAGATCAGCCCGCGCGCGAGCGAAAAGATCATTCTCCAATAATAATAACGACAGCGGTAATAATGGCAGAGTCCTATCAACGGCGTTTCTCTCGGCGAGAGCATTTCCCTCTAATGAGAATCGCGCTCGCGCAGAGCGGCGCGGACGGATATCAGCAAACGTTGTTATTAGACGATTACACTACCGTTATCCCGAAATACACTTCGCACCAGAGTCCGCTCTCGTGCCGAGGAGAGAGAGAGAGAGAGGAGCCGCGGAGAGGGAAATCCACTACCACTCGGCGGCAATCAGTTTTGCCGCGCCGCGGAGAGAGAGAGAGAAAAAGGGCTCTCCTCTCTCTCCATTTAATTACCATCGGCTATAATTAAAATAACAGAAAGCACGAATTCGATGTCACGGCTAATCGTGCACACACCGCAGCCTTGCGGATTCTCCACTTGCGATATCGTACGGGGGAGGGGGGACGAACAATCATCATTTCCTCATACCTCTCTCTCTATATCTTTTCCGTCGTTTCTCCGTCTCCCGCGCGAAGATTTAGCGCTCGAGGAGCCCCCCGATCGCCGGGCAATCAGTCGGGCCGCCGCCGCTAAATCAAAACTTTCCACGGGCTTTATCTTTATTAGCTCTTCTTACCCTCTCTGTTTAATCTCGCCGTGGGTCTCCGCCGCGGTCGTCCGGTGGCTGCCCGAGTTAAATAAACTGCGGGCATTACTTTGCGCGGAGCAAAAAAAAAAAATAGAGAAACGAGAGATAGCCTGCAGCCAGAGGCTCTCTCTCTCGGGCGGAGATGTGGGCGCGCTTGGCTTTTTGCGCCCGCCTAACGATCGCGCGCGGCTCGCGCTCTCGCGCATATATCGATGATTCGTCAACGTCCCGGGGATGCAATTTTAAAACGTCCGCGCGCTCGCTCGGAGAGTCGGCTGCGTCGGCCAATGGGCGATAACGCTTGTTGCGGGGAGAGCATTTCCGGTTTAAATTTCGCTTAACCTTCTAGCTCAAGGGGCCTTGTTTCGCTTAGTTGGGAGAGCTCTCTTAAAACTCTTTACTAATCGAGGGTAATTCGTTTGCGGTATTTATGGAGGAGCTGTTCGGTAAGCTTTTTTTCGAGGGTACAATTAGTGTAAAGTAGTTTTGTTTTTCTTATTGTAAGTAAAAAACACTTCTTTTTTTTTTAATTATTAATTTGAACTCGTGCTATATTTCAGAAGGAAATTAAGGTCAAGTCTGCGTACTATAGTTGTAAATAAAAGGTGTCACTTCCATTTACGATTGACGATTGCTCGTAATAAGAGAATGAAGAAGGTGCGGATGAAAAATCTTAATTACGAATCCATTTTTATTTCCTTTCTTCTTAACCTACGATGTACCGTTACGAAAACTTTCCCAGCTTTCCCACCTTTCATTCCCTCGGCCGTCAGAATGTTTATATACAATCATCATTGACCAGCGAAAAAACTCTGATAAGTCGATAATTTAAATCGCTGGCGGGGGGCAAGGAACAATACCCGCAAAACCCAAGCTAAATCCGATCCGTGTCACCACGCAGCCACTTCATAATAACATCACTGCGAGAGCACGCGACCTCGTCGAAATCCTCGAAAACGCGGAAAAACCCGCGGCGCCGTTATACACCTCTTTCCCCGCGCGCGTTCCAGAATATTTAGCTTGACGAAACGCGAACACGCGAAGAGAGCGAAGGCCAAGGAACACCGCACAGCGAGCGTCTCTCGCCGCATTACGGGTTAAAGCGCGCGTACACATACGTCTCTCTGCGTACACGCGAATGTAAATAGAACAGAGTCCGCGCTCGTTCTCTCTCTCTCTCTCTCGCGCGACCCTTGTGGTTCGCCGGATCCGCGCGCAATATGAATCCGCGGCGTGCGTTGTTAAATACAGTTACGGGAACACACACATACGCGCGCTTTTTCGCCTTTACCGCTCTCGCGAGTCGCACGAAATCAAATTGAATTTCATGTTTTTAAGAGGCAGCTGATGCCGAGTGTACAGCCGCTCTCGCCGCGGAGGTGGGTTATTATTAAGTGGCTTAGCGAGAGAGCGTATTATACGCGCGCGCGTATACGTGCTTAAAAACGCCTGTTCTAGTTCTCCACTTTGCCGAAGCGTTGCACGCGGAAGTGGTGTGTATTTATTATTCGCGCGCGGGAATAACCTTTGTACCGCTCTGAGCGATGCAACTCTGACCCCCTGTCTGCATGTACGCGCGGGGCTCGAGATTCAAATGTGTAATTATTTTACCGCTCGCGTGTGTAATTGCCGGTTTTTGAGTGAAATGTGTTAGGGGAAGCAAAAAATGAGGAGTTCATTGGGTTACGAAGCCTCTCTCTCTCTCTCGTAGCAGCTATATTTAGTAAAACTACCCTTGCGGTAATCAGGGGATATAGAGTTCATTGGAAAAAATAATAATTAGATATTTAACCTTCTAACTAACACACAGCTGGTTTTGAACAGCAGGCAAAGTTAAAACAAAAAACGATATATATATACACGTATAAAGGATAATTTTGAGAACGCGGAACCGCGCGCTTTTCGAGTCGAGAAAGAAATCTTTACCCCCTCGAAGAAAACACCAAGCGCCGGAGACGGCTCTTAACTTTACAGCCGCGCACACACCAAGTACACCTGTTTACAAGGGTTTAAGCCGGTCATCCGAGCCGTTTACGACTCGTCGGATTTCTAAGCACCCGCGCGGACTCCGGAGAACTTTTTTTCTCGCCCGCCCCGCGCGAGCTTCCCGGAAAATCCGTTACGGAGCTCGCAGCGCGCACAAAGAGCGTCGAAAAAGAAAAGAGGAGCAAGAGCAAAATGCTTAGGCGGAGAGAGAGAGAGAGACCGGCCGCGCGACGCCTTGATCTCTATGATCTGCGAAAAGAGCGAACTGGCCGCGCGCGCCGGCCGAGCTTACGGCCGCGGCGGGTCCTTGGGGGCATAACTGTACGGTCTCGGATACCCATAGAGATTAGATGCACCGGTTCTGTACGGTTGCATTGCGCGCCGAGAACAATGCGACTTAATAGCCGGGGATCCTTCGGCCGGCTGCTGCCGTCGCCGTGTGGCTCTGAGTGTGTGCGTTAGTGTGTATGTGTGCTCTCGCTCTCCTGCCTATCAAAGCATATAAGCACATAGGATGGGAGAGAGAGCGCTTTGTGTGTTGGGCCAGTTTCTCTCCGCGGCGTTTTAACTCGATGGCGAGTTTGATGGCCGGTGATTTGGAGGGAAATTTTCAGGATCTTAGGGGTGGTAATGGCGTTCGAAGGCGCGATCGAGTTTATTATCTCGCGCCGCAATGAAAAGCTTGTAAAATCGAGCGCGAACGCGAGAAGTATATAATGCGCCCGGAAAACAACCGAAATCGGACGGCCAATCCGCTCGTCACCCGCCGTCACCGTCAGCTCCTCGCGTAAACAAACAGGGCTCTCGTTACGAAAAGGTGTCCCTTTGTCCCGCGTTCGCACGTCTTCACGCTCTCGTACGGAGCGTCGAACAGGTTCGCAGCAACACATTTCTCTCGCGTACATAACAGCGACGAGTGCGTGCCGCTGCTGGCAGCTCTGCGGGCAAAAGAGACTCTTGGTGCGACGCCGCGCGGAGCGGTCATACGGCCGTCGATGTAAAATACGAGCGCGCGAGCGATGATGCCAGCGGCGGCGGTGAGGCCGCCCACGCGGTTACCGTTGCGACGTAATCGAGGACTTCCTCGGGCGGGTCTCTCTGATTTTGGACGGACGGTGGGAAGATTTTGGTTTCTTGTTTTTTGGGTTATTATGGAGAGGTAGGCTTTTAATTGTCTGGGACGTTATAACGAGAGGACGTTATGCGAGCGCCAAGTGCGAGGATTATGTTCGCGGGAACGAATGGGGATTTCGGGATTGATTTGCATTTAGACGTATATAAAATATTCTCATTGGTTTCGGGACTTGTGAATAATTAAACTGTTGATGTTTTTTGATAACGAAAACGGCGTTTATAAAATTCTTTTCTAATATTATCATATATATTATCTTCGCTAATTTAATATTGGCTAAAGGTGAGAATCCTATATAATTATCGCAGCAGTTAATGTTAACAATTATTGGACTCGGGCTCGGCACGAAGAACTCTCGGAATACAAAAAGGCGGGCACGGAACGATTCTCACGCAATATTCCCGAGTGCAAAGACACCTCTCGGTCTCTCTCTCTCTCTCTCTCGGACTGTCAATTTTTGTGCCCGGAGCAAGCGAAGCGAGGCCTCGCAGATCTCCGCGGCGTAAAATCTATTTCTCTTCTTGTCTTATTAAGCTGAATCTAAATGTAAATTTGTCGCTCTTCCTGCGGCTCCGGATATTTTTGCGCCCTCTCTTCCCTTATCTTTTTATCATCTCTCTCTCTCTCTCCTCTGAAAGTAGTGTAACCGGTAGGCTCGCATCTCTCGCGCAGGCAATCATTAACGCGCGGGAGAAGAGAGAGAGACGGCGGCGGCGGCTAAATTATTCCAGTTTCGCCGGGGCGCGCTCCTCGTCTTCTTTCACTCTCTATAAGTGCAAATGTGTGCAAAGTCGGCATAAATATTCAAATCAAGTTCCGCGCGCGCTTGCTCGCGAGCGCGCGTACAAATTCATTCACAAAACGCGGCATGAGGCGGCGGCGCGGTGTGTGCGTGAGAGAGACACCGAGTCCTAGGTGAGTAATGGAGAAGCCCGTGGCTCGGTCTATTATCGAGTTTTATCATTAGTCAGACGGGCTGGAATTAATAAAGCCGACGACGACGACGACGACGACTTGCAAGCAGAAACGCGCGCCTCTCTCGTCCTCGTCGATGCGCGACTTTCCTGCTAAGCTTGCGGCGGTCGGCGCGGCTTTTGCCGTTCGGTGTGTTTTCGCTCTTTCGTTCAATTTTTTTTTCGTTTATTTAGATCGGAATTCAGTTTCATTTTTAAGGAATTCTTATACAAGGAGAATAATCGTCTAGCCTCGTAAAATGTTAATGGCGACAAAATTGGCCGCCGCGCGAAAAAACAATGATCGCGCGGTGTGTTTGCGAACCGTTTCGCGGAATACAATTTGTGAATTTTTATATAGCCTTAACAACCTGTTTCGAGTGTTGAATAAAAATTTAATATGTTAAATTGCTCGGAAACGTAGTCGAACAATTTAGGTGAACAGCGTCATTTGGTTATCGTATTTACATCTGGCAATAATGGGAATATTTCTTAACGGTCACATCGAGAGTTTTCAGCTTATGTAAGCAACCAGTATCCGACTATTTTCAGTGCAATTACAGTAAATGCGCGAAACAAAACGCGTATATATTTTCTACAACCCTTTGTTCCGTTACCAATATACGCAACTTTTATTAATTTTAAAATTACACAATTCGATTCGTACATATCATATCAATGCCTTTCACAAAAACAAATAAATCCATCGCCAACAGTTTAGCACGATAACTCCGTCGATCCGCGCCGCGGCTCTGAAATCGCGTTCGGCCCTCGCAGCGGTTCGAGCCAAAAGTGCAAAAGGCCGATTCCACCTTGCGCCAGCTGGATAAGTACCCACAGCTGAGCCCGTCTGTTCTTTTCCCCGGGAACACCACCGATCGAAGACCACTGAGGCAAAATGCACGTACACGAGGCTCGCTTACATTCGCGAAAAACCCACAGAGGCAAGGCTGAGAAGCGCGGCAGCGGCGGCGGCAGCCGAACGAAAGAAAACAAAGCGACGAGGCGGAATGCGCGTAGGAATTTATCAAGGGGAAGTATTGAAAAGGGTCAAAATTTTTCACTCGCACCGCGCGATAGCATGGGAAAGTAGCCGCCGCCGCCGCCAAGCGCGATTGAAGCCGCCTGGCAACCGTTCCTGCGTGCGTTCTAACTATCTATCTCTTTCGCTCTCTCTCTTTCTCTCTCTCTCTCTGCACCGACTCTCGGTGTGTGTGTGTGCGCACATGCGCCGATATAACAGTTTTCTCACAGGGTTTACGAAAATTCGCCTCTGCTCCGTATATCGTTCGGCGCCCTCTCCGGGTGTATATATAATACAATGAGGTATCAGCGGCGGGGCTGAAAAATCTTGCGTAACGACGAAGAGCGCTGAAAAAAACGGAGGGGGAGGGCTGAATTTGTATTCGCGAAACTAATGAGACGCGCGCAGGCGAAACCGGAGAGTCGGACGTCTTCGACAAAACAAATCATGCTCTCCTGCGCGTATAATGTTATGCATGCTCGGGAATTGACAAACTTTCACGACCGCCTGAGAATGAAAGTATCGTAATTGACAGCCGCGGCGATTTCCGTCGTTGGATCGGAGAATTTTTTTGCGGGCGACTGCCATTTATTTCTTGACTGTTCGAGCTCTCTCGGGTAACGCCGCGCGATTATCGTCGTTCGCGAAGGATAAACAGCTGTGGATTTTTTAAAATAAATCTCGCGTTACGCAAGTAATTATTAAAACGAATCGAATTGCTTGTAATGAGCGGCGAAGGGATATATAAAGGAAGTTACTTGACGAGCTCTCTGCCGTTCAGTTTTTGCCTTCGTAACGATAATGGATTAAATACACTTTGCTTAATTTACTCCGACAGTAAAAAGCCCCGCCAGCTATAACCAACGCGTGCTGTTAAAGCTGAAAATAAAATTTCATTCGATTAAGCTCTCGAATTATTAGATTAAATCTCGCTCCTCGACTCCCTCCCTTCGATATTAATAACGCGGTGTGTGTTTTTTTAGTACGGAAATAAAAGTATGTAATATACACGCAAAAGAGGGAGTGCGTTAACGGCGGAATTATCGATTCTAAAACTGCAGGCCGGCGCGGCTGTTTTAAAGAGCCGTCCAGCCGTCGAAATTGATAACTTATTTAATAAAAGGACGTTTTCCCGATCGAGCCGTAAATAAAATGTTTCATCGGCGCGCGGAGCGACGTTTATCGTCCCGGTCTGTCCCAGTGTGCTCTCCGCGAGCTTTGCAAGTCCAGAATTTAAGGCATTTTAATGGATTATCGAGAGCGCAGCAAGCGTCCGCTGCGTCCCGATGAAAGATACATAGCGGCAGGCAGGCATTCGAGGAAGGTGCGCAATTGCGAGAGAGAGTGACAAAGACGGAGGGGACGTAATTAAAATACAAATCCTAATTCTCTCTCTCGAGAGAGAGAGCCATTAAGCCGAGCCGTAAAGGTTCTTGTTTAGAAGCCAAGGAACGGAGACACACACCGCTGCCCCGCTGCCGAGCTACATATCAACGCGCGTCGCTCTCAGAGTGCGCGACTTTGTCATCGTCGGCGGCCGGGCGATAAGATCGGCCGGCTCGCCCCGATGGCTTTTTAAAAATTCCGGCCGAGTGCGCGAAACCTCTCTTCCCGCGATCGAGAGCGAGTGTATGGCTTCGATGTTTTAACGGAGCGGCGACGAGAGCGGGATTCTAATGGGATACGCGGTGGCCTTGGCGGGCGGAGAGCTCTTCCTTTTGTCGGAGTTTTCGTGAATCGCAGACGTTCCCCGCGGGGGAGAGGGGAACCCGCGTGACGGACTCGCGCGTATAAAATCACCTCGAGGAAACAAAAGAGGTGTCGCTGGGCTTTTGGTTTATTCAAGCCGCGCGCTTCTTTCAGGGGTTCCAGGCCTCGGTCTCTCTCTCGCGGTGCCTAGAATTTTGCAGACGTCGCCTTTTCGTGGGAGGATGGCGTCACCGCGCGGTTTATCGCGGGAGTCGGTTCCTTTTTTTGTTTCACGGACTCGCTTTTGCGGAGTACACTTTTCGACGATTCAAACGGATCACCGCTGTTTTAACGCTTGGAATGATATATATTTCTGCGTTTTAAAGCGCTACTTTTCAAGAGCGTAATTTACCTCAAGGACTTTTAAATCAAGTGTATATATGCTTGTTTCTTTTACACTTCTTTATTCTACTTTTTATGGATAATATTTATAAGCTGAAAAAAAGTCCGAAATAAACGTACAAGGAGAAGACTTTCGTGAAAGGACACGCCTTTGAGAATATTGACGAACATATATTGTGGCTATAGACTGGAAAAGTTAAATAACGAATTAACGCAGGTCTTATCAGTATGCTCACTACATAAAACCGACGTTACGAAACCGGCAAAAGTACGTGATGTCTAATAATTTCCTATTTAAATACTTGTACGTTCTCGAGATTTCGGCGTGCTTTTTCGTTCAAAAATGTAAATTCTTACCGCGCGCCGCGACTCCAACAACAATTTCGCAAACACCGGCCCAATCGCTTTTCGAGTTACGTAACTCGGCGGCAAATAAAAGAAAAAAGCGGAATCGTAATAATAAAGGATCTTACGTAATAAGTCAATTAAAAGTCCGGCGCGCAAAACGAGGCCACGGAGATCTCTCGTTCGCGAAAAATCAATTACCCGAGAATTTACCCGCGTCTCTCCGGGTGTTTCTGTCTGTTTTCGTGCCTCGACGGACAAAAATGTCGATGAGCTTGCCGCGCGCCGCGAAAAAGGAGAATTTAGCCGGCCGGTCTGTCCTCTCTCCCCCTCTCAAAATGACTCGGCTACAAGCCGTCGCGAGAGTGGTCCCAATAAAAACCGCCTACTCGCGAGAGACGACGACGACGCCGAGTTCGCGAAATGGTCCGACGACTTTCGCCTTTTATATATTATTATATATATATATATATATACCCGCGGAAATTAAGCACGCGCGGCGCGCAGAAGAGGTTTATATATCTCGCGGCCGAGTCGCGCGCGTCGATGCTCGCTGGAATTCTCGGAATTAACCTGCCGATGACACATACGCGTTCGGGCTTTTTTACTTCTCTCTCATGGTTTGTTGCTGCTGGCCTTTTTTCGCTCTCTCTCTCTCTCTCTCTCTCTCAGTGTTTTGCGCCTGTTTTTATAATGCCCGCGGACGAGTTCTTTAAGGCCCCCGAAGCTGGACGAGGTAAGGAATCGGCGACAAGTGTACTTTGGATTTTAAATGCTTTATATATATCGTTATGCTTGCATGGATTTACTTTTATAATTAGTAAATGGATTAATTATTTACGAGTCGATAAAAATTCTCGCGGTACCTCGTTTTGCGTATCGGCGAAGGACGTTATTTTTTTTTTTTTTATACTCTTTTAACTCTTCGGCGAATACAATTTTGTGGGAAATTTTAAGGACTCGGCAGCTTGTTGAATGAAAAAAAAATAACAAGCAAAAGCAAAGGGACACTAAATGTAATTTATGAAAGATTAAATTTACTTTAACGTTTACGCTGATTTCGATAAAAAATATTAATGGAGCAGAGTGTATAAATTTTATAAAATTTCAATTTTTTGTGTCTCGAAGCTTTTTGCGAAAAAAAAAAGAAAAAAAGAACAGTTTAATTTCGTATAATATCAGAACCAATTATCTTTTACGACTATAAAACCAAGAGTATAACAATCTTCCTTTTACCGCCGTTCCTTTAATTAAACAACAATACAGCCAAGCAATCGACTCGGATCCCAATTCCCGCGCTTAAAAAAAAAAAGTACGCCTCGCACACAAATTAAGAGAGCCTTTAAAATCCATAAATCAGCCTCTCCTTACGGTACACACCGCAGCGGAGAGAAGGCCGCGTCGATATACGTCCCAGAAATATCGTCGCGAAAAGAAATCGCCGCGGCGGCGGGTGTAAAACAATTTTTCCGCGGGCTTTATAAGGCTCAACACGGGTCGCGCGAAGCTGCTCACCGCGCACGGCTACCTTGACGACCGAAAACTTTATGGAGTGCTTGAACCCGTATAAAGGAAGAGAGAGATCAGAGAGCGCGCGCGGCTGTACATACGTATATATATATACTTATATCGGCAGGCTCGCGCGCTTTTCAGGGTCGCCCCTCTCTTCGGCTTGCTCGCGATGCTTCTTTTGCATACAATCAAGCGCAAGATCGAGTGGTACAAACTGCGAACAATGCCGCCCGCGGGAGAGAGAAATAACGCGTGCGCGCGCGCGCGCGCCGTGTTCGCTCGTTTTGATATTCAGCTATGAGCACACCGTTTCTCTCTCTCTCTCTGCCTGCACCTCTGCTCGGCCTTAAAGGCGAAAGCTGCTATTTGGGAGGCCTCCGCGCTCTCTCTCTCTCTCCCGAGAGCTTTGTTCCCTCGCGGAACTGAATTGCCGTGCGCGCGCACACCGCGGCTCGTTAGCCGGGGCAGCAAGGTGCATTCAAGCGCTGCGGACGGGACGCGCGGAGTTATGAATAAGATGGCCGGGGCCTCCGTGTGTCACTTATGATCGACCGATTCCTGAATGGATCCGTCAAGGTGACTAATAACGTTTTTGCCGCCGGAGCGCCGCGGCGTCGCGGCTTACGCTCGCATGCTTTCCGCGTTTTTGCCATTAATTTACCGTTTTGAGGCCGCGGCGATTCTTTTATATATCCGAGCCCGACGTATTGTTTAATAATGGCGCGAGAGCTAAGCGTCGGCCTATTTTCGGGGCCTGTCTAAACTCGTAGGCGCTAAAAATTTCTTCGCTTGATGGATCACTCGGGCGCTCGGGGAGAGTCGTTTTGCGAATTCTGCGACGCGGAACAAAGGCACGTATTCGCGTAACAGAAAAACACTTTGAGGAAAGTGGTTATATGTGCATTTAAAGAGTGTTGACGTAAAACAGACCTCTTTGTCCGGGCTCTCAATGTACGGAGTAACAGTATTTATATTATCTTACAATATCTTAATTCTTTCGGGCGCGATTTATCATATTAAATAACAACTGTACAGTTAAATTCGGTTTTATCGATTTCGGCGTTATCGTCGGGTCATTGAAAAAGCTATACGGTGAATATCGTATAAACGAAATATTATTATAAAATTTCGTCTTCTAATCCGTAGTAAATTGCACAGTTACCGGCCTCCGTTATCAATACCGACGCCTCTGAATACGTAGTAAATTCCATTTCTCGTACTCGGGGCCAAGGATCCGAGGCAATTTCCGATATAAAACTTTCATTGTTTCAGCGAAACAATCCACCGCCGCCGTCTCTCTCTCGAAAAAATCCGCGCGGTGCAAATCCAAAAACGCGGGGCGGCAAAAGTACCGTTCCGTTCCGCAAATCGATCCCGCGGCGAACCTCCAGAAATAAGCGGGGGGGAGGCTGCGCTCCGTACACCTCGGAAAAGCGAGCGCGGATAATCAAAGAGTAGCGCCTGACTCTCGCGCGCGCGCTCGCCGAGATAATCCTCGCAGATTGCTTCATTTACAGTTAGAAAAGACGAGTAGGTAAAGCAGGCGAAGAAAGGCGGCGCGTGGGCGTAGTTTTCTCTCCCCCTCGCGCCGCGCGCGCGTTTAACGATTATTTCGCGAGAGAGAGAGAGCGGTAGCCGAGCCGCCGTATTTAACCGGGTGTGAGAAAGCCGGCTTTCCTTAATAAGGCAGGCAGGTAGGTCGCGCGCCGCCAGTGATTCAGAGCAGAGTGTATGTATATAAGTGTCTCGAGGGGGGGGATATAGTTCCGCGCGGCCGTGGGCCGATGTGGCTCGTATATGTGGAAACGTCACGCGAAACTCCTTTGCGAGAGTCTTTGCCGGACGACGACGACGGCTGCTGCTCGGGGAGGAGATGCGATCTCGTCTCGAGTTTTATATTGTACCCTTTGATTTCGACTGCCATCAGGCGACAAACGTATATCCGAAGGAGTTATGATTTGGGGGGAAGCGTGTGGAACGAACGGGGATATCGGAAAATTATACGTGGTTAAATAATGAAACGTTTACGCGCGCGGCTAAATTGGCCTGCGCTCATTTCGCTCGAAACGGTCGGTCGAACGATCTTCCCTATATTTGCTTAATCAATCGTAATAGCCGCGCGTTCGCCCGTTAATTCGCCTTTGTTACCGAGCGCACACAGCGGCTACCCTTTTAATTGATGCGCTCTTTATCTGAATTTCATTACCGTTACAATAAGCCAATTTAACCGTAAGTCCTCGCCGCCGCCGAGAGAGAGAGAGACGATAGTTAAAACGCTTTTATACCGGTGTAGTTCCCGGCGTAAACCCGAGACTAGAGACTACACCGCTCCGCGGGACGGCGGCGCGTTCGGCAGTTAAATCGCCGCGGAAATGGAGTGTGCCGCCGCGGCCTCGTCGCCGTTTCTGCCCAGAAATTCATACGTCTTCCCTTTGTCGAGCGAGAGAGTCGCTCTCGGTATACGTACTCGCGCGCGTTTCGCAGCTCCTCCGGGCGTATAATGAAAGTGTCTCTCTCTCTCTCTCTCTCTCTCGCCGCGCACGACAATCATCCCGGCCCCGCGCGCGGAGAGCAGGCAAATCCTCATTCGTTATCCCGCGCGAGATCGCGCGCGTTTCTCTCCGCACAGCTCATGAATTTTTGAAGGCGGCTGCTAAGCTAATTTCGCTCTCCTCTCCTCTCCTCTCTCGGGGGCCGTCACCTTGATCTTGGCGCGCGCGCGCCGCCGCCCTAACAAACGCCCGCGGATAACGACTCTCGCGTCTCGTAACGAACGCGATCTCCTCGTCAATTCGATGTATATCCCTCGCTCGCGCGCGCCTTCATTTCGCATCGGCGTATTCAATTCAGAGAGAGGGAGAGGAGATGCGCGAATAACGCCGAGCGCGGCTGATCAAACGCCTTGTTTTCCTCGACGCACTGCCGGGGGGGGGGGGGGGGGGGGGGGGGGGGGGGGGGGGGGGGGGGGGGGGGGGGGGGGGGGGGGGGGGGGGGGG
>JAWWEO010000036.1:22453527-22592425 GCA_035582975.1 Ormyrus labotus
TATTTTATATTTAAATTTTATATTTTATATTTTATATTTATATTTTATATTTTATATTTTATATTTATATTTTATATTTTATATTTAAATTTTATATTTTAGATTTTATATTTATATTTTATATTTTATATTTTATTAAATTTTCAAAATTTGGTTTGCATTTGTAGGTAATAGTAAACATTTTTAAATTTTTACAATGGATGTATTCAAAACTCCTGTGTCGATTTTGCAAGAAACAATGGCTAAAAGTGGGATCACTCCCTTATATGAGTATTTGGCCTGTACTGATTCAAAAATATTTAAATGTAAAGCCACATGTTGTGGTATAGAAAGTGTTGGTTCTGGAATTTCTAAAAAAGATGCTAAACACGATGCTGCAAGAATGATGCTTTTATCGTTAAACAGAGCTGAAATAGTTCAATCGACAAGCAATGTAATAAATGAGAAAGAATCTGCTGATTCATCAACAGAAAATGATACATTGCATAATTTTGTTCAACAGTTACAGGTAACTTTATTTATTATTAGTTTACTAATTTTTTCTTAGTTTATTAAATATATTTTTTATTAAAAAGTGTTATAATAATTTATAATTTAACGTTAGATTTTATGTGGAGAATTGAAACTTGAGCTGCCAGTTTACACTGATAAAGAACCAAGTGGTCCTCCACATGCTAGAATATTTCATGTGCAATGCACAGCATCAAGTATGACAATGGATGGTATAGGCAAATCAAAAAAGCAAGCAAAACAGGAGGCAGCAAGAATAATGATAAAAAACATAACAGATTCTTTGGATTCAAATGCTCTATCTAAATTAGAAAAAAGAATAAATCTTAAATCTACAACTAATGGTATTTCAAAACAATCTAAAATGAAAGAAAATCCTACGACAAAGCTGGAACAAGTGTCTACATTGTTAGGAAAGTGTTATACTGATCTCTCACATGAAAATTTATTTATGTTAAAAAAGGAGTTTCAAAATTTATTAAAATTTGCAAAACTTGATTTTGATCATATGTTGCTTGAAACTAAAGAACCAGTATCTTTTATGTTAATTTTGCAGTTGAATACAATTCCAAGTATATTAGAAATGAGTCTGGGTAGGTCTAGAGAAGAAGCAGAAGTGCGTACAATAGGTAAAGTCATTGAGGCACTGAAAAAGTTTTTTAAGGAAGCAACTGAGAGTGTTCACAAATAATAAATCATATTTAATATTTTACTGTTAAAAATATTTAATATTTGACTGTTTAATTTTAAGTATTTTTTATTTACTCAATACTTCTTTAAATTAATATTATTAATTTATGCAAGAAGTAGAACTGCATACAGTAGGTAAAGTCATTGAGACGTTGAAAAAATTTCTTAAGCAAGCAGCTGAGAAATCATAAATATTTAACAGTTATTGTTAAATTATATTTTACAATTAAAACACTAGGAGAGAACTAAAATATCTTTGGTTTATCACTGATACAGTTAAATCAGATTAATCTATATTTCTTTCCTTAAATTAATGTTAAATTAATGTGATTATATTATTTTTGAAGTTTTATTATTATTTATACTTTAAAAATTAAGTATTGACTCAGTTTGCAATTGTTTCTTTCTTAAAACAATGTTCTTATAGATTTATTTTTTAAGTAATATACTGATTATGTTATCATTAAAGTATAAGTGTTTCTTTTAGTTTATCCTTTGAACTCTTAGGTACTATAACAATGTTCTTAATTCCATATATGAAAGATAGTTGTAATTATAAATTCTGTTTATTAAATTTAGTAGATTTAAGTAAAATATAATTACATTATCAAATAAAGGTAATTTTTTTAGTTTACGAGTATAGACAAATTTTTAATTTTATTTATGATCCTTCAATTTCTTAGTTTACTATAATAATTTTCTTAATTTTATGTAAGATAGTCAAAATTATAAATTCTGTTTATTAAATAAAAGACTTTAAAATGAATAAAGACAAGTGGCATTTCTTGCATAAGATAAAATTTCAATTTACCGATTCCCCCTTTGAGATCCAATGAATTCAGAAGTGCCTGCATTTGCATCGAAAACGAAAAAAAAAAAAAGAATTACCGACAGTGCCGGAATAAACAAAGCACATTTTAAGGGACGCCTATATAGAAACTAAGTCACATGTAATTACGACGCACACGCGCCCTCACACACGCAGCCGCGACGCGCGCGAGAGAGGGAGGGAGGGAGCTGGCCAGAGCCGCGCGTCCCACGTATAACGCAGCTTGCGAGTTTTTGTTTTCGCGGCAAGTCGCGGCGCGGCTACAAGAAAATAACATCATTACAGCCATAGCGCGCAAAGCACCACGCGCTCTCTCTCTCTCGCCCTCGTCGCGCGCGTTTTCTCCCCTGTCCTTCGTGCGCCTCTTTTACTCCGCTGGGTGCATTATTTGCGCGGGGCATTTTTTTTTTGTACATCCTTTCGGCGCGTATGCGCAACAACGCGCTCCACGTCCCGACAGCTAATCACCATAGAGAAAATCTGCTCTCGGCCGTTTCTTTGCTTTTTACGCGGTGTACGTATGGCGAGTCGTCGAAGTGGGCCCGACGACTGGCCCAATTATTCTTGACAGGTTTCGCTGATTGAACGCTCACTTGCATTTATTTAGGTGCGCGGTACAATGGGCACGAGACACGCTTTTACTTTCTAAGACGCGACGTGCTTTTTGTTGTTTACTTCTGACTACCTTCGATAATTAATTTTTATAATTGCGTATCGTCGTGAGTGAGAAATTCTATTTTTTAATATAAATTTTACGCGTATTATAACGGTCATTAGAAATTTTGCATTTAAATTCAAAAGGAGAGTCTCAAAGCTTCGGGTCGTGTATGCAGGTCATTTTTTGCCAAAAAAAAAAACCAAAAAAATTGCTCGATTTCTTCACTTGGAATTTACGAGCAAATATTTTTGCTTATAAATATTCAAATATCTCTGCTATTATTACAAGTATAAAAGCTTTAATATAAATCTGGTTGCATAAAACTATATTTATTTGTTTCAAAGCTGTATAGATTTGCAATGGATAATTAATTTTCTAATTATATTTTCAATTTTGCTTGAAAATTTTATCTTTTGCATTATACATTAATTAAGAATTACATCTGAACACGAAGTGAGAAGACTCACACTTAATTTTTTAAGAAGATCCACAACAAAACCCAATTACTCTTTTTTCTACTGAAAACCAATATATCACAACGAAAATTTAATTTCTTCAGCGCCGTAATTCAACTCCAGACGTTCCTAGATTGGGCGACTCGAATTCCCCGACGCGATTCGTCAGAAATTTTAATGACCTCTCGAAACTCGAGTAATTTTAACGAATTGACACAATTAAAATGGTTAATAAAGTCTCCCCGACTCCTCCCAGGCCAGATTGAAGTCCCCCGCATCTTTTTATACCTATATATTTATCCCCGCGAAGCCTCTTAGTCGCCTCCCTCGGCCTCTCTCGGTGCGCCTGCACGTGCGATTGTTTGCGCGCACCGTTTTCCCGCTAAGAGAGCGATAATTAAAATCTCCGCGGAATGTCCGGTGCGCGTCGTCCCCCCTCGTCAGTCGCGAGAGAGAGAGAGAGAGAGAGGCGCACTTTCGGAAACGGTCATTAGAGCCGCCTCGGCCGCTCGCCGGAGAGACGCATTATAGTTATAGCCTCCCGCGAATCGAGCGAAAGTGATATTGCAGCCGCGCGCCGCGGATCTTCCGAGAAAACTGGCAGCCCCTCGCCGATGCGCGCCGCGATCTTTCCATTTTACAACTCAATAAAACGCACCGCGCGACGACGACGAGGAGAGACGCAGGAGGGGAGGGGAAGAAACGAGTCGGAGCGGAAGGTATACATATATAGGTACTCCAGAAGCTCCTGAGAAAAAAAAATCGCCGCGCTTTCGCCTCCTTTTTATATACATTCTCGCTCTCCGTGACTTTCAGCGCCGAATGACATCAATACACGCGCGCCGCAAAAACGTCGCGTACGATCGTCGCGCGCGCGAGCTGCATTTGTTTTCGAATCTCTTCGTTCCGAACGTTCGGACGCGCAGTGACAATAGGGATACGGACTTGCTCGCCGCTCGAGTGTGCCGTCTCTTTAATTGCCCGCGGCGGACGCGGTTTTTTGCTTTCGACTCCCGCGGAATTCCCTCTGGCTCTCTATCTCTCTCTCTCTGTCCTTGCGCGGGGAGGGATGATGCGCGATTTGCCGGCCGGATACCGTCGTCCGGGAGAGAGAGAGAGGCTATTTAGGAGGTCTCGCATTAAGGAGGCTCTTAATGGAGCGAATAGCGGGGAGATTACGCGATCGACCGGGAATTTCTCCGCTTCCACGCCAGCCAGTATACGCAGAGTCTCCCGAGCTTTTTGCGCTTGGTCACGCAGTCTTCCTACGCTCGCGCGGCGCGGCGACGGTGGAAGGAGCGAACGATATAACTCTGTTTCCATAGACGACTACTCCCCGACCACCTGCGAGACGGCGCGAGGTTTACGCGAGGTGCGAGGAGAGAGCGCAGAAGTGCGGCAGCCGAACGCGGCGGCGGCGGCGGCGGCCGAAGGCAGAGGAGCTCTTTCACGCTTGAAATGTTACCCTTGGAAATTTCACTTGTTCCACCGCCGCGGGGTCCATTAGACTCGATGGACTGCGCGTTATTATCCGGTAATTCTACTGCCCAAGCGGAGAGGTTTACCGAACGGCCGGGGGATTCTCTCTCTCTCTCTCTCTTCTGTTTCTTTTTTTTCTTTTTTTCTTCTTCTTCAACCCGACGACGCGCCGCGTCCTTGATCGACGCGCTTCACGGTAAGAGCGGATTCCAGGAGATTTTTCAGAAGCTGATAGAAGCGGAGGACGCGGTGATTCTGTCCTGCGGGTGTTATTGTACGCGGGCTTTACTACCTATATCTTACAATCCGGCTAGCCCAGTCTGCTTAATACGGCTGTGTTGCATTTTCAGCAGCTTCCTATCTATTTAGAGAGTCCGGCTATTCAGACTCTTAAATATGATAGATAGCTGGCGGTGTTGGGAAGAATCTGCGTGTCTGAACTGAGCCTGCTAAGATTCACCCGCGGCTGCTTGGCTCGTAGACAATTGCTTCAATACAATTTTCGCGCACAATTCCGGCCGGAATCTTGCTCAAAATCCGCCAGGGTAACCCGAATATTCTGCTCAAATTCCATCTGGTGAGTCCGGGAATCCGCCTGGATATCGTACTGAAAATTCGCCTGTCTATTGATCCGGTCGGATCAAAATCCGGCCGGAACTCTCTTCGATCCGATCAGAATCCGGTCCATCCGAGCGGACATCCTGCCGGATATTTTCAACAGGGATATATATATATATATATATATATAAACTTATTTTAAATAAATGGTAATATGCTTCGATTTTAAGGATGAGTCCGTTCTGCTCTTTGCCTCGTGTACGTGCGGAGCAGGTTCCGTCTATATAGGGGCAAAGAGGCAGGACGTCACAATATAAACGAGCGACGAAATCAGTCGCGCTGTCAGTCGCGCCGGCGGGGCCTCGGGGGCCCCTTTGGAAATCCAATTGCGTTAATTTCCGCACGCGGCCGGCTCTTATATGTATGTAGAGGCGCGCGCCGCATGAGATTACGAGAGTGAGAGAGAGAGGAGTCCTAGCGGCCTCGTTTTTGCCCCGCTGTCCCGAATAAATCACGCGCGGCGAGAGAGAGTCTTTTTTCGCATCGGTCCACTCCCCGCAGCAGCGGCAGCGGCAGCAGCAGCCGAGGGCCTAATTATTCCCGTATCCTTAATCACGCGAGAGAGCGAGCTTTCTCGCGCGGCGCGCTGCGCAGAGTCCAGCCTCTGAACTCGTCCAGTTTGTGGGTAAGGAGGATTCTTCTTATCCGGAGCACTTGTTGTCAGTCAGTCTCGCGGCGCGCGGCGGCAATCTACGCGAGAGCCAAGGTCGCGACGTACATCAACGTCAGAGGGGCTCCGCGAGGCAACTCTCTCTTTCAGTTCGCGATGCGGGAGCGCGACGGATTCAGCGCACGAGCCCCGGTGATGGTATAAAATTTATCCTCGCGGGCCCGAGAGCGCACTCGTCGGCTACTTTATTTTTCATCCTTCTCTTTTTTTTTTCCGCGGCTAAGCCAACTCCGCGCGCCGCCGCGGCCTTGCTGTCTACATACATAAGGGCGACTATATGCGCGTCCTCGCGGCGCGCCGCTCATATAAACCCTCGTCGAAGCCAGTGGGCCCGCAAGCGCGCGAGCGGAATCCCTCAAACTCACTTTCGCTTCGCGCTTTGTTGTCTCGTCGGAGCGGAGTATATAGGCTGCTTGCTTCCTGCGCGAGCGAGTCTCTCTTACTTTGACGAAACTGCACATGCGCACGCCTTCGCGCTAATTACGCGAGGCGATAAAGTGCGCCGAGTACGAGAGAGAAAAGAGAGCGAGAGCCTCCCGCATAAATCTGCCTTCATCTTCCTTTTTCTAAGGATGCTTTTCTATCTTCGCTCTAGTTTATATACCCTCCGCTAGTTTGTTACGCCGTCTTGTCGTGTCCGGCCCGGCCTTTCCACTTGGTCGCGCCTCTGAATTATCCCTCTTGTGCATCGCGTAATTTAAGCTTTAGCTTCATCTTTTTATTCCATTCATATATGCTGCAAGGGTGCGCACATTTATTTCTAATAAAGCAAGGCGACCCGTCGCTGTGAAAGTGAAATTTACTGCGGTGAAAACCTTTTCTGTTATGATAGGTTATTTAAACTATTTTAAAATCAATGAGATATACATATGAATTTATGCAAATGCAATTTATTCATAAAGTGCATCAGTTCGTAGTGCAAATTTAAAGAACACTGATTTATTTTTTATTGTATTTGTTATTATTAAAGTGAAATAAATTTTTAATTTACCGGTTTAATATTACGTTAAATACAAGAAATCATAAATTTGACGAGGAAACTATTCAAATTTAAAAGCTTTTCTTAGAAGTAACGCTTTAGACACTGATTTATAAAATGCGCGCCTGTCGTAGGCTTCGTCTGACCGCATCCAAAAGCCGTTACAAACTCCTGATTTTGAATAGTGCGCGAGGATAAGGGTGACGCATCCACGCTGTCGGTAAAACACGCACCCCATATTGTCGACCGTTTACGGGCGTTGACTCTCTCGCTCGCGCAAAAGCCGCGAACGCAACGTACTTAGTCGAAGCTGGATGGTCGAAGTAGAGTAGCAGACGCGACAGCATTTGTTTACACATGGCGTTCGGTTTTAATTTTGTAAATTTTAACGACCGTTGAAACAATTTCAAGCCTTGGTTAAAACCGCTTAACGAGCTGCGCACAAGTTATAAGTTCGCGCCAAACGAGTATCGAGTGTTTTTTAATTCAAATTCTCTGTGATAGGGTGTTGCATTATGCACTAATATTTAGACGATGATAACGACATTGCATTGTTTTTTGTGATCTAAACATTGTACAAGAAACAAAGTTGCAGTTTCGGTATATTCAAATATTTACAACGTATTTTAAAAGCCTGAAGTTACAAAAGATATTTACCAAACTTAACCTCTAAAATATTGGGGTGGAAACTTAAATCTGATATTTCAAGGAAAAACTACTGTTCTTTTTAAGGTAAGAATAGTTTATTATTTAATTTTGTTTTTTTTTCCTGATTTTGAAAATTATAAAAAACTTTTAGAGTGAATACTTTTTACAAAATAATTTTAACCGTAAATCAATATAAAGCCCTTTAGCTTATCTACTGTTAGCCATTTATCTTGATCAGTTAGGATAAGGATAAACGTTATACTATTTCATTAAAAATAACCAGTTTATTTAAATATTAATTTGAAATACTCTCATTTTAACAACTACATTTAATTAGACAATATTTTCAAGAATATGTATTATGTTATCCAGTTAGTATCGTTATACTATTCTAAACTATCACAGTCGTTACAGAGATTAATATTATAACTTATCATTACACATAAACTCAACAATTTAATCACTTTTATAAATGTTTCAAAATGTAAATATTCATATCTTGCCAAAAGTAATGATAAAGTATTACATATGTGATTAATTATAATAAAAATTTTAGTTCTTTGATTTAAAAACAAATTTATTGATGCAACAGAGATTAATTTATTATTTGCGCTGGTTTGAGAATAGAAAATTTTTATCTAAACCGCTATTTAATTTTGAATTTACCTGTATTATTGACATAGTAACAATTTAATTATATTTCATTTGAGTTGCTTTAAAAATAGAAAATTTTTGTCTCAACCACTATTTAATTTTGGATTTAATTGTATTATTGACATAGCAAGAATTTAATTATATTATTTTCTGTTTAAATCATTAGAATTTGAATAAAGATTTTAATTTTTGTAAATCATGTCAATTTTTTAAGTGTGATATGCTTTCAATATTGATGAACTTTCAATATTTTAAATGTTAGATAAGTACATTTGATAAAGTTATTATTATTATTTAATAAATATAATTTCTTTTTTCTTTAACATTCATATCCTAAAGGTTGATACATTATGAATCTATTAATTTATTAAATTGTCTAAATTGTAATTAAGTGTTTAATGTTTTTTTTTTAATTTTTAATTCTAGTCATACAATTGTATAAATATTGCAGATAAAAATAATTCACAAAAATGGGATGTGCAGCAAGTTCTATTGGCGATAAAGCCGCCAGCGAAAGGTCCAAGAAAATCGACAAAGACCTCCGCGCAGAGGGAGAAAAACGAGCAAACGAAGTTAAACTACTTTTACTTGGTGCAGGAGAATCCGGCAAATCCACGATAGTAAAACAAATGAAAATAATTCACGAAACCGGCTACAGCCAAGAGGAATGCGAACAATATAAGCCCGTTGTGTACAGTAACACGATTCAAAGTTTAATGACGATAATTCGGGCGATGGAGCAACTGAAAATAAACTTCGCAGATTCGAGCAAACTCGACGTGGCCAGGGAATTTTTTACTTTGGCAGCTTCTACGCCCGAAGGAGAATTGAGCAATGACTTGGTGGTTTCGATGAAAAGTTTGTGGCAAGATTCTGGCGTTCAGCAATGTTTTGCCCGCAGTCGTGAATATCAATTAAATGATTCAGCAGCTTACTATTTAAACGCGATGGATCGCATCACGATGTCGAGCTACATTCCAACGCAACAGGACGTTTTAAAAACGAGAATCAAAACGACGGGCATTGTGGAAACGCGCTTTTCATTCAAAGGATTGCAGTTCAAAATGTTCGACGTAGGAGGACAAAGGTCCGAAAGAAAAAAGTGGATTCATTGTTTCGAAGACGTGACCGCAATTATATTTTGCGCGGCTTTGAGCGAATACGATTTAGTATTGGCGGAAGACGAGGAAATGAATCGAATGATCGAGTCGATGAAATTATTCGATTTTATTTGCAACAGTAAGTGGTTTGTGGATACATCTATCATTCTTTTCCTTAACAAAAAGGATATCTTTGAGGAAAAAATAACGAAAAGTCCTTTGACTATATGCTTCCCGGATTATAAAGGAGGAAATACTTTTGATGAATGCGCGCAATATATTCAAATGAAATTTGAAGAACTAAACAAACGAAAACAACAGAAGCAAATTTACACCCATTTTACGTGTGCGACTGATACAAACAATATTCAATTTGTTTTCGACGCTGTAACAGATGTAATCATACAAAACAATCTTAGTAACTGTGGTTTAATTAGTTGAATAATTTATGCCGCAAAGTATTTATTCTAAACTCTATTTAATAGTCATCTGCTCAAACAGTAGTTTTATAAGTTAATGTAAGAAAATGTTAAAATATATATTTCTTATAATTGTGCTGTTTGATTAAAACAGGAAAATTTATTGAAAACTGAAAAGTTAATAAATGTAAAAAAAATTAAAGAAAATTATAAAATATAATTAAAAAAAAACGTACCAAATGAAGACTATTTGCAAGCAAATTTTCAATGTGCAGATATATCTTTAAAGAACTTGATGGTTACCTAAATAACCAAGTGAAATCATAATATATTTATCATTGACTATTAATGTTATCAACTTTTTTATAATGCATTCATATCAATGATATATTTTTCTATAATATATACTTAAATAATAAACGATGATACAACAATAAATGCAGTATTTTGAAGTATGCACAATATAAAGAGAAAGCCTGATTTTAATAAAAGTTACTGACTGAAGTGTAGAAATAAGCCAACTAAAAGAACTCGTTATTCTTTTAATATAAATTTTGCATAAAAGACATATCTAAGATGTTTATCATCAATACTTTTCAATTTTTTAAAATACTTACACAACATTCAAATACAAAATATTTTGAAGTACTTACTTTTAGATTACACTTATTTTTTATACTATATTATGGATTTCTGAGAGTATTATATATTTAAAAAATCATTATTGAAAAGCCAGTTGACTTAACAATAATTAAATTCTTACAAATCTAATATAAGTAAAAAACTTACTTGTGTATTAATCAAATATTTTTTAATATTTGCGTTAATGAATGTGAATCTGTAATATATTTTTACTGTAGCAAAATGTATAAAACAGCGATTAGAAGTATTATCTATAGGCACGAATAATTTTGATAATAAATTTTTTCAAGAAATAATATTAATTTTACTACTGATATACGTAAATGTACTTAATTAATAATGCATTAAGGAACACAATCAAAGGTTTTAAATCAGAACATTTAAACAATTTTTTACGGGTATTAACGAAAGTATTGCATTGCATGCCAAATAAAACTATAAGTACGATGTAATTTGATTTTACTATATATAATAAAATGTGTTACAATTATTTATAATTAAAATATTTAAAATAACTTGAAATGTTCAAATTTATTTTCAACTCCATACATATTTGAACCTCCAATATTATCCTAATTTCCCAAAATAATAATAGAAATAAAGTGGCTAAAAGCTATTTTAAATTAAATTATTATTATTATTTAATACTGTTTACTCATTATGTTTAATTAATAAATTTAAGTACAATAAAATTGATTATTTAATTATTTATCTTACGCTTGATTAATTATTGCAACGAATCCCATTCATTCGCATTTTAAAATTTAGTCCCACTTTAAAGCAGAAAATCAAATGAGTTGTAAAATATTTCACTTGTCTAATGATTTCCTTTAGATAAGAATATATATGTAAATTTTCGACTTCCACGATGTACAATAAATCTGTTCTGTTAAACGGAACCTCGTTAGTACATCCACTTTGTAAAGGTACAGCCCATTTGAATATATTAAAGGAATCTGTAATTCTTATCTAAAGTTTTTCTGAACGGACACCCATATAAGCGGCTGATGAAAAAAAGAAACTCGCGAGCGTTGTAATGTAGCGTAATGAATTAAAGTTCAATTGGCTGTTGACGTGCTGATTTGACGTATTAACACGCCCTACTAGAATTCTAATACGCCTTGCGATTATACGGGTGAAATTTCACCGTTATAATTCTGTGCCAAATGAAATAGTAAGTATATAAAAATAATCAATAATGAATCATGAATATCTTAAGTAAATCGTACTTATGTTAGTAAAATGTTAGTATTTAATACAGATTAACATTTATTTCTACTTTATTGATATATATGTTATGGACAATAAGTTTGATTGGCCTTTAGCGTAAATAACAATTCACACGTCTCGCTTAAAAAAAAAGTTTCGGCAATCGATCGCGAGTCCATCCCCGTCCCCGTTTTCGCGACCTTCTCCAGCCCTCGAAAAAAATCCTCCCCCTTCCGAGCGCCCGTCGAAATTTCGCCCATAGGCAAAAAAAGAAGTAGCGCCCGGAACTCGGTCGCAGCCTCTTACCAGCTTCTTAGGAGAGAGAAGAGCCTGCCTCGGTGTGCGATCGGTGTCCTCGAGGACACATCGGCGGCGGTATATCGAGTCGGTCCATAAATCAAGCGCGGCTCTCTCGCGCGCGCTCTCGGCAGAGGGGAACACACTGCGGTGACTTGCGGCCGGCGCGCGGGTGACTTATGGAAATCGTGAGTGGTTCGTGCAATTACCGTTAACCGTCGCCGATGTGTCCCCGTGGCGCGCCACCACCGCGGCCCGCGCGCGCTTTGATACAAGGCCCCACGGACACACGTGTATATATATATATATATATAAAATGGGAACGAGGGCCTGACTTATTCGCCCGCTGACGGCTCTCTCTCTCTCTCGCCTTTTTCCCGCTCTTTAATTGTGGAGGAGCGCGATGTCCCGGAGATCGATCGGCTGCGAGGCCCCCCGAGAGAGAGAGAGAGAGCGGTAAGCGCCGCCGTGCCATTAATATGCGCTAAGTATGCGATACACGTGCGCGCGCGCTCTTTTTCCCCGAGTGCAGTCGCATTTGCATGCGAACGAGAGCTGACGACGAGGACGACGACGGCGGTGTGGTATACACTGAATTTCGCCGCGCGGCTGGAGATTGCGGTGGCCGCACAGCTTCTATATATCGGCGTAAGCTCCGCGCACGCGTGCAGTGCGCGCCGCCTTATCCCGCGGGGTGAGTACCGTTACTTTACAACGAGGAAGATGCTGCTTCTCTCCCTGTTTTTTTTTTCACCGGCGGCCGGCCGCCGGCCGCTTCTTCTCCCGCTGTCCTCGAGTTCACGGCGCCGCGGATCGCTATTTATACACCTGCGCCGCGCCGACAAATCTCTGGTGCGTGTGTGTGTATATATACGAGCGGCGGACTGGATTTTCCGAAAACTGAATGACGAGAAAGCGGGTTTTTGGAGGAAACTGCGCGCGCGCGATGCAGCTCGCTAATATATGACAGGTTTATGGTTTTATTGGCAGAGTCCCCGCGTCCTTTAATCATCGACGAAAAAAATTTTCGAGCCGAAAAAAGGCTTGTGCAGTAAATCAACACGGCTTCGAAGCCTCTCGCGGATGTTTTCGTTACGCCGGGCATAAATGTACATAAATTAATATTTTTATCTTCTATTTCGAGTCTAACGCGCGCCGAGAGCGCCGCGGCGAACATTCCCGTGAAATCAATATTTACCTTAAACCTTTTCTTAGCCGCGCGGCACTAAACGTCTCGTTTTAAAGAAGTCCCTCGGCGTTTTCCTCTTTTTTTTCCACCACTGTCAGCACTTAATCTCGTACGAAATGCGTCTTAATAATACTACCGGATTAAGCCGTCAAAGTGACACGTTCGCTCGGACGAAATACCTGCGAAACGTATATGTACGAGGCTCGCGCGCGAGGAGACTTAGAACGAAATTATGATAAGCCACATCGGAACGAAACGAGATGACGTACGGAAAGATTCGCGGTGTACTCGATGATCCTTTGCGTTATGCTACGTGTTTATTTCTCGCTGCTTGTCCTCTTGATTCTTCGTCGATCTTTGCCCTTTTATGGGCAAAGATTTTTCTCCGTTTTATTTGCAATAAATTTGCATCAATGTATTCGATTTTAATTACATCACATTGTTAAATATTGTGATCTCTGAGTGGGAGATTACGTTATTAAAAAAAATAGAAAACGCCAGTATTTGTTTCTGATTATTCCTTTTTAATGAAGATTAAAACCGTAGATGAAGATTTCTATGATGAAGCTGGAGGTTTTCTTTGAATTAAAATTTATTCAAATGTTCTGTTTTATTGCGGCTTATGCCTAAATTATGGCAAAAGTATTAGTTCTCAAATATGATTCATCTGAAATAGAATCCATTTGGAAGGAATATTTATTAGCTTCATCAATAAACCATACTTGTTTTATTTTTTACTTTCGAAGAAAGTATACCTAATCAATTTTGCTTCGACTCAAAATTTGAAGATAACGAAATCCAATGAGAAATCCCGAGTACGTATAATCAGGGGTATTTATAAATTGATTTCAGTACTTTCTTTTTTTTAATTTGTATAAAAATGTTATACCTTCCTGAGAGGTCATTTAATTGCCGGTCTCAAATAAATAATACTTTTGATGTTTGTATAGTCTAAAATGAAGTTGTTGAAATAAACCACATTTGCCTTATTTTATACATTCGCAGAAAGTATTTATTTATTTATTAACCAGAGAAATTTACAAAAATAAATCCTATAGAGATAACACAATTATCTGTACATAGGCTGACAAGCTTACAAACTAACTTAAAACTAAAAACTAAAAACTAAAATGTCCCAAAAATTGTGAAGATATATTTTTATAACTATATTAACATTCAATAAATTTTTTATGCATAAATTAAACTAAAAAACATATAAAATAGTAAACGATTTGAACAATGTATAATTCTTATTCGCAGACAGTCTGACATGATTTTAGCAGCCATTATTATTCTTCATCCACTTTTTAAGTTTGTTTTTTATAACTTTTTTACTATTTTTCCCTCCTATTGGATTTATACACTTTAACTCCGTTGGTAACGAGTTATATGTTTTGATTGCCATTATATAGTTATTTTTATCACTTATGGCTTTACTCGTTTTTGGTAGTATTATATTTTTATTTCTAGTTTTCGATTCACTAGGTAAGTACTTATGTTTAAGTTTATCGTAATGAAACACAAGTGATTCTAAAGTGAATATTTGTTTGATATTGAGTGGATTATTAATAATTATTAGTATTTTCGTTTTTTTATTGATTTAATTGATTTAATATTCTTAGTATATTGATTTAACTTTTAATTCTTGCACAGCTTTTTGAAAACAAAACATATCGAGCAATTTACTCACGATATAATTAAAAATCGAAAGGCTTCGCAAAAAGTCTAATTCCTCAAAAACTAATAAACCCCGAAACGTATCAATTAGCCCCGAAATTAATCGGAAATAAATAAATCACTAATTGAGGCCGAATCGTTTGCCCGAGGCCGCCTGCGGGCGCATATCTATCGAAAACAAGGCACACACGTATAATCAACCAGATAAATCAATTCCCGAAATCTCGGAAAAATTCGTATACGAGCCGGTGTCGATAAATCGCCGCAAATTCCTCCGCCCCTCCCACGATACATCCCCGCGCGGAAGCCGTATAGAGAAAAGAGCCGAGCGCGCCCCGATTCCTCCGTAGAGGAACCGGGCGAGAGAGCGGCGCATGATCGATGATAGAGCTGTTAGCGAGCATGCGATTGTCTTGTTGGCGGGCGCGCGCGCGCGCGGTCCGCTGCGTCCTAATGGATTTTTTTTCTCTCCCCCTGCGCAGTCGCGCGCGCGCACGCGAACCGCTCTCTCGCTCTCTCTCGGGCGCTCTTCCTTCCTCCCGGCGCGGCGCTTTATAATTTACTACGCCGCTGCTCGCCCGGCGTTACACGGGGCGAAAGCTCTCGCCCGAGAAGGGACAGTTCTCGAGGAGAGAACGAGGGGATCCACATAAATATAGGAATCAATTTCGGGAGATGTGCGCCGGTAATCCAAGGCCGATGTTTGTTGTGGAGTGCAGGGGAGGCATCGGGGGATTCCTCGAGGCTCGTTAGGAGAGCGGGCTGATTATTTAGGCGCTGATTTATTGGGGTACGAGAGGGTTTTCGAAGCGCCCCGGCGTCGCTGTGGGTTCTCGTCGGAGATTGTTCGTTGCCGCGGGGAGGAGGAGAGCCGAGGTGACGGAATTAGCGCGAGGCGGCGGGACGGGAGACTCGAGGCACTTTTTAAAATGCGTATTTAGCATTATAAATATAAATTGTCGCGCGTCTCGGAATACTGGAAATACTGGATTTCATCGGGTATTTTGCGCGTCGACGAGTTCTCTGCCGCGCGGCCGTTTGCTTGACTTTTGCCAGAGAGGCTGTGCCCGAGATGTGGAACGAATTCGATTTTTCAGCGTTTTGCGCGCGCGCGGCTGAATATTTAAATGTACAGCCGAAATTCGTGACGACGAGAATATTTGAAATGCGCACAGTTTTTAATCGCGTGTTTTTTTTTTCGATTTGATCCCGAAGTTGGATGTAAGATTATTCCGAAAAGTCAATTAAGTTAAATAATCTCGGAACTATGAATAATCCTCGGCGAGAAAATAGTTCTACGATAATAAATCTTTAATTGGATAATTTGGTTTTAGTTAAGGTGTATTCTAGAAAGCAGTTATGAATCGGATTCCGGAAACTCTGAAATTTCTAGTTCGCGGTATCGCATTAAATCCGAATGAAGATGTTTGTTAGTGGACGACTCCTACATCAAAAACACATTTTTGTAGATTAAGGAAATTTTTTATCGAGTCTCGTAATTAATAAATTTTATATATATATATAAGTTTTATTCCAATGCCATATCGTCGGAATATAAGCGTGCAATCAAATTAATGTTTAATTTAAATATGCAATTAGCGCAGTGGTTTATTGTTTACCCTGTGCATACATTTTCGCCCGTAATATTTACAAGTAATATTTGAGGCAGTAAAATTGTTTCACGGTCAAATTTAATTGTCAAAAGAGAGAGAGAGAATTCCTGAATTCCTCGCGGGAATTGTGCCGTATAAACTCGTTCCATTTAATGAAGACAAATGTAAGTTTAAGTAATGCGTTTTCCAGAAAAGAGAAACAGAAGCGCGTCGCCGTATAAAATTTAAACATTTTGTACAATCCAAAGTTAAAGTTTTAAAGCGCCGCGGAGATTCCTCGCAGGCCGCGGATTAATACGCGCGGATACGTATGTATAGTCGCCGCCACGGGTGGAAAAAGAAAAGGGACGTTTTACGAATATCTTTTACAACGCCGCGCCGTGTTTAGTCTCCGGCGATTTTAGTGTTATTGTTACTATCGCTTTTACGTCGAAAAGCGTAATTTCAATTTAATTCGCCGTATATTCTGCGGGGCACCGCGGCCGCGCGCACCGAATAAAAGTCCCGCGGGGAGCGAAAAAAAGAGCCTCGATGTAAATCGTTGGCGAGAGAGCCTCTACACGGGGGGAAATAACCGTAGGATCGAAATTGTACGTAATAATGGTAGGCACGCAAAAAAAAAGTGAGTGAGAGAGAGAGCCCGAAACGAAGCTGCGAGGTGGCCAAAGGCGGCGAAAAAATATATCCCAATTAAGATTCTGTTCACGAATCGTCGTCGTCGGCTCTCTCGCCTTTGGTGGGAAGGACGCGAGAGGACGCATTTGTTCGTCATTAGCGGCCGAGTGGGTCCAGGCTAAGTTCAAGGTCAGCCGCGGGTCTTCGAATTACCGAAACTTGGAGCGTTCAACTCGCTTTGATAAAAGATACGGATTTTAATATACGATGGCTTGGCTGTAAGGATTTTCACGAATAAATTACCGGGTTCATTGCGCTGCCTCTTTTTTTTTCTTCGACTTTTTTCACGCCTTTTTTATGGTTTTTGTTTTGTAGTCGGAGGAAAAGCGTTAATTACAGGTGCGATTGAAGCGTGCGAAGAAAAAAGATTAATAAAGGAAACAGATTCTTGAAATTGGCCAAAAGAATTATTTTTCGAACGTATCAAAGATTTACAAAACTTTTTCAAGAAGCAAATTTATTGCAGTTCATACATTTTACTTTTTGCAGTTTAGATGCGTTTAGATAAGATGTTAGGCCTGTGTTTATAATGGATACTAATTAAATAAAATTAGTAGCAGTTATGTACATTTGCCTATATTTTTCAATTTTCATGCTATATTTTTAACATCTTTTAATATTTACGGTTATAATAATTGAATGGCCATACGTAAAAGTGCTTTTACTACTACAGCAGGTATAATTGTACGATTTGCAGCATCAAGAAGTCAGATTTTAATTTGTATTGATTGGGACCATTAAACTCCGAACTACGCCGAGGAACAAAAGATTTAAAAAAAAAAGATAGCTAAACGCTGCCGGTATTAACTGGCTTCAAAAAGTGTTAAACTACTGCTGACGCATCCATTTTTTTACCCGAGTCTTCTGAAAGCGTAAAATCACTTTCGCACATCAATAAAACTGCAGTCAGAAAATAGCCTTTTTCCTCTTCAACGTATATACTGATATTTCATTTTGACATTATGCTTTTTTACAAAACTTTCCGACAAATGTTTTTCTCTATACCATTCGAAAAACGTACATAAAAAAAAAGCAATTCAACAAGCTTTAAAAGAAATAAAGCCTCGCCGTCCCGCATCCGTTCTTGCGGGCATCGAAATCACCAACGTGGGAGACCCCGCCGGGAGCTCGAATAGGTCATCGTCGCGCGTCGCCGAAAACTGCCATCGGCGGTCCTCCGCCGCGTCGGCCGCGACAAAACTCGTGGGAGCGTCGTCGTCAGCCTCGATCGCCGAGAAAAAGGTAGTGTTGCGCCGTTTATATAAAACAGCCGAGTTTTCGATCCAGAACACCTTGACCGAGTGAGGCGCTTAATTAACCATCTTCGGCCCTCTCACCGAAATGCAAGACAATGAGCCACAAGTGGGTATGGGAAGGCGGCCCTCGTACATATTCAAACGTCTTCCCCGCTAAGAAACTAGGTTGAAAGGCATTTTGTCGCAATAAAAAAAAAACACATCCTTCGACGCGCCACGCGTACATGAATGATATCGTTCGCACGCTCGGAGAGTGAAAAATGGAATTATTCGTGGACGGCTCTTCCGTTGGAGCCGGGCGTAATACATAAAAGGCCGAACGCCGCGGCGATTAGAAAAATAAAGGGGATTCCCGTCCTTAATGCATACATCCCAGCTTCCTTAATGAGGCACTAAAAAGGCGAGCAGGCCCAGGCCTCGTCGGGCGACGAAAGCGAGGACCTTGCACAATCACCTGCCGCCGCCGCCTCCGTCTTGTGTTATAACAGCAGTCGAAAAATGTGCTCCAAAAAAGCGGGAGGCAGAGCGGGGGAACGGAACCGGGCGGAGGAGCGTCATTAGGAAAGGCAATTAGCCCTCGTCTATGGCAAGGCCGCCTTTCCCGAGGAAGTCTCTTTCTTTCTCTCTCTTTCTCCTAGATCGCCGAAATTTTTAATACACGCGCGGAGAGCTCGCAGAGTCGGCGAAGAAAGCTCTCGCTCCGACTGCCTACGCAGCTCCTCTCCAACAGACTCCAGGTAGGCATCACCGGCCCCGGTTTTATTAGTCTTTGCCGGTAGTGGTGGTGGTGGTGGTGGTGGTGGTGCGTGCGCGCGCCCGGAGCAGCTCTCTGCACAGTCGCGGCGGGCAGAGAGAGTTCCGCTACGCCTCTCTCTCTCTTACTCTCCTCACGGCGCGCGCGCGCGCGCGAGAGAGTTCCCCCTGCCGCCTGGCTGCAGGAGCGGAGCCAGGAGAGAGAGAGCGAGGAGCTCTCGAGCGCCGGAGCGGAGCGCGCCGTTAGTCGCCTCCAGTACGTCCGCGCCGCGCGATCGACGATCACCTCGTCACCGTCTCCCACCTGAAAATCGCGGAGCAGACAGCCGCCTCTCCTCCCGTGTGCGCTTAGCCTCCCGCTCGCGAGACACTTGTCCTCACCGCCCGTCGGAGGATGAGCAGCGAGTGACCTTCCCCCCGACGACGACGACGCATCTCGGCACGAGTATATATACAACGTCGTCTCCGCCGGAGCAACTGGAACGAGAAGAGCGCTCCTCCGCGAGAGCGCCGTAATTGACGAGTGTGCAAAGAAGGTAATTCGAAGGATCACGCCGACGATGTGTATCCCTGTGTGTGCAGCTCGTTTATGAGAGAACGTGATATACGCCTGGATTGGGTGAAAGTGAAATTCGTACACGGTACAAAACCGGCGGAGCAGCTCCGCTCTCGAGGCTCTCCTCGGCGCGCCAAAGTCGGCCCTCTCGGCGCGGCGCCTCTCTTTTCTTCTCTCTGGAAATCTGCCTGGGAATCGAGAGGAGATCACGCTCGCGCGAGCGCGCGTGTGTGTGCGCGCGCGTGTCCGTCGTACACCGAAGAGTATATAACCGGAGGAAAAGAAGAGCAGACGAAAGAGAGACGTACGCGCGTCAGCCGGGAATGCGCATTTGTTTCTCTGCGCGTGAACCGGGAAAGGTAAAATCCGATCGAAATAAATCTGCGGGGAGAGCCGAGAGAGCAGCGAGTCTCTCCGAAAAAGGATCTGCCGCCGCTGCCGCCGCTGCTGTTGCTGCACTGCTGAAACGAGCGCGAGGTGAACGCCGCAATTTTCCTGCCGGAGCGGAGGGTGGAAATCTGTATTCAGCCTCTGGAAACCGGGAGATTTCGGTGTGCCGACCAAGTTCTTCTTTGCGGTGTGCTTTTTCCATTTATGCATCATTGGTGCGACGCGCGAGTGCACTGCGAGAACGAGGAGTTGATGTGCGGGCACAGAGCTGCGCCAGGATATTTTGTCTCGAGAGTTCAGTGATCGTTACATTTGTATTTTCTATCGCGAGATATAAAAAAAAAAAAGTGGCCTCTCGGCACTCGACCGCCGAAGGAAAAGTGTCAGTTTCGCAACTGCGAGCTTCGTCGGCTGATTTTTTCGCTCGATCGATGTATATATATAAACTAGAGTGGGCCCCGAACCTTTCGCCGAGATATTCCCGAGTTGATAGTGAACGCATCCACTTCGGAATTGAGTTGTGCAATTCTCATCCCCCCGTTGCACAACGTTCCTCGCGAGGGAAAAGAGTTCGATTTTCGTGACGATTGTTTTTTTTTTGAAAATTTCTTTGAGAACGAATCTATATTACTTTGCAAAATTTTCTCTTATTGCTTTGCGGGTTATGAAATTTGCATTACTTTCTGGACTTTGCATATCCTTGCTTTGGGTGTAAAAATTGTGGCAGCTCTACGAGTTTCATTTGCATTTTGTTATTTGGTCGCGAGATCAAAGTTAGATTTCAATATCAAAACTTACTCTTAATTGAAATGTTAAACAGGTCAAAATTATTTTTCGAGTGCAGTTAATATTCAGAGTTAAAACAGGTTTTCGAAACCTACTTACAAAGTTTAAACTTTAAAAAAACAAATTTCATTGCATCACGGTATAAATTCGCATCACTATAATCGCGGAAGCGAGGTTTTTAATTCTCAAATAAAAATAAATCGGACACAGTACGCAAAGCAATGTAGTTGATTAGAAAATTGGCCGCGTGTATTTTCGAAATCTAGTTCGTGGAAGAATTTAAAAGAGACACAACTTCTTTGTGAAATTCAATGTAACGATCCATTGAAGTATCCACTTACAAAAAAAAAAAAATTAACGATTGCACATCGAGTGAAATTGACTTTCGAAAAAAAAAAAAACGGCGCTGTTTACAAAACGTTTATATTCCCGGTGCAAGCTCTGAAAATGATGCGTTAACTTCTCGTTGCCTCGAGTACCAGTGCATCCCAATGAAATTTCGTAATCGTCCAAATGACTATTCTCTTTTTATGGAACAAAAGATTACCCCGCACCTACATTAAATTCATAAGGAGCACCGCGGATCAATTTCTCTTTTGATTAAATAATTTTCTTTTGTGGGCTATCGCATTATCTGTAATGTACTTTTCATAGTCATTGCAACGAGTCGGTATTCTTTTAATACAGAGTTTCAGACGTCAAAATATGAATACCCGCTTGCAGGTGTTCGTATTTTGATGTTAAAATCAATTACAAAACCATCTTTTGTATTCCATATCGTTTACCGATAACTCAACTGTCTGTGCTCTCGAACTGTACGCAAACATAGGAGTAAATAAAAGTGAAGATGCGAAAAAGTGCGACATGTAAAAAGTGAAGTAAACAAGTGATTCTGCAAAAATCTTTCCTCCGAAAAAAATTCCAAGTTTAACCGAGGTTTGTTACTTTTACTTATTTTGCCGTCCTTCTTCCGAGAAGCCACCGCACTTTTGGATTGCTTATTCAATCGTATATTTTGCATGAAATATATTTATAAAAAAAAAAAAAAAAACAGTAACTCGTCGTACGGACACCGATTCCGCGCACAGCATTTTCAAGCTTCACTAACCGCGGCTGTATATTTCTCCAGACGAAAAACTATATATACGTACCGTAGTTCACTCGGGGCATTAAACTGTTATTCAGTGCATAAAGTGCGCTTATTAAACTGGAGAGCCAGAGAAAAGCAAAAAAAAAAGTGGTATATAAAGAACCCGAAGCACACTCCATCCCGTCGAAAGAAACAATTTGCACTGCTTTATACTCGGCGATCCGTTCCCGTAAAAGGCCTGGCCTCACTCTCTCGCGTAATTCGCAAATACGGGAAACGAAGCCGTAAAACTACTGTTACACGCCTAGACTCTCGGCGCGAGAATCCGCTCTCGTCAAAAAGCGCGGCGGCGGCGGCTGCATAATTTCTGGGAAAGCTTATTACTCGTCGAGAGAGAGCTCCTCTTTTTTCGAGAAGTTTTCGGCTTACCGAGCGAAAGAAGGCTCTCCCCGGCATTCGCGGGGCTTTTGTGCCAACGCGGTATAACGGGGAAGCTCGCGCTCTCCGCGCGGAGCGCGGAAACGGCCAGAGGAGGCCGTGAAAGGTCCCCATTAGCCAGCTAGATCAATTAAAGCGCGTTAACGGACAGTTTAATCGGCCCTCTCCGTCTCTCTCTCTTTCTCCTTCTGCAGCTCTCTTTCTCTCTCTCGGGAGTGGACGTTTAATTTTCCGCGAGAGAGAGACCGTGAGAGATTCCTCGCGCGCGCGCGCGCGCCGAGAGAAAGAGGGAAGAAGAGACGCGCGGCGAGCTGCAGCGCGAACGAGATTGACTACTAGAGACGTTGACGTTGTTGGCGGCGCGATTCGCCGACGAAGCTTTCGCGCGAGGCGAAAATAGAGGGGGGAGCGATAGAAAAACTAAAAAAAAACACTCGCGGGGGGGTTTACGGTTAGCGCGCGAGCCGCCGAGTCTCTAACGTCATTATATCCTCTCCAACTTTTTTTTTTAGTTTCCAGCGAAACTTCATTCGCCGCGATGTTCGTGTGTGTGTATGCCTTTGCATAACTCTTGGCGCGAGGAGAAGAAGGCTTATTAAAACTTTGATTTCGATGTCGCCGTAACGGACGGTTTGCTTAATTTTATCACTCCGCGCGGCGTCCGCTCGTTGATTGGAGGCCCGGACTAATGAGATACGTCTGCGAAATTGCGTTAATTCGCGCGTCCGTACGAGTATAAAGAGTAAAGCGGGACTCGCGTGGAAAAGCTCGTGTATTGATATACATTGCCGGGGGTTCGTATAAACGAAGCGAACTTTGCGTATTTATTTGTATTTGCAAGTCACTGAATCACTTTTAAGTTATTCAGTTTTCCGCCGTAAATACGCTTTACCTACAACGTTGTACGAAAGTCAGGGTTAATACATCGCCGACAATTATTTAATTAACTCGTTTATCATAATTACAAGGTGCGCGCGTGTCTGCGTAACGAAACCTCCCGCAGTCCGTACACGAATTCAGTTGATAATCACCGTTTCGAAGGCGGCTCTTTGCTCATTTTGCTAATTGCCTCTATATATAGAATTCCAGAAACGCGCGTACGAGGAAAAATTCAGGGGAAAGCCCAGACGCATCGGGCGGAAGAGCCTAATTGCGCGGCGAGGCGGGCGTCTCGTATCTCGAAAATCGCGCCCTTCGAACCTCTCTCTCTCTCGCGAATCTAAATAATTTGACGCACGCGAAAGAGCGAGGACGGAAGGAAGATAAAAGTGCCGGGCGGAGGAGTTGCGAAATGAATGTAAGCGCGCCGGCAAGCGAGAGCGGCGGTAATTGTTTTCCCGCTAAAAGGGGGAAGAAAAAAGGAGAGCGAGGTACGGAGCCTCTCTCTCTCTTTCTCTCTCGTGTGACCCTCTCGCCTCGCGACGTCGTCGTCGTCGTCGTCGCGGCTCTCGGGAGAGAAGAGATAGCGGCTGTCTATCGGCGGCGCGATCTCGGGGCGCGAGGAAATAAAGAAAATTTTGCGCGTCGTCCGTTGTCGCGGCTCATCGGAGCGATAAATTCTTGCATTACAATTTAATCGCTAACCTATACGCGCGAAGAGAGAGAAGGCCTCCCCCCGTGTACGCGATCGCGTATACGCTATATAAATTTCAATTACCATCGGGAGAGGGATTTTATATGTCACGCGCCGCGTGTCGGCCGCCGCGCCGTTAACGAAGCGCGATCGGCCGAGGCGGCGGCGGAACTTTTGTGTCGAGGGGACATTTTTTAATTCCTCGAGGGATTCTCTCGCGGCTTTGAACTCGCTTCGGTGAATATTCATTGGGAGGAGAGGAGAGTCGCTTGAATAAACTCTTTCGAGCGTTTAGATTAGGTAGTCTATTGAAATATTATAGTCGACGGTCGCGCGATTCGGTGCTGCTTCCCGTTCTTATGATAATACGAAATATTCCTTCGAAAGTCGGATAGAATTTTAGTTTTCACGCGGGACGGTAGAAATATATTAGCGAAGAAGCAAAAGAAAAAAGAGAAGAAAAAAAAAACACAGGTTTTTAAACACAGTGATTACCGCGTGCAGCTATCAAGATCTCTCTCGGCGTCTGTAAATGAGCGAGAATTTCATAAGAAATTAAGTGTCCTTGCCGCCGAGTTGCGTGCTTCCCGCGATGTGGGAATGGCGATATAAATTCCCGTATGTATAATCACTTTGCAATTCTTTCGTTACGCGCCGAGCTTATAATTACAGAGCGCGCTTTCAACTTTTTCAAAACGGACACTGCGCAGCCGCCGAGGTGACTGTTTCTTTTTTTTCCGCGCAACACCGTTCGGGAATCGAAAAGTTACACTTGATCGAGTGCTCGGGAGGTCGTCGAAATCGGCGTGCTCGCGCCGTAAATCGATATTTACCGAGGCACCAAACGAGGAGGGAAAAAGAGACGACAACAATGAGAGGGGGGAGGGGGGAGGGATCGCCGCGTAAATGGCTCAATAAACGCTATATGAGCGAGAGCGAGGCGCACTTAATAAATCAAGCGGCGCGCGCGCGCGCGTGTATGTATACGCAAAACGCGAAAATGCCCCGGCTAAAGTGAGCCAATTACGCTCGGCGTGTATACACGAGCCGGAGAGAGAAAGAGAAAGAGGCCCCCACCGAGGATGCCGGTCCCGCAGCCGCGGCGAGTTTAGCCGCGGGGGCGCGATTTTTTCTCGCCGCGCGGCAAGTGCGTTGCGCGGGAAACGGAGCTCTGGGGAAGTGTATATTCGGAGGGGGCTCCTTTCGCGGGTGTGAGGGGGCCGGGGGTATTTATCGGTTCTGTCTCTATATTAGCGGCGAATTCGGCGCGCAGCGCAGGAGGAGAGGCCGACTGCTGCTCGATCTCGGTGAATGCGCGCATTCTCTCCTCTCTCTTTCTCTCTCTTTCTCGAAATGGAGATAACGAAGTGAAACAAGTTCCCTTCGATTTTCGTTCCTCTTTTTCTCCTTTTTCTCTCGCCTTCACTTTTCCCTCTCTCGCGATTTCACTTTCTTCCTTCATAATAAACCTTCGCCCCGCCGCGCGTCGGTGGAGACTCGGCCTCTCTTTTCCAGGGAATTTTTCGCTGCCGATACATACACGCACGCACACACAGACACATATATATATATATATATATAGGCGATCGCGCAGCTTCCTTTTTTCTCGCCGCTGCTCCATTTCCCGTCCTTCGTTTTTTGCTACGCGGCTATTTCTTTTAGAGGCGAAGGAGAAAGAGAGAGAGAGAGACACAGAGTCTCTGCTAACAACGAAGCTACCACCCTGCCCGACTCGGAATCCGCCTGGCTCCATTTCTTTTTTCTCTCCCTTTTCGCCTCTCTTCTTCCTCCTTCTCCTCCTCCTCCTCTCGCTGCTGCCGATCGATACCTTTTCCGAGAACTTTTAAAAGCCGCGCGAGCGGAGGAGCGCCTTCTTATAATAATTTTACGACGTTATTGGTTCGCTGCGTCGGGCGGCGGGGGGGGGGGGGGGGGAGAGAACACCGTGAGCGGGGCCGCGGCGATTAAGGCTCGTATTTTTTGCGATGCTGACATCGATAACGGAAATTGGGGCATAAAAAGAGCCATTAATGACCGTTTAACATCATGTTTAATGTGCAATTTTTCACTTTCGGGACGAACCCCGCCATATATATGTATATACTCGTCAGCTCGTCCTCGATACATCCCGGCTTCTCTTCTCGTTTACGATGAAGCAGCGCGAAATTTCCCGCGATGCTCAAAGAAACTTTTCGACATACGGGGTTTAGCTCGAGCTTCGGCATATTTCTCACCAGAAGCGGTGCGAGTGGCGGCTTTTATCATCAGTTTCCGCGCGGCTAAAATCGCTTATCAATTGTTCGAGCGCCGAGCGGAATGCCGATTTACAGTTGGAAATCGGATCTTGAAAAGCGGCCGCACTTCGCTTGCATGTATATATATATACCCCTAAGTGCGGCTAATCGCTCGGAAAGAAATTCGAATTTTTGTAATCGGAACTCAGCTGCTTAACCGTAACGCGTCCGTTACGAATTACGTTGGGAAGCAGAGCAGCAGAGCGCGCGGCGAGAGAGAGAGAGAGCGATCGGTATGAAATTCAAATGGGGGATATAAAACGGTAGTACGTATCGGTTGCGATATAAAGTTTTGCCCGCGCGCGCGAGCGAGAGAGAGACAGAGCAGCTGCTCGGCCGTAATAAGTATATCGGTATCGGGTGCATCTAAATTCGTGAGGGAACAATTAGCCAATAAATCGTCCGCGGAGCGCGCGGCGCCGTTTAACGATTCGGCTCTGTTTTCGTCTCTCTCTCTCTCGAGCGATTGTTTGAATAGGAGCTGCCCGCTCGCTCTCTTTTATATACGAGCGAAGCGAGAGCTGCACGTTTATTGAAAATTGAAAGCACTAAAAGTGTATATACGTGCCCCGGCGGAAAAAGGCAGCGGCTCCCGCGCGAGAGAGAGAGAGAGAGATTGCGTAATAAAATAAACTCGCGGACAGCGTTGCGGTGCATTGCGACATTCGGCGAGAGAGAGAGAGAGAGAGAGCTCCGGTCGGGAGAGGAGAATCGGGAAAAATGCCTCATTAAGCTCTCTCTCTCTCTCGGACGTTTAAGGTTAAAGCGCCCCAATCTGCATAAAGATATTGATTCCCGCGGCACGGTAGAGGAGGATAAAGAAAGGCCGGGCGAAGGACGTTGGGAGCGGGCGAGGGTTCGGGAAGGTGGGAATGAAAAAAAAAGAAAGAAAAGAAAAAACGGCCGCAGAGGTCCCCTCTCTTAATCAGGACATAAATTCGAAATAGTTATTTAGCGGAGGCTCTCTCTCTCTCTTGCCGTGAGGGAGGTAATTTAAAGCTCGCATATCGCCGGCCCCCGTAATGGCGCGGGGCCCTTCTCCGAAAAGAAATCCGCGTGCGCAACGTGTCATTACGCGCTTTTTCCCGGGCGGATTTTTGCCCCGTCTCCTTATAGATAAGCGGCCGAGGTAAATTTTAATCCACCACCCCCCCTCCCGATGTGTCCCGGAGGTACGCCGGAAAAAAGGAGTAGGATATGGCTCCTCCCTCGAGAGAGAGAAAAAGAGAGCCGCGGCCGCGGCGTATCTTTCGGCGTGATCGGCGGCCCTCGCGCACGCGCGCCGATTGATTTTTCGCAGCCTCTATTCCCCATCTTCGACCTTGGCTCCTCTTCCCACCGGGGGAGGGAAGGATCGCTACTCGAGCGGAGTAACCCGATCGCGGCCTGAACCATGACACACACACACACACACACGCGCACACACGCCGATCTCTCTCTGTCTCTCTCGGACGTCGTCGGACGAAGGGAAATTTATGTGGGTGATTGGGCGATGGTCGAAAATGGACCGCTTGGACACGGAGAGATTCGGCGAAGGCAAGTGGTGATCGAGCAAATTCGCGGCGACCGATTTCGGCTGCGTACTTTCTTTTCGCGGATTAGAGATTAGATTGCGGATCTGCGCGGTTTGGGCACTTTCTAAATTCCTACATTGTTCGAGAGGCCTCTCTTGCAAATAATAAACTATATACGTAGCAAAGATATATCTTTTCGCTCGTTGCCCGACTATTTAAAATTCAGCACCCCATCCGCGCGTAATTGATAAACTAGAATTTTTAGCCAACTTCCCGTTCGAAGGTTCATTTAAATATATCCCAGATGGTGATGAAGGTCTTTAGATGCGGAGGAAATGTAGGTTTACGTTTTCGAGAGAGTAAATTAAATGCACGACGCGGATTCTGGGTCGGGAAATGTTTATTAAAATTATACACTTTTTTATTTTTTTATTACGCACCGAGATTAAAACAGCAACCTTCAAGCTCAACGGTTCCGTGAGAATCCGCTCGGGATATACGCCGCGAGCCGCAATAATTTAAATAGAATACGCCGCGAAAACGTTTAGACGGTAATTACGGTAAAAATGAAACGATCAATTCGCGTCTTTATAGTATATATATACGCTTCGCGCGCGCACACATCTCGGCAGCTCGCGGTTAATTACGAAATTTTTTTTGCAGCTTCTCGGGACTTTGTTACTATTGCAATTCGAAATGACTGAAAAAGGCCTCCTTCTCTACCCGCGTTGCTCAATTAACGTAGAGAAAAAAAAGATCTCCCATTGAATTCTCTCTATTGAATTTGCTCAACACTCATAGCGCTAATCACCGATAATTTCGTACACATCCGCGCTGTGTCATGGAAAAAGCCAACAATTTCGTCAATCTCCTGGTTCTCTCTCTCTCTCTCTCTCTCTTTCTCCCTCTCTCGTTCTTCCGTCTGATTTCACCAGGGTTTTTTTGGCGCCAGGATACGCGGTATTTCCAGGCCAGTCACTCGCGCAAATCGAGAGGAAGCGAGAGAAGGCGAGCGAGGAAAGGGACTGCCTTCGTTTTAAAATACGCAGCCAATACGTTGCTATAGACGAAGAAAGTGAATTCCTTCCCCTATTCAAATTTACTTCAGCTTACTCTTCGAAAATCCTTTTCAACTCCCCCGTTACACTTTATACGCGCTTGTGCACCTCGTCGTAAATAAACAAACGCTCGAAGCGAGAGACAATTAGCCCGTGCACGCGTCGCATCGTCGCGGAGGAGTATACATCCGCCTTCGAGCACATGTTTAAAATATACGTCGCGTCATTAAAAAGTCAGCCCCGGTCGAAAAATTTTTTATCATCGGACCTCCCCTCGCGCCGTGCACTTTTACGATCCTCTCGCGCGCTCGTCATCTCTCGCATTGGCCGTCATCGTCGTCCGGCGCAGTGTCGTCGCTCACGCGCATTCCTCCCCCCGTTCTCGGTCGCGAGATACAAAAAGGATCGCACATGGGGCTTTTAAGAGGTTGATGCCACCGCAGTAAAGTCTCCTCCGGCCGCGCGCAAAAACAAACGTTATTGTTACGTTGGCCTCTCCGATTGGATTGAGTTATATCCGCGCGAGAGGAGCGCGCACGACACTTTTTTTCTCGTGGTCGTCGCTCCGTGGCTGTGTCTCCTTTGTGCCTCATTCCCGGAATGACCGTTTATTTAACATCGAGCGTCTCCGAATACGCGAGCGAGGCGGTGTAAATAATCGATACAAACAAGAGGCGGCCGCGCAAAAAAACGGGTATATTACCGAACGAGCGTAATTCATTGCGGCGGCGGCGGTCAACGACACGGCTCGATATTCGGCGCGGTAAAAAGGGCGCTCGTTCGCTGCCTCGATTTATACATACGGCGATGACGATTTTGCAAATTCGTCCCTCTTCGCGGAAGGGCCGCCTCGTCTCTCCGCGTAAAGCTCGTCTCTCTCGTCCGCACATAATACGATGTCGCTTTGGGCGCGCGGGAAAAAAAGGCAGGCAGGGCACAGCGCGAGGACGTCGTTAAAATTGACTTTACGAGGCGCGGCGATCGATTCGCGCGCTCTTCGTTGCTGCTTTATTTAATTGTTCTCGAGAAAAATGTACGGAGCTGCATAATGCGCGGATATATATAATACCGTGCGACGCTTCGGTTCCGTCTGACTTTGTAATTTTGTTCGGAGTTGTTAACGTCGGGCTTTCGATCGCTTATTATTCGTTCGTATCGCTCGGTTAAAGTCATTAGCCAAGAATTAAAGTCTACACTTTCGGGCGATCTACATCGAACTCGGATTGCAAACGAGGAGCTTTCAAGCCGGCGAAAGATCCGTTTGAACCACCAAATCCTGTTACTCGCGTGCGGCAATTAATACAATATATCCCCGCGAGAATTCGAATCCCGCGGTGGGCGCATATCGACCGATTCGGCGAATCAGGGTCTCGGGTAATTAATAAATTAATATTGCCCCCGTCGTCCCGGTCTTTCCGAGAAGCCGACCTTCCTCCGCCTCCGAGCAGCGGTGCACGTACGATTGACTGCTCTCTTGCTTTATAATGCACAGCGGCGGGGCAGCTCGCGTTCCATTTCGGTTTCACGAAATGCATGTAATCGGCGGCGGCGGTTCACTCGTAAATAAATCGCCCGTAAATTCTCGAGTCACGAAGATACGAGGCCTCATTAAGCTATTGTATCCGCGGATTACATCGAGAGAGCCTACTGTACCGTTCTCCGAGAGAGCTGCCGCCGCTGCATCTCTCGAATCCGCGCGCGCGTTTGACCACGCGAACCGCCCGCCCGTCCGTGTATATATATGCACGTGGATTGTCTCGTTTGAAAGTGGCTCGCGACGAGCGAGCGGGTATATATATATATATAACTGAAAAACGGGCTCGACTCACTTTGCTTACTTGGGGCGCGCGCTCGATCTTTCATCGGTCTCGCCGAGGAGAGAAACGACGGGGCTGGAAAGAAAGCGGGAGGGAAAGCACTCGCGCGAGTCGCGCTGCCGAGCAAATTAATGAGGCATAATATGCCCGCTTTTGCGACGGAGCCGAGGGGCAGGCCTCGGCTGTCGTCGGAATATCGGATAGGATTATGGGTTTTATTGACCGCGCGATGAAGGAGCTCGCGAGGTAAAACATTTTAGTTTGGGGGATTAAGTTATTTTTATGTATCGCGCGTCGTAAATTTTCGTTGAAATTCGTTTTTCAACGCTTCTTCTGTAACTTTCATCATATCTACATTATAAACTTCTCGGATGACGGACGATTGTAAATTATGTATAATAAACGAACGGTGTGTCTCGTCGAGGAAACAAAGTCGACTTTTGCGGCCGAAATCGATCATCTCGGTTTTTGCGAAAGAATATATTTTTTTCCGTAAGTAGATAATGGCCAGCTCCGGTCAGACCAGCGTACCGGAAAATTATCGTGTCAAGTCCGGAGGCAAATTATTTTTAACGTTCGCCGAAATTTTTGAGAAAACAATTTCCTGCATCTCGTTAATAAATTTCGTCCCCCTCCCCTCCCAAAAAAAAGAGAAAAAAAAACTGTTCGAAATTGAAAAAAATCTGAAGCGTGACGCGGACTCGTACAGCGTTTGCGGTAAAAAAAGCGAAACAAAAGAAAGAGACGGAGAGCATCTTTCGACTCGATTTTTCTCCGCGCCGCGCGCAAAATCCCATCAAACGCGACGGACAATCGCCGCGCCGCGGGAGAAGAGCGAGAGAGAGAAAAAAAGGCTAGCGCCGCGAGCAGAAAAGGAAGCCCCGGCGAAAATACAATTTAAATTAAGGCGGCGCGAGCATCATCATCAGGCCATCATCAGCCGCGCGTCGCGAGAGAGAGAGAGAAGAAGAATTGAAGCGCGGCGGCTCAGAAAGTGAAATAGAGCCGTGTCCGCCGCCGCGTCAGTTCGTCGCGCGCGGCCGAAGATGACCTTGCCTGGGATGATGATGTCGGGGGTGGAGAGAGAGAGAGAGAGAGAGAGGAGGAAGGAGTTGCGGCTTCGAGCTCCATTGTCTTCAAGGGCGAGGAGCCCGTCGGGCTTTCACATTGCGTTCCGCGGAAAAATCGCGGCCGCGATGCATCTTAATTCCCCGGGCTTATGGATTTAGCCGGGGTAAAAGAGAAAAAGTCGCCTCGCGCGCGGCGCACGCGATATATCTCGTCTCGTCTCTCGTCTCTCGTGGAGGATCGTTAACCTCCCCGTGAAAAATCCGAAACGCTCGTTGTTAAGCGGCGGCTAAGTGGCTTTTGAGATTCCGCCGGGCGATTCTCGCGAGCGAACGCTTCTCGCGGTCGGTCGCGCAGGCGCGCGCGGCATTTTAAGAGCGACAGTTTCGTGACTGGTGTCTTACTCGATATCGCCCGGCGCGACTCTCTCGGACAGTCGCGCGGATCGTATCTAATTGCCGATTTCGGGGGGAGAAGAAGGCCTTTGTCCCCGTCGAATGAATCGCGGCGACTGACGGGTAACGGTTTTAATTTATACTTTCTTTACCCGAGAGCCGGGACTCGAATTAGAATGCGGACTGGCGTTGCGACTGACAAGGCCGGGTAAAGTTTTACGCGCGGCTTAATGCGCGTGCCGATGGTCCTTTACTGCCTGTGTGTGTTACCCAAGTTCTAAAAATATACCACTTTTTTGCTCTCCAGTTTTAAAAAAACAGTTAAGTATTCGGCAAAATGCGAAGAGAGAATAAGCCAATCCATCGATCTTCACTTTTCACAATGTTGACAGCCGTCGGAAAAGCACACCGGAATAGGTTGGCACACACTCTCTGGTGATTTCTCAAGTTACGTTGAGAAAGTCAATAATTCAGGGTTTAATTACGTGGCTTAATTATTTTAGCGGATAAGTTTAGACAATAAGATTGTTCATCTGAGGCTAATTGCGAGGAGATTGTCTTTGCGCACAAAGAGCGAGAGTTTAAGGAGAATGCCGCGATGGAAAACAAAGAGTCAGATCTTTATTCCGACGAAATTACCTATTCATTTTAACCAAATTTAACTCACCATTAGCCAGTTTTTTTGCGCAGAAAGCCAGAGAAACATGTATTAACGTTCACTGACAATACTTACTTCGAAACTAGCGTGTATCTGTAGGTCACACATAATAATTTTGACACATCAAGTTACTTACAAAGGATCGCCAAAATAAACTAACGTCGATCGATCGAAAGAGATTCCCGCGATTTCTCCATACGAGCATATTCAATTTTCCGCGAAAACAAATTAAAGGAACAAAGAGAGAGCGCGCGAGTCTCATCCTTCATATCGCTCTCAAGGTACATACCGTCATCATTCCGCGATCGCGGCCGGTGCTCGGCGGCAGTTACGCTTATCGCCATTGTCCATCGGTCCTCGCTATCAACGCTCGTCGCGGTCCGCGGCGGCGGCGACTACGCCGGCGAGTGCTTTTGTCGCGCTGTCATTGTCCTAGCCAGTGAAAACGTGACGAAAGCGCATCGGGAAGAAAGAGCGTCCTCCTGGGGTTAATGCCGCCGTGTTTAAGCGCGTTTAAGCCACTTTCGCACGTTTTACTTTGCGATACATATATGGTGTACGAGAGTCGTTCTATTTTTTTTCTTTCTCAACGTCGGTCGACCGAAAAGCGCGTTTGTATATCATATAAAGACTCGATTCCCTGCGGAATTCATCGCCGACCAAAAAAAATTCGATCGGCGCTTAGTGAGGTAGCGTCTCGATTGCTGGATTTTCGGCGAAACACGTGTCGCTCCGCTCGAGCGCTTCCTCGTCATGCACACTCGCGTTCACCCTCTCGTATACCTTTCGTCCCGACTCACCCGAGACTCGTCTCGACGTACCTCATCTCTACCTGGGCTCGCCGTCCTCGTCGGCTTAACACAAAAAGAAAATAGATTGGGGCAGACGCGCGTTCAGTCGGTGGAAAAAAATTGGGAATTGACAGCCAAAGTTGTATAATATTTAATCGAAAATCGCGAGATGCGTTTAGAGTTAAGCCTTAACAAGCAATAACACCCAAAAAACCAGTAAAGTAAGCCAAAAATCTAATGGACTACGATGTGTGGCGTTTAGCGCAGCTGTTCGCCCCGCCAACTCAGGGGACGGAGGTAGCCAGCCTCCCTCGGCCGAGAGTCCTTAATCGTCTAAGCTAAAATCCCAAAGAGACATAGGAATCGCCTCTGCCTCGGGGAATGATCGGTCTGTTATGAGAGACTGGCCGGCTGCCCGGGCCACGCGATCCACGTAGTAATATCCTCTCGAGATATTCAGGGAGAGATGCCGGAGGTACAGCGCACCGAGTCCCCGAGGTCGGGCGATCTCCTCGAGGACTTTGCCGATCTGGACGAGGAGGGAGGAGGAGGAGGAGGAGGAGGACCGAGCAGGCAGCGAAACGCCCCCGAGCGCAGCGTCTCCTTCAATCGGGACGTCCACGTCAAGAGGATCGGTGAGTCTGTCTGTCTCTGTGATGCTGCTGCTGCCGCCACCCTCTCCCCTGTGCTATACGTATGCGCATACTCACACGTATATATATACATACATATATATATATATACACACGTCGGCAGAGAGCGAGAGAGAAGCTGCGCGCAGCTGCGCACACCGTGCGCAGGTACGTCGTCGTCGTCGTCGTCGTCCTCGTCGTCGTCCTCGTCGTCGTCGTCGTCGTCTTGCTTCGCTAACGAACGGCGCAACGAGCAGCCACCGCCGCCGCTGCCGCCGCCGTGGCTGCTGCTACACGACGCGAACAATGACTTTTCCCAAGCACACCTGTCTCTCTTCTCTCCGTTCCTTCCTTCTTCCTCCTCCTCTGCCACGATATTCCCTCTCTCGCTCTCTCTCTCTCTCCTTCGAGAGCAGGCTCTCCTTCCATTTTATTTTTCAATTTTGCTGAGGAGCCGGAGAGCAGCTTCAATTTACTCGGTATGCCGCGCTGCTGCTGGCGCTGGACTCGGCCGCCGCCGAGGCCGTTTCTCATAGAACGCGCTCCGGAGATTGGCTTTTTGTCGCGCGCTCGCGCTCTCTCTCTCTATCTCTCGCTGGCGGAGAGAGAGAGAGAGAGAGAGCGCGAGGGTTGAATTTCATTTGAATTTTTAGTGCCGCCGGGGCCCCGAGATCGTTAGGCCGGATAGGCGTGAATTATACCCGCCGCCGCCGCGGACACGGGCACATCTCGGGAAGAGGAATAAGACGCTCGCGAAAGAGACTCGCGAGAAAGAGAGAGAGAGAGAGGGAGGTTCAATAAACGCGCCGAAAATTCAGCCGAGCCGCCGCTCGTTAGAACTCGCGCCGAGTGACGTAACCGGTATAAAGACGACACACACGCGTGCAGTCGGGCCTCGCGGGCTTTATCTTCCTCCTCCGGACTCCTCTCGTTTGAATATATAGGAGAGCCGCGGAGAGAGAGAGAGGGAGCTGCTTCCCTCGCTCGATTCTCCTGTCCATCAGTTCCACACCGACGTCGGTCACCTCCTCTCTCTCCGCGCATTCCTCTCGCTTTGTGAGCATCCGCAATATTGCACTCTCTCTCTCTCTCCCTTCCCTTCCTATACAGATTGTATAAATAGGCAAAAAGCGGATCGGGGGGGGCCGGCAATTAATTCCCCTCGGCGGGGCCCCGCGCTGCTGATAACAATGGAATCAGCGGCCATTAGGAGCCGCGGTTTCCCACTAGCCGCTGCGCGAGAGCCGGCCGATCTATAACGTGCCGATCGCGCGCTCTTTCTCTCTCTCTCTCTCTCTCTCTCTCGTGTTTACGGCCGAAGACGACGACGACGACGTCCCGAAGCGCAATTACCGAGCGGAGAGGATATGCGTGCAGCTCTCTGTCTAACTCATTCTACCTAATAATTTCTCGCTACTCTCTGTGAATCTCTCTCGTCGAGGCTCTCTGTTAAAGCTCTGTCTCTCTGTGTCTCGTCGGGGGGATTTTGCGAATAATGTTTGTTTTTTTATTTTTTTCTGTAACGCAAATAATAATTAATTAATCAAAACGATTAAATTTCATCGTTGTCTTTCGCCAAAACTAACGGCCTCCGAATATTAATTACCAGTTTTGATATGTTATTATTAATTTTTTTTAACAAATTTTTTGGGGATTTAACGATTAACCCTTTCAGAGTGTGACGATATTAATAGTTGCTTTGATGAGACGATAATACACATAATAAAAATTCTAAATTTTAACAAATTACTAATTGGCAATAACGACAACAAAAATAACCCGACAAAATTTATTATTATCATTACATTACATCTATATTTATGTGTGATTGGCAAACTGATAACAATATAGAGAGAATTTTCAAAAATTGTATTTAAACGCATAATTGTGCAAAAATGGGCCCCTCGGCCCCTCGAGCCTTCCACTTTTTTTACGAGGCAAAAGCCTTTCGCAATGGCAAACGATGATACTTGTGTCACATTTCTGTCTAATGGGTCTCGACTCCGTCAGATATTTATACTTTTGTTTCCCAGGCATTATTATGAAGTCAAGCACCGAGTTTCGGAATGGCACTTTATAACCTCGGTGCGAGCAAGAATTAATGTCGGCCGCAGAGTTAAAAGACCCATTAGGAGGAAATGTCCGTCATTTCGAGATCTCATTAAAATCGGCAACCGGGCCCCCCGGGTTAATGCCTTCCTTGTGACATTAGAAAACGCAGAAAGCTTTAAAACCCAAATTATGTCGTTCGCAGCCTGAGAAAAACGCGAGTTTCAAAACGAGCCTAATTCTTCCGGAAGAGCTGCCGGGCGGCGAGAGAAGGAAAAACCATTTTTCTGATGTATATCGCTCTCGATAAATTCACGTCCATTCACAGCAACTATATAAATATCAGCGGATCAAAGGGTTAAGAAACACAGAATTTCGCCACGCGCCGAACGACAACGATGATAAAAAGCGCGAAAAGCAACAACGCGCCGCTCGGGAAAAATCGTCGAGCGCGGCGTGCCATGTCGCAACTGCGCGCAGCCGCGTCTGAAAAAAAAGAGAGGCGGACGACAAAAAAAAAAGAGAAAAAAAAGTTGTCCCCTCGGGAGAGACTCTTAAGAGCTGCGGAATCGACAGAGTGCCAGAGCAGAGCGAGAGAGCTCGAGTAAGCGCCAGTTGGAGAGGGGAGAGAGAGCTGCTCTCGGCGAGACGGACGGGCGCAAGGAAGGCAGGCACTCCTCCTCCTCCTCGTTGCTCTGCGACTAATTATTAATTGCGTCATTGGTCTTCGCGCGCATAATTCTCGCTCTCTCGGTGTAGAGGGAGAGAGGCGCAGCGCACATACAAAGCAGCCGGGAAATTCCTCCGTCGTGTACACCTCCCGGCCTGCTTGACTTAATTCGCTTTACGTGATTAATATCGGCTTCTAAATCAGCGCGGGACGATTGTCACGTGTACACGGCGACCTGCGCGCCGCTCGTGATTTGCGAATTAATAATTTCATAATGTGGCCTCTATTATATGTATACGTGGTTATCGCCCCCTCCCCCCACTCCCCCCGCGGACGTGCCGCCGATGCATATCTGCGTGTCTGGTGTGTTGTGTAATTATAATGTTTTGTGTGCCCGGGCTTTTATTGTTAATCGGGCCGATATAGCGGCTCTCTCGTTTTCTTTCGGCTTGTAATTGATTGAAGAAACAATGTTGTACCATTTTTTTTGCCCCGGCCTTTCGATAGTCGGGGCTCTCTCCGTGCGATACGTGACTGGAAGCGTTGATGTTGAGAAACAAAAATGGAACCTGCGCCTCGTGCCCGCGAACCTGCCGTGTGTTTTTGCAGGCGCATTCTTTAAGTATTGCCCAAGACGTAGTTATCCGGCTTATTTTTCCGCTTGTTAGAACAGTCGCCGAATCGATCACGTGGCACTGTAAGCTCGAATTTACGACTCTCTCGGCGAGGGGAAAAAATATATGAGAGGTATAAAAAAAAAACGCTCATCGCTGAAAATAGTATAAGCGAATCTTTGGGCACAATAGTTTTTTGAACAATGGACGAGTCGAATAATTTAATATCTTATTGTACGCGGCAGCCGGAGTATAAGTAACGCTCTTTCAGCAATACCTGCGAAATCTGCTTCATTTGCATGCAAAAATACGTCTCTTTCGCAATGCTCTTCTTTATGAATTCTGCGGCTGGCGAGTACATCTTGATCTCCGTGCTTGAGCAAGAAAAGCCAATAATAACTTTGAAGTAAGAAGGAACATTTTGTTTTCTCAATCCGGTCGTTCTGCCGAGAGATACGCCAGACAAAAAGGAAAAAGAAGAAAGAAATTTCGCGCGGCGACGCAAATTTTTTGGACAAACATCGCGGAATTAATTTCGCGCGCAAACGCAAAGTCTTGCGTAATTCACACGTGCGCTTTGAGGAGCCTGATGGTCGAGAGAGCATTGAGACGAAAATCCACGGGACAAAGTCTCCGTCGAGAGAGCAAACAAGCAAAAGTTAACGCGCAACATCTCCGAGATACGCTCTTGGAAGTCCATTCGAACAAAGTGGCGGGGGACTCGTGTATTTCTCGAAGACGGATTGAAAAGCAAACGTTCCTCGAGAGAATCAACCAAAAACCGAGCGCGAAAACAATACTCTTGCAATAGTCGCGATATCTCTGATACGACGCAAAGAGGCGGTCAGTGCGCGCGCATTAAAACCCTTATTATTGCCCGGCCATTAAGCAAAATATCCATAAGGAAGTTGTTAACGAAAGCGAGGAGGGAACGGAGAAGAAACGAGAGAGAGAGAGCGAGGGGGAAGCTCTCTCCCTCGGCGGTAGCCGAGAGGTGCAAAGGGAACGCCGTCTCTCTCTCTCTCGGGTGCAGCTTCTCGAGAGAGCCGCGCGCTCTCTTCGGCCGGGGCCCCCGATGATACACTGTCACCGGGCGATTTCCGTGGATATAGTGGCGCGCGCTGGAAATTAATGGGCACTAAAGCCAAAGTAACTATCGCCGCGGCCGGCTTGCGCGCGTATTATTTTATAGTGACATACATCGGGCTTTACGAGCGCGAACCGCAACCGAGAGGGAGAGAGAGAGCCGCGGACTCTTATACACCCAGGGACGCAGCGCGATGAGAGCTGCCCTTTCCTAGCCTCCGTTCGAAATAGATTAACCCCCGTTCCCTTTAATGCGCACCGCAAATTTGCTTAACGCGGCCTGCGCGAAAAAACGCGGCGCTTTAATTGCCATGGGAAAGCCGAGCGCGATTTCATAAATTCGAGAGCTTATTCCCCGGTAAAAATAGCTCCCGCTGCCGCTGCTGCTGCACCGCTGCTTGGGCAGCTTCTTTGTTGGCCACGTCGCGGGGCTGGATTATATATTATCGTTTATCGAAAAATCGCTAAGCCACTTGCCAGACGAATGATGAATTTCGAATCGGCGCGCGAAGAGCCCGCCGATTACGCTCTCTAATGCCGCGGATCGAAACGTAGTCGGGCGCACAATTGATATTCGTTTCTCTCCCTATATATATATATATATATATATATATACAGTCTTTCGCGCCGGCTGGCAGAGAGTAACATTCCAAGCGCTCAATAACGGGTTAATCGAATGGCGGGAAATTTGAATTTACGGCGTGCCGTAAACCCGAAGCCCCGTTCGCGCCGAGAAAATTGCCTCCTTGTTCGATATCCTTCGGGTCCCCCCCTCCTCTATTTCTATTTTTTCTAGCGCGTTTTCAGAGGGAGAGAGACGTGCCTACGTTATACCGCCGGCTTTATGCGAAACTTTCAGGCTTTCGGCAAAAATTGCCCGACCGTTTAGAGAGAGTTTCGGCTTCGAACTTTCCAATATACAATAAGGCTCTGGCGGCCGGTATATGTTTCTTAAATTCTATTTAACGGCACGAGATTGATAGGCATCGCGGCTAAACGGCCCGATTCTGGTGTATAAGACACCGCACGATATCTTTTCTGCCCGCGTATAATTTATAGATAGCTGTTTCTACTATTGGGGATTATTAAGCTCGTATCAAGATATGCGAGTGCGCATTATACTTTCTAAAACATCCACTTCGGTGTGAAAAGAGCCTCGCGTCCCCGAAAATACAGACATATATATTTTTTCGCAGCCGGACACAAAAGCCGCGCGTCCCCGAACAAAGCATCCGTCGCTTTTTTGCGCGCGCCTCGAGAAGAATCAGGAAACACAGCCGTGACTAAATCGGTGAAAAAAAACGAGTATATATATATATATACAACCGGAGCGCTCGCGCCGCGTGATCTCACACCTAATATAGTAGTTAACTCGCGGCGAGGCGAGCCGAGAAGCGACGAGAGCAAATGGGATTCCTGAGATTTCGGGAGGCGAGCCGCGCGCGCGCCGTTTTTGTCCGCCGATCGGCCGAGGAGGGAATATAATCAAGGTGCGCGCGCGGCGCTCGCGAAACAAGAGAAACGACCGCCAAGCTCGAGCGAGCGTTAGAGCTGGATTTATATATATATATATATAGATATAGAGAGGTGTCATTATTTTCTCTCCTTTTTTTTCCGCTTCCTCGGCTTCTTCATCTCCGCTCTCCCTCGGCGACTCTTTAATTTCCGAGCATTAAGCACGCCTGTCGAATCGCTGGTCAATGACACGAAGCCCCCCGACGATCGCGCTATTCTTTTCGATTTCTAACGCGGCCCGATGGCGATTGCTCTCTGCGGTATGTGTGTGTAATAGGTTCGGAAGCTTGATTATAAAATTCAGGAGGATGAGTCGCCGTCACGGCGAATGGTTTAATTAGCCTCGCGGAATTAGAAGATACGTATACCAATAGGATAAAACCTGATTCGGATTGTAACGAGCTCGTAATTATTATGCATTGAGTTGATGTTGATACAAATCAGATTTTTTGCCGGCCGCGAAGTATTGTATTAAAAATTTGATTGCCTCCTCCCGCGGCGGCGACGTAATAATATAATATACTTAGCAAACAAGCTTTAGGTGTTCCGATTTAAAAGCTCGATCCTCCCAACCAAAAAAAAAAAAACAAAAAAAAAACGAAGGCGCAAATTCGATCCCCGCCGCGGCCGCCGATGTAATTCAGTCTTAACGCGCGAACAAACTCGCGCGCTGATGTCCCTAAATTATGGTATCACGTCCTGATTCCCTTGCAAATGCACGCCGCTCTCTCTCTCGGTGTATAAAGGCGGCAAGAAAGAGCGGAGGGAGGAAAAAAGGAGCGAAGGAAGAGAGAGACGACGACGATCGAACGAGCGGAGGATCTCCGCCTTCATCCGATTAGAAGCGGCGCAATGCCGCGGCAGATTAAAAGTAATAGCGGTTGCCGTTCCTCCTCCTTTCTCATATACACTCTATTCTCTCTCTGCTTTTTTCTCTCTTTTCCTCTCTCTCTCTCTCTCCCTCTTTGTGGCGAGGAGTCAAAGAGGCGTAAATCACAGTTTTCGCGGTGACGGATATCAGAGGGAATGAGTTGTTTTTGCTGCAGGGGGACTCGACATGTATATCCATATATAAAAGGTGTTCTTTGCGCATACATTAGCCGCGCGGCGTTCATTTAATAAAGTAGACATTTTTTTCAATCGGCGAACCGTAAAAATTTGAATTACTGCCCCAAAAGACAGCACGATTTTACGAGCGATAAATTATCGGTAAATCGAAAATTCCCAAATATATTATATTCTTTCGCCTTATATGTATACGTTCGAAACTTTTTCAAATAAATCAACGCGCGATTAGAAATGTGTCTAAAATAAAATACAAAATTTTCACCGATAGTTTTCAAGTCGCAAAAAAACACGTCCCATTTTTATTCATTGGGCCCCGCATAAATTACATTAATTACTTGCGCAACGCAGAAATTTCGCGTTTCGCTGGAAATTGAGCAGCGACTTATATATATACATTTTGATTGCACGTCGTATCACTCGAAAAAGCCAAAGTAAAAAGTCAAGACACTTTGTCATTCCAACCCAGTAGCCGAGCATTACAGGTTTTCGTTCGCTGCCCTCGATTTCGTCCGCTATATACGTGTATATATCCGACAATCTATTGCGCGTTAACCGAGCGTTAATTTTTCTCCCGCGCATGCGGGAGTCTCGATTGTCGAACCTCGACGAGTTTGTAAAGACGGCCACGTGCGGTTGCTCCGTTAGAATCGCACGAAATTAAATCGACGTAATTACAACTGCACCGACGTAAATCGGATTGAGCAATAATTATCGAAACCTCGATGTTTAATCGTCGTCGGGCAGTTTGAATTTCTAGCAAAACTAAAGCGAAATATCCTCGCGGGGCACAAAGAAAGCTCCGCGGCTCGCCTCGAAGTCAGCCATACACACGTGCTCCCCCTCGGCTTTCGGTAACGACGACGGAGAGCCGAGAGAGAGAGAGAGAGAGGGTCAAAGCGGGAGTGTCGGGGGAAAGTTACGGGACCGACGTCTGACGCTATCGGGGCAGCATCTACTCATATCGATCTCGTCGCTCGAGCGCTGCTCACACACAGCTCTCTTTCTCGGAATCGGCGGGCGCTGCACCGCTAGTTTATGCATTATATCGTCCGGGCGGTCCCGAGTCGAGAGAGGGCTGATTATACGAGAGCCACGGGAATTTGTTAAATAATTTATGTCGCCGCGCGGGAATAGGAATAAGGAGTAGCCTTTATTAGCTCGATTCCCATAATATTATAAATCGAGGGAGCCCGCGATCGAAGGCGATCCCCCCCTCTCGCGTGCTCCCGCGCACTTATATATACCTCCGGGAAGAAAGAGCAAAAAAAAAAAGAAGCAGGAGAGGAAGAGCGCCTCCTCGGAGAAAAAGCAGGCTTTCCGTTGGTTTGGCCGACTTGTCCGTCCAGAAAAGCCGTTGCTCGCCGCCGCCGCAGTCGTTACTTCTCTCTCGTGTGCGTGCGCGCGCCGGCGCGCGCGTCTTCTCTTCCGCGCTGCTTCTCTCTCTCTCTCTTCCTCGGCAACCCAGAGGGGTTATAAGGTGAAGCTTATGCGCGCGCGAATACAAATTGGCGGCGCTCGCCGATAATTTATCCCGCGCACCGTTGTAAATATGAGCCCCGCGAAGGCTCGATTTCAGCGCTGCCAGGCTGCCCGGGAGTGTAATACGTGCACGCCGCGTGTACGCTAAGCGGGTCGCTTTAGCTTATCACCCCGAATAATTATGCCGGTCTTTAGCGAGAGAGAGAGAGAGAGAGATACGTTGCCCCGTACGCCGAGAGAGAGAGGAATTTGCCGATACGCCGGGAAATTTTAACTATTTCGAACCCAGGCCCTTTTCAGCTCTCCGTAAATAGCCGGCGCGGAGCTCGCGGAAATCATTAGCTTTTTTACCGGCTCCCGCGAGAGGAAAAAGGGAGATGAACCGTACACCGTTGCATTACCTTTCATTACGCTTTTTCGAGCGCGTGCAGCATCGGACGAGATGTACAGCCGAAAGCGATTGTCGATCGTCCCCGGAGCTTCGCGAGTAAGAGTTGCGAAGATGTTTTTTCGGCTCGACGGTGGCGCGTATTCGTAATGTCGCCGCCGCGTGTACGCAATTCAAGTTTACGAGTGCCGACAGCGCAAACCCATCAGAGGTGTATATATATAAAACTCAGGAAGAACAAAGACGAACCGAGTTCCGGCCCCGTTTCGAGGGGGGGGCGCTTTGAACTCCGCGAAGTGCGTGTAGCGGTAAGCCGGCCCGATTCCTCTGCGCTTCTCTTTTTTTCTTTTTCGCCGATAGTATTAAGCCCGAAAGAGGCGATTTTTGCTGCACGCATAATATTCGGCGAGTTTTTTTGCGATCTCTCTGTACAGCCGGGAGAGGCATTACATCGCCGCGCCGGACTGATTTCCGGAGTGCGACGTCGGCGGCCGCCTTTTTTTTTAATTTGTGAAATATATCTCCTTCTTTATTAAAAAAAAGCGCAGAGGACGCTTTTGGCGGTCCGCGGTGTCTTGTCCGCGTCGTTTTTGGCCCCGTCGTCTGCCGGCTTGTAAGCATTTAACTTTAAAATAATTTCGCCGGCGAATTACAAGATTCGTAACTCCTGAATTAAAATGACTGAAGGCCCGCTCTTGTGCCTTCTACGGGCGTAAATACTCAGGATTCGGCACGAAGTGTGTGTGTGTGTGTGTGTGTGTGTGTGTGCTTCTCCTCGATCAGATTTTCGTTAAAACCCTGCAATTATCAACAATTATCCATCAAAGGATATCAAAATCGCTCGGCGCAGTACCACGTAAAAAGGTCCTATTAATTTCTTGTGCGTGTGCCCGCTCGTGTGTCGAGGGCGATACAGGGTCGCCTTACAAAGGGCACATTAATATCCGATTTTTGCCTCGCGCTAAACTATTATTTCGAGTCATAAACTTGCCCGAGCAGCAAGAAAAGAATCGACAAGAACAAGAGAGAGAGAGAGAGGTAGGCCTCCACCCAAAAAAAGAAGGGGATATCGGTCTGCTCTCTCGCTCGGGGCCGTCGTGCGTGCCAACGCGAGCATAGGGCGACAGGACGCTGTCCGGCCCGATCTTGGCTATATCGAAGAGAGAATTCATTGTTTACAAAACGGAGCAGAGGAAGGAGCGGGGAGGGGGAGCAGGGGAAAGAGATCCCGGCCTTCTCCTCCCACTTTCGAGAAGAGATCCGGGCGCATATGCGATCAGGTCCGCCGATAAACGGCGTTTTCTCCGCGGCGGCTTCGCTCCTTCTCTCTCTCTCTCTCTCTCTCTCTCTCTCTCTCTCGGTCATTATGCACCCGAGCATGTTCCCTCTCTCGCGAAGGAGGCCCCCGATGCATCGCGGAAACCGGCCGCTAAAAATCCCCGCGCGCAGCTCTCTCTTTCGTGCGCGGGGGGATTTTTTTTTTGTAGGCGCGCGGGGCAACACGATGATGCTCGCTCTCTCTCTGTCTCTCCGTCAAGGGAGAGAGAGAGCTCTCCTTTGATTTTTCGAGAGTGACACGTCGATCCCGCTTTAGATTACGCGGCGTATATCTTTCGGACTCGCCACACGCGATATTTATAGACGGAGGCTTTGATTTATCCTCCACTTCCTGCAGCGAGACTAGCTGTTTCGCGATTTAGGTATTTATATATATAACGTTTTGCGCGGCCGTCGAGCTTATTTATATTAATCGTCTCGCGGAGAGCCGAAGTTGTACTCATTAATTGGGTAACGAGTTTATATTTAGAAACGTACAAATCTTAATAAAAACCTCGAGAGCGCATCGACGTTGCGCGTAAACTCTTTTTTTAATTAAACCCGCAACTATATGTATACATCCGCGCGCCGGAGATCTCTCCGCGGAGAAATATTATCGCGCGGCGTAAAAAATTTTTACGATTATAAAGAGCCAGAGAGGAGAGAGTCTCGGGGGAAGAAAAAAAAAGGCTCCTCTCGTACACATTTTAATTCGAAGCTTTAATTAAAGCCGAATGTTTTTACGCGCTGCGAACGTTATATTCTCAAGCCGCGGTCAAACAAATTGCATCGGCGCGATCCTCGGCAGAGAATATTCTCCTCTCCCCCCTCCCCCCTTGTACAAAAGCGCGGCTGTCCGGAAAAAAAAACCGCTTTATCAATCCTCGTTCGGATCGAGAGATAAGGGGAATCCCCATTCCGCCGCGCGAGGATTTTGTCGCGGGAATAAAAAGTCGAGAAAAAAAGTAGCTCGAGCCTCGGCCCCGAAATTTCCGAGAAAAAATGATGATCGCCGCGATCGCGCGCTCTCTCTCTCTCGAGATGATGCACGAGGCTTGATCGTCGACTTGATTCTCGCGCGATAATGTAGTCGGGGGAGGGGGCATCTCGTTAGTCGGCCCGTCTGGCGAAAAAAGGTCGAGATAAATTTTAAGCAGCGGGCGAGGCGGGGGACACGGTGTTCCGAAGCGACACCCGAGAGTCCGGCTTGTCTTGTCTTCATTATTTCCGCGTGTGTACGGGGCTGTATCAAAAGCGCTGCCTTACGTCTCACTCCCGGGCGGAATCCCACTTAAAACCTGCGACAATCGTTTCGATTCGGCAAAAAGGGAGACGTATTTTTTCTCTTTTTTTTTGCAGGCCTCCGCGACCCGTGTTTTTTCGGACGTTTCGAATAATGCGTTCGGACGTTGCCGTCATTAATTTTAGTTTTTTATGGGGGAGATTTGTAAAGAATTATCGCTTTTTTCTTTGATCGACGTTGCTTTTAATTTCATAATGGGAATCGTTAATATTAGTTATTTTAATATCCATTTTATAAGCAATTTTTCAAAAGTTACGCGTGTTTTTCCCCAAACAGATAAATTAAACTTTTAGTTTATTATAATATACACATTTAACAGTCCTGTTTTCCTTGACTGCGATAGTCGGATTAAAGAACGCGCTCAGTTTCGTATGCTTATTATTAGCGTACATAAATTAATTCGAATTTATATTCCAAATATATCTTTTATTAGAATGTATGTTTAACCAGGCAACGTGTTTGGCGCGTATTACGTTTTAATTAGATTTTTCTAGCGTCGCACGGATATTATGATATAAAGTAAACGTTTTTAATACACCGACCACTTTCTTATTTCCGAAAGTTATCTACAATCCAAAACGGCATATGTATGACGCAATTATCGAAATTATGAAACCCGCGCTCTTGATTTGCATCGAGGCCCCGCCGCCGGATAAGTTTAAAAGTGTGTATAATATATCCGCTGAAATTGTGCCTCCTCTCTCTCTCTCTCTCTCTCTCTCGCGCGCATTACGGAAAAGCGCTCGTGTAAATAACGAGCCGCCGCCTATAAATTTCGCTCGCACAATTACAGACACATATCCAGCCGCGATCCACTTAAATTTTCGCGATAACTCAAGTGCTTACTAAATCCTTCTTCCTCGGGCATTAGTTCCGAGAGAGAGAGAGAAAATGCACCGCGCGGAAGAAGTGCACGCGAAATTGAATTGAAATCCCTCGGGGATTTATGTGTGCGAGGTGCCAACGAATTTTCATTTTTGCTCTATTATCAGATTAATTAGCAACGAGAAAACTATAGTGACGATTCGAACGAAAGCAGCCCCGTTTTTCATCGTCAAAAATGCCCAAGCAGCGCAGAAAACGCGGTGCGCGATCCCCGGGTTTTCCCTGGCTTTCCTGCTCGGTCATCTGCCCGGGCACGTCGGTCGATAATTAATAATTATGCTCTCTGCTCCGGGAGAGTCGAGGGGGAGAGAGAGAGAGAGAGAGAGAGCAGTGCGCGCTCCTCTTTCTCTCCCTCGGAATGTTCGCGCATTCCTCAGCCGGGCAGGCAGCGCTACTCGTGAACTCGCGAGATGTATGCTCTTCCTCCTTCTCTCTCTCTCTCTCTCTTGCCTACCTCTCGATACAAACACGCTCGTATATACCATGGGCCCTCGCTCGCCTAGGACTCCTGGCTGCCGTGCAGCCTTGCCGAGCTCTCGTATGTATGTATATACGTCGAGCGCGCGAGCAGCCCGAGAGTGTGTGCGAGTCTGTCTCTGTGTGTGTGTGTACGGAGAGAAAACTGCGAAAGGTAGGTGGATACGAGAGCCCCCCCCCCCTCTCTCTCTCTCTCTACCCCCCTGCTCTATGTATATCTCCCGGCCGAGAGCCGCAATGGCAGAGGAGATAGCTCATAAGATAGTCGCTTTAAAATCACGGAGAGCGAGCCCGGCAGTCCGGGGCCTTATGAACGATTTATGTTCAATTAAAGCGCCTTGCAATCTGACTCTCCGAAGCTCTCTCTCTCTCTCTCTCTCGCTGACTTTCCTCCCCCCTCTCTCTCCTTCTCCTTTGGCTCTCCGCCGCCTCTCCGCCGCGGCTCCCGCAGGTGCGTCCACTCGCCGATGTGATATATATATATATACGAGGAAGAGGAAGCTCGCGCGCGCGCGCGGGGTGTAGTACCGGAAGCGCCGCGGGAGGGGGCCCGGCGAGGAGAACGAGAAGCAAAAAAATAAAAAAAAAAAAAAAGAGGGGGGTCGGAGGTCGCCGGCGTGCCTCTGACCCACACCTCCGGGCAGCACGAGGCACACGGCTGTGCTCTCTCTCTCCGGCAGACGACGCGATTCCGGCCGCGCGGCACGAAGAGCTGCGAGCGCGGTGTGTACACGCCGGGTGGAACGACTGTTATACCTCCGGCTCCGCGGATGAATGAACGACTTGATTCATGGAGGAGCCCGAGAGAGAGAGAGACTGGCTTTTCGCTGTATTCCTATATATGCAGTTCTACGCCGAGCGGCGGTGATTTATTTTTGGGAAAAGCGCCGGGGCCCGATGGATGCGCTCTTGATACGTTTCGGGCCGTAAATTATACGCGCGGCTCTCGGTGTCTAATCTTCGCCATCTAACTTGAGCACCTCGAATTTAATCTGGCGATTTGCCTCTCTCGAATGTTTAACTCCTCGCGAATTATTGCCACGAGCGAGAGCCGTTTACCCGCTCGCGTGCAACTTTATATATATATAATTCGTCAAAGCTTCAAGCCGTTCCACTTCATCGGGGCGATATGCCCACAGAGAGAGAGAACACAGCGCTGCCTCCTATCTGAAAATAAAGAGCCGGTGCAAATATCCAGACCCGACGCGCATCAGGCCCTCGGACACGCATTAATCAAACTAACACGGTCCGAATCATCGTGTACGAGATAAAGACTACAACACTCGAACGCTCGCCGGGCCCGGCAGTGTGCGCTCGAAATGTATAACGGGCGACGCGACCGCGCCAGTGTGTATTCCAATTTCAATCTCGGATACAAATAATTACAAGGGAAGCGGACGGGAACAATATCAAGCTCGTCCATCAAAGAGGCTCCTCTCTCGGCCTACAAGCGGGGCTCGGACTCTCCCCACGGAGAGCCGCGCGACACGCAAAAACGGCCGATAATACGGCGCTTGCGCCCGGCGTATCAGGCCCATTAATCTGGAAATGATACACGCGCCCATCTCCGCGCGCGGACGCTTATATATATATATATATATATACGGAATAATCCACCGTTCCCCTTCCCCCTAGATGAAATCTCCCGCGGGGTAATTGAGACGTGCGCGAAAAAGAGCGTCGTCCTCGTCGTCGAGCGCGGAAACTGCGTCGCGCGCGGAAACTGTCCCCGGGATATGTAAGAACGGGGCAAGATACTCGTTCGCGATAGACATCGCGCGCGCGCGCATCGAATGGCCTCCATTAAGCTTTCTCTCGATCCAGTTTTTTTTGTTTTCTTTGCGGTCTCCTCGGGAGGAAGCCGAGGAGGAGAGTGACGGACGCCGACGATCGCGTTACACCACTTTGCTTCCCTCCCCCCTCCTAATAACGAGTCGCGCGAGGAGAGCTGATTTGCGAGCCGAGCGAGTCGCCGTCTCGCTGCTCTTTATCTCCGTGTATATGTATATACAAGCCGGGGCGAGGATTTATCGGAGTTGGCTCGAATTAATGCCCGAGCGGGACGAAATTTTCCTCCTCCTTTGGCGTTACTTTTACTTTTTTTTTCGAGCTAATTAATAGTAACGACCCTCCGCGAGTCGCGGGGAGAGTAAATTGTGCAGAGCGGGTCCTCTCCTCGCGGAGGAAGTCGGAATATTGCCGCTGCTGACTCAATTTCGAGCTTAATTATCCGCGAGTCGATAAATATTCAGGATTTTAAAAGAGAAAATAATAGAGGATTCGCTCGCTCTATCTAGATCTTCGATTAAGCTATCCGTGTGGTCCTCTCTCTCTCTCTCTCTCTCTGCTTTAATGCACAAAATCTAATTGAATTAATCGAGATCCAGTCGCCGCGGGGCTAACAAATTTCCAGCGATTTACATCGGCGCGGTTTAATTTTCCCGCCGGGACCACCCGTTATTTCCTGGAACATCTCCTCTTTTAATTACTCTTGCGCTGGGGACCTCCGCCGAGGGATGACTTTCTCACTCGGATCCCAGACGCGACTTGTAAAAAAGAGAAGCGAGGCGAGGGGAGAAAATGATTTATAAAAAAAGGTGGCGCAGGGCCGATTCGTCTATTTTTCAATAGCTCGTTAAAGCAGATATAAACGCAGCCAGTAACTCAAAGGCAGCGGGTAATAATAAGGTAGAGGGGGGGGGGGGAGAATCAAGAAAGGAGCAAGCAGAGTGAAAAATCAGCGGCCCGGCTCTTTGGCATAAACGTCACACGGCCGGGGCGAGAGAGAGCCGCGCGCGATCCGATGCAAATGGATAGGCTCCGCTTGCGCGCGCATGAATAATGCCAGATATTACGAACGCTTTACGAGCCGATAATTGCCGCAAGACGAATAGGCACCGCGCGCGCGCGCCGTGTGTGCGTACACTCGCGCCGTAATATACCCCGCGTCGCGCCGCGCGCACGATCGAAGCGCGCGCCTCGGAGGCCGGATAATGCGGGGAGAGACGTTAAGCTTCGGCTAATTTCACTTTTTCCCGGCGTCGAGGACCGTTATTTTCCTCGGTACCCGCTTGTTTTCAATGAGCGCGCGATATTGTCGGGGGCCGACGAGCTTTTTAGCGGATTCGGGAGGGCTTCGGAAGTGTCAGGTGTCTTTCGGTGTGAAAACCGATTTTCTTGGCGGACGAACGCCGCACGGCTTTCTCTTTGACGAAAAGCGAATATCGACGAGTTATGTAAAATGACTCGCGCGGCTGTTGCGTAAAGAAGATGTTCGCTTCAAATTTGCACGGAAACTTTAGAAAGTTCATACTTTTAATAAGTAATTTACCCGAAGAAAATGTACCTGAAAAAAAAGGAAAACCAGCCATGCTTTCGGCGAAACTTCACTCGGCGTTTACATTGTTACGAAATCGCCAAGAAACCCAATTCAGAAAAAGTCGAAAGCCCCCCCTCCCCCCCGGATGGTTTACGTGGCTCGAGATCGGTTATAGAGAGTTTAATCAAAGAAAACCGATCATCCCGACCGGGGAGAGAGAATCCCTCCTTTCCGATTCAATTAAATCGCGCCTAAAAATGAAATCTAACGGAATGCCGGCTCGCCGCGATCCTCTCCGCTCCGCTCGGGCCGCTTTAAAAAGGCCCACAGCCGAGAGATTCTCAAAAGACGCGCAAGACTCCATCTGAGTTGGCGGATCTTGCTTGCCCGCGCCGCCGCCGCCGCCGCAGCCGCGGCAAGAATGACGGATAACGATCGAGCGCGAGCGGCGTTCAATGAATTATTCGCGGTGTGAGAGAGAGAGAGAGAGAGAGAGCTTTGAGTAATGTACGAATATGCTCGACGTACACGTATATCCCCGATGGGAGCATCGATCGATCGAGGAAGCGAGAGCGGAGAGAGAGAGAGAGAGAGGGAGCTTGTTTTCGATAATTATTAATCGCGAGCGAGGAGGCCCTCTTTTTCCCGAAGCGAGGCGAATATTTCGCAGAGAGCGGCGCGCGATCAATTATCGCCGATTGTAATCGATCAAAATCGACGCCGCGAGATCTCTCCTGCCTCTCTGACCTGCCCTCTGTGTGTGTGTGTCGGGCCGTTTAATGGGCCCCGCGGCTGCCGATATTGAATCAACGTCGTCGACAAATATAATCTATTACCTCCTCGCTTCCTAGCCGAAACCGCGCGTCTCTCTAATGGAGGCGCGCGCGGCTCGTCGTGATTTATCGGGGAAAAATTGATCGATAAGTCGACGAACGATTGATTATCCCCGGCGACTTTGGGCCTTATTCGATTTGATGGAAACAGCCGCGCCGCAATTAAGAAGAATGTATAATATAACAATCGGGGGGAAAAAGCTGTGTATATACAGGAAAGCCGAGAAATTCGTGCGCAGCTCGAACCCGATCGAATCCGCGATCGCCGACACGAATCGCCGCGCGACTGACCGCGAGGGCTTTTGTACGTATATATATACGTGTCTAGCTACCCGTGGCGCATAATAAAAGTGGCACGTCGTGTCGGCGCTCGCGGCACGCTAATCGCGACCTCTTTTCCGCGAGTCGGGATGAATTCCCCTGTTTCTCTCTCTCTCTCTCCGCGCCGTAAATTACGTCGACGGGCCGCGCTTCGCGGGGTTTCGCTCGCCGCGCCGCACCGCGGCTTTTCGCGATCCTGTTAATTGCGGATAATTTCCTGTCGATGCGCGAGCCGAGTCCCGCATAAATAATTGGCCCCCGAGCCCCGGATACGTGTAGCGTTGATTGGACCGACACGGACGGACCGTGTCCACGGATGGGATATGGGCTTTCTGACCGCTCTCTCGATCTCTCTCTCTCTCTCTCTGCCGACGAGGGACTTGCTAACTATTACATCATTAGTCGAACTCTCGGGGCTCTAAACGGCGGAACGGCGTTTTCGGAAATTGGCGTATTTAGCGTTTGACGCGATCCTTTCGGTTCGCTTTGAATAATTGTGCAACGCGATAAACTAGTTGGATTACTGTGACTCGTTTAACATGTGGGGATTGGTTCATTTTTGTCGAAACTTACGGACGTAATCGAGAATTTGTTAAATCGAAAAATAAAGTTGGGCAACCGTCGTCGAAAGTAGTTTCCCAACGTTCATTTTTTACGGGCAGCTTTTCAAATTTTGTGGTCATTTTCAAGTGAATTTCGAAAGCGACGCTTTCGCGCCGCGTTTCTAATTAATCCACGGTTAGGAAATGAATTATAACGCGCCCGGGGTACTTTACAGCTTCGACCGCTCGGAGCCACAAAGCATATCCTAATAACGTAGTCGAAATTATCGTGCATAAAACGAGACTCGCGTTAGAATGCGAACGTCGGAGCGTTTACGCCGCGGTAACGGCATCTCGGGCAGAGAGCAACGAATCTGAAAACAAAACAACAACAAAGAAAAAAATTCAAATTTCCGCAACGTTTATAACAAGGTGCACATTCCGCGCTGCAGCTCGTGTGATATACTCAATGAGCGCGCGGTGGCCCTTTGTGCGTCGCCGCTCGCGGCAACTCGACCGGCCGCCGCTCGTCCGCGAGGCTCATTACAAGAAAACGAGGATTAAGCGAAACAATAAAGTCGTGAAAAACGTGCCGAGCGGCGCAGCGACGACGACGACGCCGCCGCCGCGGGGACGGTCGATTTTCCCGCTCGTTCTCTTCATTATTCATCCTCTCCTCCTCCCTCCGCGCGCAGCGGACTTCGTCCTCGTTATCGTGCGCGAGCAGCGCTTTCTTTGGCGGTGCTTCCTGATTTACAGGCTCAAATGACACGACGAATTGAAATTTTGCGTGGATTTCGAGTCGAATCAACGGTCGATATTCCAGCTTCCGCATCCGCGGATTATCGAACGAAAGCCCAATAGGAGAACGGTACCGCGCGCGCATGCGCGAATGAAAATGCATCGTTAAATACCCCCGGACAAGCTCGGCAACAATATCTGAGGAAAGCATCGGCGATATACATAACCCGCCGCCCGTATCTAGCTTTCATCCCCGGGCCTCAACTCTCCCGGGCTGTCGATGTGCCTCGGGTTCGGCGGCGACCGCGATATCCGCGCTCTGCACACACAAACACATACACCCGGCGACCTTTGCCCGGGCGAGCAGTCTTCCGTTTCCTTCCTCCCTCGCCTCTTTCTCTCTCTCTCTCTCTCTCGAGACTACTACGCTCCTCCGGGCGCGGAGGGCCGAGAGAGAATCGACGCCGATCGAGGTCGCCGATGTTAAAAGGCCCGTCACATCGCGGACGGTCGGCTCACATAAACTACGCATCAGCGGATCAAGCTTCTAGCTCGGCTGTCCGTGGGGTCTATTCAGGCAGGCGGCAGCAGCAGCGAGTCGCCCGCGCGGAGAATAAAGGAAGGTGACGGCTGTGTTGGTGGCTGCATATACACGTCGTGCGGCGCGGCAATGCGATTTTCATTATCATCGCTGCAGCGAGAGCGCATGTCTCGCGTCTAGTCCGATGTGAAAGCTTGATTCGAGCGCCGCGATTGTCCCCAAGTCCGAGTTGTGCCGTTTGCGAGAGGGAGAGAGAGAGAGAGTGTGTGCAGGCCGCCTTCCTTTTTCTTTCACAGCCTGCGTAACTTGTTACGGACAGCCCGGTGAAAACGAGAAACCGCTTCTTTCGCCCCGAGATTCGCCAAAACGATACAGCCTCATTCTATTGATGTGTCTATCCTATCAAAATAGTGCAGATCTCTCTCTGCGCTCTCGAAACTTTTAATTGAATTTTCCTTTTAATCGTCCGTTTCGGCTGGGGATCCAGCTGTCGAGATAAATCTTGGTTATTAAATCAATATCAATATTACGTCCTACAAACGTCTTTTATCAATAACGACAGTTCGGGATTTACGCGGTGATGGTAATAATTTATTTATTAGCAAATACTCTGTGTGTTGTCAGTGTACGATAATATTGGAAAAAGAACGCTTTGCAAGTTTCGGAACAATTTATGTGTGAGAAAACGATTCTGCGGTAGACACGAATTTTTATCTCCGTCGATGATCACACATAAATTTTGTTTTCTTCTCCAAGTACCTGTTTGTAGCGATTCTTAGACAATCTTAACTTTGTAAAAATGTAAATTTGGCATACGTAGCCGTCTAAGCGCGCGTCATTCGCGTAAATCATTATAATTAAGTACTACATACTACAAGATTCTTATTATTCTTTTCAGGAATATTTACGAACGAATAAGCAATTTTTTTCGCAGCTTATTCATCTACTAACACTGAAAATTCTCTTGTATGAAATCAGTTGGTGTGTGTGTGTTCTCGAATACTTGTTTCATCCAACCATTTGTGCCAATGTAGAAAAAATTCCGAGCCCAAAACTGAGCCGCGATCTCTTTTGCTTTCTGTTCCAGGACGTGGGCCACATGTTACCACGGCCCTCGCAGGAGATGGCGAAGGTACGTTCATAACAACCCCGGTGCGGAAGTTGAGCATCAAGGCTCGCAGCAAGGAGGACCTCGCTCAAGAGGCCGCTCTCGTCCTCCAGCAGGCCGACAGCGTCGACTGCTACGTTCACGACCCGAACCAGCGCCAGTTCAGCACCCTACCCACTCGCGGTCGCAAAGCCCGCCAGGAGCGTCTGCTTGACGCCGGCGGCGCAGAGGTCAGGCGCCGTCGCAGCGAGGAGATCGGCGCCACCACCACCGCCAGCACCGCCGCCGCCGCCACCGACGAGCACTTCCTCGTCGGCACCCCCAAGCCCAAAAAGAAGAAGCCAGCTCTCGAGCGCAGCGCGAGCGATGCCGGCTCACGCAAAATCAAGCAGACAATCGCCAAGCTCTTCTCGCCCAAGCTAGAGCGCAAGCAGGGCCCGCCCCCCGTGCCGGCCAAGCCCCAGCTAGGCCGGAGCCAGAGCGACGCTGGTGCCCGGCAGAGCGCCGGCAGGTCGCACCGCAAGCGCAGCGGCAGCGAGAGCGAGGGCTCGCACGAGGCCAGCCAGGCCCACCTTTCCAGGGGCAGGAAGCCACTGTCGCCGATCATCGAGTCCTCGCCCCAGGTACTCGAGCAGCCCTTTCACTTCGGCAGCGTCGAGGCCAAAAAGTCCAAACAGGAGGAAACGAGCGCGGATCAAGTCGAGCGCGTCATCGACGTCCGCCTGGAGGATCGCAGCGGAGCTCCCCAGGTCAAGACCATACCCATTCGGATCGAGGCTGACCAGACCGCCGAGGGCGTCGACGAGGTCGACCGGGTAGACAAAAGCATGTTACATAGCAGCAGGTATGATCAGCGCGGCGAAGAATCGACCATTCACAAGATGATTCATCGTCTCTCCAATGATCGCTCGCCCCCGCCCCAGCTGACCAGGACCATGGTCTCGCCGGGCCCAGGATTCGGGCACAACAACAACAGGCCCTTCTCCTACACCCGGCCCAACGAGTCCAGTCCCCCGCCGCCCCAGACCGACGTCATCTACGCCCAGGTCCAGCTGGACAAGAAGAAGGCGCAGAGGAGCCATTCGGACAGCGACGAGGGCCTCGGTCTCGAGCGCAAAGACTCCTCGAGGGAGAACAGCCCGGCCGAGAAGGAGTACCGCAGAACCGACTACTACGCCAGCGATCTGCAGCGGAACAATGAGATCAACAGCTTCAAGTCGCGCTACGATGGCGGCGAGCGCACGAAGACGACGACCCACTTTGGCGATTTCGGGGCGACCACGACGACGAACAATTTCACGACGCGCACGACCCAGCCCGAGCCCAAGAGGCTTCACGAGTTCGACGACATCGACCTGAACCTCGGCGGCAAACCGGAAAAGTACACGTCCACCATATTCGTCGACACGTCGAGTCGCGGCAGAGCCGACGGTATGGACTCGAAGCGCAGGGATACCAGCGAGTTCGTCAACGGCACCAGATTGATCAACGACAGGCCCGGCTTAACCAAAACCTCGGAACTGAGCGCGCGAAGGGACCTGCTGGAGTCTAGGATCAAATCGCGGCTGCTGGCTGACGAGATGTTTGCGGCCAAGAATAACCTCAATCTACCTAAGAAAACCGAGCACGAGATCATCGACAAACCGATCGTCCCTTCGCCCGTCGTTCCGAATCGGGTGGCTTCGCCGAAGCGGTACATGGATACTTACATCAGCGAAACCAGATTGAACAGCAACGGCGAGAAGTACATATTCGAAAAGGAGATTCACGACGAGAACGGTAAGGTCTACGGGTACGAAAAGAAGATTACCAACAAGATACCCGCCGATGGGTATCTGGAGCCGCAGCTCAAGGAAGACGGTTTCAAAGTGGAAACGCGGACGGACAAGTACGGAGACAAGTACATCGTCGAAACAAGGACGCACGGAGGTTATGCGGACGATTTCAAGCCCATGCTGAGCGATCGAAGCCGAACGAGCCCGGACGACATTTCATTTCAATCGTCGCGACTAATGAACGGAACGGACAAGGCGACGAACTATCTGTTGGAGGAACAGGTAATCCGAGAATCCAGAGAAACCACCATCCCCTCACCGCCTCTCGCCACCAGGAAATTCGGCGAACACTCCTTCTCGAAGAGCGAGGACGTCCTCGGCGATCATCGTACCAAGATAACCAGGGAGATCTACCAACCAAAAGCCAAGAAGAACTTCGAGGTGATGCGAGGCAAGAGCAAGTCGACCCAGCGACTCGACGAGGTTGGCGAGAGCTCGAGGGTAAAGTCACTGCGCAACGACTACATCACGAGGTCCTACGAAAACTTGACCTCCGCCGACTACGTCAACGCCCGGGACGTCCGTCGACCTCACGGCAGCCCGGCCTCGAACGGATACAAGGACCGATCCCCCTTCGTCAAACGCCATCTGGACGACCTTCGAGAGGGACCCAACGACGACTACGACACCGACATATCCCAAGCCACCAACAGTCAGCTCGAGTCGTCCAAGTATTACAAGGAGACGAGAACCACCCAGAGGTACCTGTCCAACAAGCGCGGCCTCCAGGACGACTACGACAGCTCCCCGCCTCGCATCCGCATCGATCGCAACGGTTACAACTCTAGTCGCTACGATTCCGACACCACCGCCCGTGACTCCCTCCACTGCGAGTCCTCGCGATACTCGAACGATCGCGGCCTCCGCAAGGAGCGCGGCGTCATCGAGGAGGACCCGAAGAAGCCCATCCGACGCTCCAGAAACCGCCTCGACTACCTCGACGACAGCGACGCCAGGGACAGCTCGCGCAGCAAGTCCACCAAGGGCCGCCTCGAGACCTTCGACGAGCTGCCCCCGCCGCCCCAGCGTCCACCCCGGGCCCACCACCACGAGAGCAAGATCCGTCACGCGCGACACGAGACCTCGCGGGGCTACACGAGCGAGTCGCGCCGCCACCGCGAGACCCGACTCAGCGATCCCGATCGCAAGGACCGGCTGGCCGACTCCGGCATCGAGAACGACTACCGTCGCGACTCCCAGGAGGCGGACAACCGCCGGGGCGGCGGCGAGCCCCTCGAGTCCGAGGACGAGGGCTTCGTCACCATGCAGTTCATCAAGCAGGAGCGACGTCACACCGATCGCAACATGAACCTTACCGCCGGCGACAAGAGGCGCTACGACAAGTACGTCATGTACTACGAGAGCAAGACGGGCAGCAGCGGCGGCGGCGGCGGCGGCGGCGGCGGCGGCTCCCACCTGGCGCCGCTCGCCGCCAAGCCGCCCTCCGGCTGCGACGCGAAGAAGTACGAGAAGAAGGCGGCGAAGAAGAGCGGCACCATGAGCAAGGTCAAGGAGCTCTTCCGCAAGAAGGAGAAGAAGGCCAAGGAGGAGAAGAACAAGAAGAACATGAGGTCGAGCAGCAGCGGGGCGCTCACCGACGACGAGGTCACCATGAGGTACCGGGAGTATCGCGGCGATCAGCTGAGGAGCGCGAGGAGTGCCAGGGACCTGGAGAGCGAGATCAATGAGGTCAGTGTACTTTTCGATGTTACTTTTCGGGGATACGAGCGCGTTAAATACGAGTGTATTAGCGGGAACGAGGGCAGCGAGCGCCGCGGCGAAAGTCCTTAACGAATATGTCCTTAATGCTGCGCCGTCTGCCGTTTACGAGCGATTTGAACGTAACGAGTTTCGCCGCGGCGGCGGCGGCGACGGCACTTTCCAGGATGCGCGAAACAGACAAAGGAACAATGAAGATGCTAGACACAGGCCGGAAGCTCGACTTAAATTAGAGCGTCGCCGCGGCGCTAACGACGTCAATTTTCACGGTTCGGCCTAGGAAGCCGACTGTGTTCTTTCTAAAACCGAAGTTGGTGTTTTTTTTCGAGAAGTAATTAGCCTTTTCGACGATATTTTAACTAATTAAATTATAGATTTTGCAGCGCGCGCTTTCAGTCCACTCCGGCAAGGTAGACTTCGTGTATATATATGAAGCGCGTTGCAAAATCCGCATAAATATGCCCTCGTCAATTAGATATTCAAATTCGAGGGAATAAAATGTCGTAACTGTAAATTAGAAAGTCCGCCTTTTAAAAACTAATCTTAATAAACACTCCGTTAAGCGACTGTGTCCTGCTACCTCGCACACTTTACATTTATTTTCTAAAACCCCGTCGAAATTGACGTAAACTACCCGTTGAACGGATACGTTATCGCCGCTACCAGCAGTCGTCGGTAACGTTTCCCAAAAGCAATTCGCGCAAATCCCCGCAAAGCAAACTTACATCCTTCACCCGAGCGATCATCGCCCGGTCGACGTCGCTCTCCGAGCCCGAGAGAGCTTGTAAAAAGCGCGCGGAAAGGCGCAGAGGCGCTATCAACGCAAGTGCCTCTCTCTCTCTCTTCGCGCTCGAGCGGAGCGCCCGGCAAGTGGAACTCGTCGCCCACGCAGCAGCGGCAGCGGCAGCAGCTCGGGGCCGGTCGTCTGCCGGCGCGGGCCGATTTTTCCCGCTCGAGTCGAACGAACGGAGGAAGGAACGAACGCGGAAACAGGCTCTCTGACCTCGCTACCGCGTGTTTCCATCTCTCTCTCTCTCTCTCTCCTCCCCCCCGGCCGCTGGCTCGCTCGCGCGCGCGCGGGGCTCATTGAATATGCGGCTGATGTATTGCGATGCGCCCTAAATGGAATTTCGTAACGGTGCCGCGCGCGCTATCACATGTCCGGCCACGGGGGAGGCGATACGGGGGATCTTGTCTCTCTCTCTCTCTCTCTCTTTCGCGGTGCGCTCGGGGAGAAAGCGTGGAAATATGATAAAAGCGCGATATACTCCGATCTTCCCGCGGCGCGACGCCCGGCCGTATATACGTGTGCGACGAGGCGCGCGCGCGCAAGGCCCTGCACCGCGAGTACAAGTACATACTCTCTTGCCCGCGAGCGAGACCGAGTCTCTCTCTCTCTTCCTATCTTCCTCTTTCTCCGATCTTTATTATTATTATTAATATCATTATACCCGCTGCCGGGGCATTAACGTAATTTATGTCTTTCCGAGAGAGTAGCTCGCGATTTTTAATGCTCGTATATATACGCTTTTCGCGATTCCGGCCCTATTTCCGTATCGACAAACTTCCCCACCCCCCTCGAGCGTTCACCGATTCGCCTTTGTCGACCGGAAGCGTCGTAAATTGAAATTTCAGCGATTTTTGCCAGCACCAATATTCTCTCTCTCGATAGCGGCCGAACAATGCCAAGTTTTCCATGGTTCCCGATCCGCGGGCGCGCGCCTACGAATAACGTGGATTTACATCGCGATGATACACGCTTTACCGTTACGCCGCGAGAGAGATAAATCGAAATTGCCGGGGCGCGCGAGTCGAGTCGAGTCTCTCTCTCTTAGGAGAGAGAGATATCAAGGCCAAAGTTACAATGGCTCTCGTCCGCGAGGGGCGATGCAGAGCGCGCGGAGACTCGGATAACAAATTGCGCATAAATTGGGCAGCTCCCCCTTTCAGCGGGCTGAATTTACCGCGCGACGTCCGATGCACTTTGCGCCTCGCGGACACGCCGCGGGGGGGTAAGTAAAAACACAAGTGTATCTCGGGCGGAGGCCCCATCGATATCGACCCAGTTTTCCGCCTCGAAATACCGCCGGCGAAGGCATTCACATATATCTCGGCGCTCGGTTTCGCGAGCCGACCCGTGGCCGGTGGTATTACTGCACGCAGCGTTCTCTCACGGTTCACCGGGGTTTTCGTTGCGTCATCGGGGCGCCGTATCACTACGGAGCCAGGCGCCTGCACGACCGCCGCGGAGCAGGTGCACAACACACCGTGCACGCCGGAGCGCGCGCGGATTTTATAATAATTTTGCGTGCGAAACCCAAAGGGGGGGGGGAGTAATAAAGCCCGGGGAATAAAGGAGGTTTCACCTTTCTAAAAAGGCCCGACCTTGTTGCGGTTCGCGTTCGACGGGGCTGTATATTGGATATAATGTATGCATGTCGATCCGCACGGTAATGGGAAAAATGCGCCGCGCGCGTTGCTTATGATTTGAATATATCTATTATTTATAAATTGCCATGAGAACGGATTTTATATCTCTTCGCGGTTTGTTGTATATACGTTATGCATATGCGCGCGTGCTACTTTTTATTCTCCAATTTTACAAGCCATTTTAGTTAAATGGGGGGAAGCTTTAATTCCTACGAGATTAAAACGTCCAGTTTTACGAGTTTTCTCAGCGTTGTAAGGAACGAGTCGCGCCCGCGAAATTAAAATCTAACACACAATCAAACTGTCGATAATTGATAAAAAAGTGTATAAAGGATCCTTAATGCATTACAAGCGCCGAGCCAGTTTTCGCGTTACATATTAATCGGCGTAGGAAGCAAAACGGCTTTATTCAGCCCCGTGTCGCGAGTTAAAATTTAATGCTCGATTCGGTAATTATTTAATGAACAGGTTATACACCGTTTAATAATAAAACTGCCGCGGCGCGCATTAAGCAACGATCGGACGTAACTTTCCATTAATCATCAAATCTGAGAGAAAATGGAAAGCAGGAACTCGCCGCGCGCGCCGGGCGTACAACATGTAAGCCGAAATTACAGCCCCCAATGATAACGAGATTATATACATTTCTAGGAAATTAATTATACATCGTAACGATGTAAACGAAAGTTCCGAAATATCTCGGAGGCGCAATTGCATGCGTACACGCGGCTTATTACAGCGTAAGGAATGCGCGTGCGCGCGGAGCTTGGGCATAATACCCGACTCCTCTGCAAATTACAAAAGAACATCAGCCGAAAGAACGGAAAAACGGTCAATTTAGCCTGGAAAACTTTCACTCGGCACGCACACGGTACGTTGATCGTCGTCGCTTCGGTGAAGTCGAATTAAAGCCTCGCGTCTTCCTCCTCCGAGGAAAAAGTCAGCGGCGGCGTTTAAAAACGAATCGAATTTCAATCCTCTCCGTATCTTTCGACTCTCGCGCGGGGCTTTAAAAAGGGGGACAATCGTAACCGCCGCCGCGGCGATTAATAACAGAGCGCGGCTCGTAAAAGTAGGAAAGCTTCTCCTCTCGTTCGCTCGTCGAAGCTCTGTTAGGCGCGGACGAAGAAATGTTAAGTCAGGAAAGTGGAAACGCCGCCGCGGTGATTGATGGGACACAGAGTCGGGGGTGAGAATACGGCGCGTTTTTCAACGCGACGACGGCGAACGGAAAATTTTGCCCGATCATCATCTCTCTCGGGCGTTCGGCTACTTCGGAAGCTCTCGCCTTCGCGAATGAATGACTTTCCGGGTCGCGAGCGGTTAAACTACCGACTCCTAACTGTGCTCTCTTCGGGGATTGTCGAATGGAGCGCTCGAAGGTAAAATTTGTAGCTGCGTTCATGAGCGCGAGAGGAACGAAATTACAAGAATGTACACGTGTTTGTTTTAAAAATTTACATTTAAATCATCGAGCCGTTCTTTAAATCAAGCGACGACGCTTACGTAAACAGACCCGCCGCGCAACATAATACTCGGGAAAGGAAAGCGCGCCTTTAACGCGCCGGTTAAACTCGTACATATATTTTTCCGTCGAGCATTAAAAGCGTCGTATTAACGGACGAACGATTCGAGAAACGCCGGCGGAGGCGGCTTCTACATAATCCTCGGGATTTCAATTATCCGGCGATTACAATCGGCATTTTTGCGCGCGGCTCGCGCCAACGAATTTATTAAAATTAATTTCTTAATGCCGCGCGCGTCCTCTCTCTCTCTCTGGCAAAACGGGCCCCGCGTATTATTATTAAATATTGCCGTTTAAATCTTAATAAAGCAGAAATACAATTTATCCTTAAGTAGCGGGGCGCATAAGCATCCGCGAAATTTATCTTCTTACTTCCCGCGCATGACTAAGACGTTTTGTAAGAGCGGCGTGTCTCTCTCTCTGCGCCGCGGGGATATTATAATTCCTCGTCGCTTATTACCGAGCTCCGAAATTAATACGTAAAATCTCGCCGGGTACTTTGTTTTCCGAACATTCCACGCCCGTTAATCGGGAGGAAAATGACAAAGCGCGTAAACGAGGGAGGATCCGTCTCGTTAGACTAATGGAAATCCAATTTCGTCGGCGGACCGATATACATACACACAGCGCGGCTGGAAAAGTACAGTCGCCGAGCGGCTCTCGGCGGGGCTTAATTTGCATATACGTGTTTGCGCGGCGTTTCGTTCCGTGAGTTAAAAGCGCGGCAACGACGCAACGCGCGCACCCAGACACCCGGAAAAGCCGTTGGCTTTTATTGATAGCAGTGCAGCCACGCCGCCGCCGCGGCGACCTTCGCGAAAAATGCCCGAGCGAAAATTTACCCCGCGGCTCTGCCGCCGCCGCCGAGCTTCCTTGTCGGGTTCGATGCCTGGGATAAGAGTTGGAGATCGAAATTCGATTCGGTTCCTTTTCCTTATCGTTGGTGTTTTCTCGTTTTTTTTTTAAATTGATATTCTTTGCGGTCGGTTTGGAGAAGCGAGTCGTGACGTATTAGAAATGATTTATACGCGCCGGTGAGATTGTTATTAAAGGATATATTTTTTGAGAGTTCAGTTTGCCTTTGAAAGATTATAAACTTGTTTCGGACGATCATTAAAGCGGCGAGTTTACATGTTAATTACTATAAAGTTAACTTGCAACTTTATCCCACAACGTAACTGGCCGTGCAATCCATAAATAATACTTTCTCATTTACCTATTGAAATTATTGAATTTATTAAACGTAATGGTGAAATACGCGAATTAACCGCGCGCACATTAATAGCCGGATTACGGCGCTTTAAACCACATTGTAGAGGCCTCCAAACGGGCATTCAAATTTTGCTTCCCAAAACGGTACACCTCTGGCGCTTATTAAAAAAGAAATTTTTTAAGTAACACACGCGGGGCTTTTTATAACTACGTAATCTAATCCCCGACGCGTAAATCTCGTTGCGTTACGTTATCTCGGCACAGTTTACAATAAGCCTCTACTTCTCACATTAATTTCTCACATTTTTACAATAGACCGCTAATAAGAATTTCTTTTTTAAGACGTCGTAAACATCGAATCCCCCCCGCGATATAAATCCTTTGAAAATTTTCGAGACCAACCGCCGCTTCAAATTCCGAAACTGTTCCCCGCGACGGTTATTATCGTTCAAAAGGTGCACGACGAAAATCAATTCTACATATAATCGAAATCTATACACGAGACTCGCCTCTGCCAGAGACAGCGACAGAGGGCGATCGGTGTGCGTTCCCGCACAAAATCCGCGACAGTTTGCTCCGTTGCACCGCGACACGTGTATTCCGTACGGTGCTTTTAATCGAGGAATAATCGGCTATCGGTCGCCCGGCGCGGTTATACACAGTGTTTTCCCCGACTCGCCGCGGCTGCTCCGAGATTTCGCAAGGCTCCCCGCCTAAGCTCTCTCTCTCCGCGAGCGCGGAATGCGAATAGTTTCTCAGATAGGGAGAGAGATCGATAGGAATCTACATTCGCCGCTTATACACACACATACACACACACAGTACAGACAGCCGAGCTCGCGAACGAGGAGCGAGAGCCATCTAATTCATGCCTTGATTTTCAGTTAATCTCCGGAGCGCTTGCTCGCGCGGCTCCTCAATGGCTCTCGTAAAACTGTTTAGTAATTTAAATTAACGTGAGTGATTGCCCGCGAGATTAGAGCGAGGAGGCAGCACAGCAGTCTTTTCGAGACATGCGCGCGGGAATGCACGCGCCGGGGGAATCGTCGGGGAATATGTGGGGCTTTAATCGGGGCCCTTCAATTAGCAGAGAGAGATCGGTGCAGAATTATTATTTTATCGGGAGATTTCGAATGATTTAAAGGGCCCGCGCGAGTGATTGATCGAGCGCCCGTCAATATCGACGAGCAGCCCATAATGCGATTGCGAAGGGCGAAGCTGTAAATTCTGCCAATTAAGCGTGTGTGTATAGTAGCTGCGCGCGGCGTAGCATCGGAGTGCGTTTTCTTAAAATTTGTATAAATAAATTACTCGCGGGCAGCTTTTATTTCCCAGAAATTTATGCTCGTTTAATGTAACGTATATACCATCTCCGCTCGAAGAGAGAGGAATGAACAATTCGTCGTTGCATCCCTGGGTAATTAGCGTGTAATACGGCCGGGAGGAGAGCCCGGCTTTCCTCGCGTGTATACATATACACCGAGCGTTATGAAACTTTATCTAATGATCGATGCGAGAGCGCGGCTTCCCCGGGAAGTAAAAAAGAGGAATGACAGTCGTTCGCATTAGTACGCATAAGGCTGATGCTTTATGGCTCGTCTTCCTGTTCCGTCTTTTCCTTTGTTTTTTTTCTTTGCCACACCGGGCTTTATCTGACTTTCATGAGAGAGATCGCAGAGACGCGTCAACGTCGTACCGACTCCTCCCACAATTTTCGCCCCCTCTTTAATTCGCGTCTCTTTAATTGTGTATTATATAAAAAAATGAGAGGAACGCGGATACATTCCTTATCGTCCTCGGATGTGATGTAATCTGTTTAAGGTTACGTTCAAAATATTGCGCGTTCTTTGTTATTAACGTCTGCCCATCTAATTTACACTCGGCGATCCCAGGCATTATTTCGACTCTGTTTGGCTAATTTTCGAGCGTTTCCACAATTCATTTTCACATCACAATTTAACGTCCCGCGCCTGATACCAATTAGCGGTTCAACGTCGAAATTACGCAACGTGCAATTTATCGCGAGAAAACGTTCGTTATGCGAGCGAGGAGGAAAGATAAAAAGGCCTCGAAGTAATAACATAATTACCCAGGAATAATAAGCGAAGAATGCAGTATCAATATGTAGAGCGGCCGATGAGGTATATATATGTGTATATAAAAAAAGCAAGGCAACAAAGAATATTTCCCCCCCGACGATATTAACTTTCGAATTACTCGGGCAAACAATAAGAGCACGCAAAATGGATATACGCAGGCATCCCGGCACGTATAAAGCGACTCATCGAAAGTTGGCGTGGCGGCGATAATATCGGGCGGGCCCAGAGAGCCTCATTCGAATGCAGTCCGTCTCTCTCTCTCTCTCTTACTCCTCCGAGGGCTTTGCCTCATTAGAATTTATTAGGCCCAGTTTCTCGCGGCTCGAGGGCAGCGTCTCTCTCTCTCTCTCTCTCGCCTGGGTATTACAACCGCGCGCCGCGCGCGCGAGAGAGAGAATTGATTTTCGTTTTGCGGCCCGCGCGCGATGAGTATTTATAGGGCCTCGGCGGCGGCGGCTTTGCGCCTCCCCTATAAATAACGCTTTTCTCATTATTCGATTGGAATTGATTTCTCCGGCTCGATCTGGCCCCGATTCCGCGCCGCCTGACTTACGGAGCGGGATATATCCCGAGCGCCGAGAGGAGCAGCGCGCGCGATGCGGTAGACGGCAGCTTTTCAAATTAGTACATACAGGATATATTCGGATGCCGTGAAATTCTGGATTATCACGCGGCCGTGTATATATTTGCCTTCTCATTTGGGAGGAATGCCTGTGATCTGTGTGTGTGTGTATACAAGCACAAAGGCGGTCCGCCGGCTTTGGTGAACGTCGAGAAAGCAAAAGTGATGGATTTACGATTGCGGACAAATGTAATTAACCCAGATGTTATTTCGAATTAGCGGAGATTAATGATCCTGGGCATAAGATACTTTGAACTGGATCGTAGTATAAAAACTTTGCCCGGGCAACGCGAGGATTAACTTTAGCTCAAACCGATTTTGGGTCTCAAGCTTTCTCGAGAGTTGGGTTTCTTTTTTTTTTCTTTTATATCGGGAACAACGGGTTCGGGAACTAAACTAATTGTTAAAAATAGCCGTACATCACTTTTATAATAAACCGTAATCGGGCGTCCGTTCTCCGTCGATCAATTCACCGCCTGAATATCCTAATTCTTGTAATTTGTCTAAAAAAAAAGTGTCCAAAACCGCCTCCGAAGCTCAACGGAGGTATAAAAAAAAGTGCACGCCGGCCGGTACAGGCGCCAAAATCCCTCACCGCGTATATACTTAAAAAATCCCCGGGGAACGTCGAAATTCGGCGCCTGCGCCTTTTTTCCCCCGCCGCCCCTCTCCCGGTCGTCGCGGAATTTGAAAAAAAAGCAGGCCATCCGGCGGGGGCGCCCGCGGCCCCTGGAAGATTACAGTTAAAGCGTCACGGCGATGCACGTAGGGCACGAAAAAGCCGAGCAACAAGAGTCGGGGCAAAACAAGAGGAAGAAGAAGCGGCGGCGGCAGACTCTCGTCTCGAGACTCCGGCGCTGCACTTTGCTTTATGGTAGGCGGGCCATTCACACCTCTGCCTTCGGTCTCTTTCTCTCTCTCTCTCCCTCTGGCCGGCGGGCAGCTCTCGGTCGAGAGAAGCAGAGAGGAGGAAAAGGTTTTCTAAGCCTCCTCCTCTCTCGCGGACTAGAAACTGGATCGGCGCATTCCCGGCCGTAAAACCGTTGAGATAATATTGCCCAGATGGGTGTATATGGTGTTTATCGCTATCTGAACGAAGCATCGCCGCCAGAAAACTGCGGAAACCATTTTCTAAAGGCGCGGGCCCCGCGAATAGGACTCGCCGCCGCGGCGAGGATAAAGATTGCGCTTTTAAGCTTTTTTCGAGGAGCGCCGCGAGAGCTTCGCGAGAGATTGAACCCCGGCCGGCTGCTGCTGCTGCTGCTTTTTCTTGCGGAAATCCGCGCGCTACGCAAATAATTCAACTATTGCGGCAGGAGTCGTCTCGAATTTATCACCGAATAAGTATGATTTTAAAGAGTTAAGCCACTTTGCGATAATCAGTTTTATAATATAAACGCATGATATTTCTATATCATTATACGCAAGCGAAAGCGGCCGAAGTACACAGCTTGTATAGGCGTGGATAAAACTCATTAGCCGTCGAGTAAAAAGCACCGAGTCAATAAAATCAGAGGTCCATTTAAATAAAAAAAAAAAAAGTAATCCAAGCGAATTTTCCACCAGCTTAATATTCACGGCTTCGTGTACCGGCAAATAGATTCGACTCTAAACGAGCAGCTTCGAAAACTCACTCTCTCCTCCCTAATCTATCGATTCCTATTAATTCAATCGCCTTCCAACGGAACGCATCGAAATTCCACCGCCGCTTCGACACCCAAAATCTACGTCCAACCTCCAAGCGAACGTATCCACGCCCAAACGTAAACTAGATACATACGCGCAGCGAAGGAAAAGCGCGCGGTAAGCTCTCCCCATAAATTGAGCGGCGTCGGGATCTTCGTTAGGCCGCTCGGCGGTAGTTAGTTCGATTTCCGATTGCCGGCGTCGCCTTTTATTAAAGCCGGCCGGTCGGCCGGTCTCGCTCTCGGGGAGTAGCGCCTTTATATAATGCGGGCCGCGAGGAAAAGTCGAGACGGTATAACGAAGGCGTTCGTTCGCCCGGCCGCATAAAGTCTACTTAGGAGAGCGAGAAAGCATCGGGGCGGCGGTTTTGCTCTCTTTCGCGGCTTAATGCTCTCTCTCTCTCTGGTCGGGGCGCGCGCTTTTGCCGCTGGGGGGAATTAAGTGCGCCAATAACGAGTCTCTGCCCCCTCTCGTCTCAATAAACGTATCGCGGGGCGCGAGGGGGGCCTCCTCCTTTTTCCCCAGCGCCTCTCTTATCTTCCTCTCGCGCTCTCTCCTTTGTAAGCCGCTGCTGGATGTACGCCGCCGCTCGTCGTCGGGGGGGTTAAATTGCCACGGCCGTTTCGTTGCGTACACACATTGTACGGGGCTAAAGTGCGATTTTCACTGCACCCGGCCGCGCCGGGGCACCGGCGTTATTACATGTATAAAGTAATAACGCCGTCCGGCGCTTGTTATTATTTAATTTCCCCCCTAAAGTCGCGCGAGGCGCGCGGACGACTTTATTCGCCGGGGAAATCGGCTTGCATCGCTCGAGGATGTATACATATACCAGTCGCTTGGCGCCCCGAAGCTCGTTTCAGGGGAGGACATAGCCGCGAGCTCGTACGACCCGCGGTTAGTTTACGTCTCGCGGAAAATCCGGCATCCCGCCGGGATGGGAAACCCGGCTGCAGCTGCGGAAATAAGTTTCCGAACGCGCATCGGCTAGCTTAGGCGGCGGTGGCACTCGGGACGATGGTAGCATAGGAAAGAGAGAGAGAGAGAGAGAACGCGCGGCACACACACAGCGCTCGAGGGGGCATCGCTTTCGCGGAGGCAGTGCGCATAAAGGAGAGAGAGAGCGAGAGAGTCCTTAAACCGGCGATGGAATGCGCGAGAGAGCGCGGGCCTTCTTTCTATATACTCCGCGGTGCGTATATGCGCGCGAGTACGGCCGAGGGAAAACGAGAGCTCTCTGCGCGGGAGCGCGACTTTACAGTCGTAGATTCGCATCTCCTCGACTCGTCTATTACCCCGAGCTCGCTCTCTCTCTCTCTCTCTCTCTCGCTCTCCCACACGGACGAGGAGCCATCTCTGCGCGAGGCTGTATCCATGTGGGTATGAACGTGCGCGAGCCTGCAGATCAGCATCTTTCCCCCGCATATTTCAGCTTATATGTTCGGATAATTAGATAGTAATTGCCGCTATTATTTCGCTTTACGAGCAGCCTGCCGAGATCGACGACACCGAGCCGAGCTTTCGAGCGTTCGGGACGCCGGCAGCCTTTTTTTTATTTCTTCTTCCGCCGTCGATCGGAGAAACTGTATAATAGTTTTGACGAAATATTCTCGCGGCATTGTTTGCTTTCATTCCTCGCGCACAATCCTCGTCCTACACGCCGAGCGTCTGTGTAGGCAAGGACACTTTCTAAAATAAGAGTGCGGATTCCCGGCGCGCCGATCACATCTTTGTCCCCGCCGCGATTTATTTCGCTCGGAGCGTTTAATCGTCGCTTCGGTCGACGCGCAACGACGACGACTCTTCCCCCTCCGCGGAGCGGAGTGTCCCCGCGCAAAAAAGCAGCTCCGATAACTAGAAGCATTCCAATTAGACAAGCGCGACCACTACCAGTTTCCGCCTGACAAATCATTAATCTTGCAAAATGATCCCGTTGAAAAAGCGAGAGCCGCCGCCGCGAGAAAACCTGGTCCCGCAGCGGCGCTCGCAGACGCGGAAATTCATTCATAACTGGTGTCCTTGCCTCTTCCACCCATTGAACGTCTCTCGGATACCTCTCGGCGTCGTCGTCGGCCGCGTCCTCGCTTTTCGCCCCGAGAGGAGGCGGAAGTCGATAAGCGAGGAGAGCCGCGCGCGGTTGAATTTGTCCTCTCGCCTCCTGCTCCCGCGGCTGTATATATGTATAGGCGCTTACGACGGATAGTATCCGCGCGCTCTTTGCGTATACGTGGGCTCTCGCGGTGTGGAGCGCGGTGCCGCGCGCGCGTGGGTGTGCCGGTGTGGTAGCCGCGCGCGCGCAGGTATATACGCGGCGTGGGCGAGCTTATATATTTTTCCCGCCGGTGTGGATGCAGACGGCGGCGGCGGCGGCGATCGCGTGCGCGCGGAATATGCGCGCGAGAGAGAGAGGAGGACGGCGCTATCGGCTCGAGAGCGATGTAACGGATGCCGAATGTAGCGATCAACCGATTTTTCAGGACTGCCGACTGGATTGGCGGTGTGTGTCGTTGACGCTGGAAGAGAGTGACTCATTGCGAGGGGGGAGGGGAGGAGGATATCGCGCGCCTTGCGCAGTTTATGGAAAGAGAGAGAGAGAGAGCCTCCCTTCGAGTTATGGAAATTAATTGAATGGCTAATGGACGCGTGAAATCGGATGGATATTTTGCCGTTTCCCATTGCCGATCGATTTATGCTAATTAAATCGAACGTTTTAGTATAATGTAACCGAGCCAGTTTGGAAAAGGGAATCCTTCAATATTCAGCTGTTAAATATTTAACTTTGAGAGTCGGATACGTCGTGGATATTACCGGAAAGGTTTATTAAATTCATTAAATCGGATATAAATTACCCTCCGCGTCCTTGGAAGTAAACCAGCTGTTTAAATGATAATTTCCGTCCGATGGCAAAAATTAATTTTACGAAGGCGACACGGCGATAAATCAGAAAATAACGAAGTCAATTTGTTCAAAGGGAAAGCGACGCAAATCGGACGGACGCGACGTTTTATCGCTTCATTACGTAAAATAAACATCACCGCCAAGAAAAAGATGAACGTACCGCCAGTTTTACGTCCTCTCGTTATAATTTCAATTGCAAAAAACGCCTCGGCACCCATTGTAAGCAAAAAAAGCTCGCGAAACTCCGTCCCAACCCGAGAGAGCTTCCTCCCCCGTCAATCAAGCCGTGCCTCTCAGCCGTTCGGCATTCGGCGCGCATTCCAGCCCGATGCCTTCGGTATTATTAAATCCGCGCGAAAGCCAGCGCCAGGCGTGTGTCAAGAGTTCGTGGGCGCATTGAACGCGAGGTCGCGCGCGGATCGCGCGAGAAGCCCAGAATTGGGTCGACGTCATCGCCGCCGCGGCGGCTGATGGAAAGGACCAAATCGAGCGATCTCGAGGACGAGCGATCTCCGAGTTCGGTCTACGAAAACCTTTCACACCTCCCGATCCGCGAACGAAATCTCCGCCCGGGCTGCTCGTGGGCGGTTAAAGGTCGCCCGCGGACATTGGGACTGGAGGATGACGCGTCGTTAAGTGTCGAAACGAATCGTTGCGAGAACGGATTTTCGAGAAAAAAAAACGAAAACAAAAAAGAAGGTTTTTCGAGAATACAATCCGCGGCGGCTGCGCCTTCAATTATACACGCGGATAAAATCAGAGATGTCGCCGCGGCCGCGCTCACGACTCGGCAGAAGGAACGAATTGTTCTCCTAATCTCTACAGGTCTGAGCAGAGGAACAATTTGTTTCTCCCCCCTCGAGCTCGCGGACAGAATTAGCGCTTAGCGATCTCGCGGCGTTTCCCCGCGGGTAAATCTTAAGGCGTCGCGATCGCCGATCGATCGATCGATTATATATCGTATACGTATATATATATACTTGGAGGCTGCGCCTCGACGACAAGAACAAAAAAGAGTTAGGCCGACGGCGCGCGTTTTCGATCGCGATTCCCAATAAGTCAGCCGCGGCGGATAGCCATCCGCGGAATTCTCGCTATTCGAAGCGCGACATCGATTTATACATATACATACGGCGCGGGGCCCCGGCAAAGTCCGCGCGCTCGGCCCTCCTTAATGCGGCGTAACTCAAACGAGAAGCGCAGGGAATGCAATTAGTTTATTTATCCGCGCGCGCGCGCGCGCATAAGTATATATACGCGGCCGGTAACCATAATTAAACCGTTCGCGTTTCCTATTTCATTAGGGAGCTGCGAGAGAGCTGCGGCCGAGAGAGAGAGAGAGAAATGAAATATAAGCGCGAGAGCGCCGTTTTATAAATCGGCCGTGCGTAGAGTCGATTTCGCAAAGACTCGCAGACGCTAATGGAATAACGTACCTATGGAGAGAGAAAAAAAGAGGGGGGTCTATTTAATTGCGCGCTCCCGAGCAAAGAATATATATATATCGAGAGCCGCTGTGTACATTTTGTAAAAGGGATTCTAATTTATTTCCCCCCGAGATGACGTACGAGAGCCGAAGGTGCGCCGGATTATATAACCGCCGCGAGAATTATTCAATCTAATATCTTTATTCGAATGGAAAATCGGGGAGGGGAGGATTTGCCAAAGGATTTTCCGCGAATTACGTAAACGCGTCGCGCGGAGGATTTGGAAAAACTGCGTTCGCGCTTCTAATTAATATGTTTAATACATATAAAATAGTTCGGTTGCTATATATACACATCGAGACGCATTTTTGCGTAATTAAATCTTAACCGTTAAATGACGGGGTGGAATGCGCGCGCTCAATTGATATTTATTGACTCTCTGCTCGTGCATACGCGTTGCGCGTAACGAACCTGTGTGTCGAATGTGTTCTATTAAGGTGCCTTTTTTTTCTCGCGCTGCCCCCCATAAATTAGAACATTTTAGTCGCCGTATAATAACCATGGGCGTAAATTCCCATCGACACGCGAAAATAGGCGGTCGTTCGATGGACGCTTTGAGCTTTGTTACGCCGTATGGGGGAACTTTTTTTAACGGCGTGTTATCGGTTGTTGTATAATAAAAATGACTCGCGATAAATTCTGCGGTTTTTTTTTATATTTATACTAGCAACAAAAAGTAATTCGCTGATTTAATCTTTTATTGCGTAGTGGTGCGTTTTTCAGACTGAACTCGATAAATCAAAATAATACGCTTCAAATAAATTATCCAAGCTTTTACAAGCCTCGTTTTTTTCCCGCGTACTTATGTACAATAAATAGGTAAGCAACATCGATAAATCCTTTATACAACATTTTGTTTACACAACTTTATCAATAAATTTCTAACGTTTCGTATCATTAACATTAGCAAAGACGTAAAAGTCCAAAGTAATATAATTAATGAGCTCTGAAATTAGACAAAAATTTCTTGTTAATAGAGCGAGTCAATGAAAATGTAAAACTTGGAAAAATGACAGGTGAACGTTCCGTAATTCGACGTATAAATAGTTTTGAAAATTCTCGCTCTTTAAATTTAATTATCGGCACTGCGAAAACTCGCTTATATCTACTTCGGTCATCTCTAAAATTCGCGTTTTCCCAGATTTTCAGAATCAATGCCCAGCATCTCGGCGTCCAAATGCACTGTGAGACTTTGTGCATCGAAATCTCTCGTCTCGATCGCCGCGCCAAACTGCCGTTCGTTCGCATTTCGTAAACGCAAGCCACCTAATAAGAATAATAACGAACCGCGAGAAAAAAAGCTCCCACCGAGCTCCACTCGTCAAACTCCCGGCTGCTCCGTTAGCTAATTTCTATAAAACAAGAAAAAAAAAGTGAGAGTGCCTTGCAGGTGCCCGTATGTATACATTCGTCCGCGTAAAGTAGCCCGCGCCGCGACACGGCCGGCCGAGCGTCGGTGCCCACGCCGCGCGAGAAAAGTAAAAGAGGATTATCCCGCGAGGCACGTAACACACTTTCCAATTAAGGCTTAAACGCTCTCGCCGAGCGGCGCTTCTGCCCGCCTCGCGGTGTTGCGTCAGGTGCGCGCTTTAAAAAAATAAAAGAAGAGCGCGCATTCGTGCTTATGTATATTATACAGACGGGCTTTGTGCTCTTCTTGATTGATTGGCCGATAAGGATCGGGACCGACTCGTTGGGCAACCTCTGTTTTCGGGTTTGTAGTTTCAATTAGGGCAGCCTCTCATATCGCAAGATTCAGCGGAGGATCCCCCACGGGGTGTATGTCGTCTCAGTTAGTGGCACAGCTGAAAAGCTGAGCCGTCAGCCGAATATGCTTCGCGTTTACAAAACGTGCGAGGCGTATATGTAATGGACCGTTGGGCAATGAAAATTAAGACTCGAGCCAATAACCATGGGAATTCTCTGATTCGCGTTCGATCGAGGGGTAAAAGGAATCGTTGAACTTAACGATTAAAATCAATCTATTATCCGAAGTTTGATAAAGTATCGAGGTCGTAAAGGTTTATAATGTGTATACGGACTGTGAAAATTCGATACGCATCTTAATGGCTTGTAACAGTGTGCGGTGAGAGGCGAACGATAAATGATAAATCCACGGCAAAACAAAGAATACATAACGTTATTGTTTTACGCAGCCATTTTTATAATCTCCACTCGATTTACCCTCATTACGCATTTGAAAAGCAGCGGATAAAGTAATCTATCGTGCGATCTATAACTCGCTCAAATATTAGTAATAGCGAGTCGCGATAAAGGTCTGAAAAGCCCCATAAATTAACCGATAAACGACAGGAGAGCAATAATCCGAAAAAAAGAGAAGATAAAAAGGTAAAAAGTGAAAAGGAGAACCGATCGAACAGCCTCCAATACCAGCTCCGTAGCTCGAGCCCATTTTCAGTAGTAGCAGGCCGAAAATGGCAAGACACCGAATACATCTCGCTCGTCCCCCGTCGCCGGAGAAAGAGAGAGAGATACAGAGTGACGTCACGCCTCGGATGCCGGCCGCGCGCTCGAGATTATGTCACACTTGAGCGCACTCAGACTCGCGAGACATATATACACACGCTTGCCCGTACGTGTACACGTTAACGGGGTATATTCGGCAGAGTCACGACGGTCACGCTCCCGGTCCCGCGACGTGCCTCCTCTTCTCTTCTCTTCCTCGTCCTCGCGCGGCTCCCGGGGATCTCGACGGATCTCCGGGGCTGTCGTTTGGCGCTTTGTGTGTGTGTGTGTGTGTGTGTGTGTGTGTACGCTCGACGTTCCGAAGGGGGAAAATCGAGATATGTTGATTTCAATTTAGCCGGACGTTTGCGCAGTGTACGGTTTGGGCTGAAAATTTCTCAGGAGAGTTCGGAAAAAAATGTCGACGTCGTACAAGCGGATAATTTCTGTGATCCGGAACGTAGAGCCGAGGGGTAATTAAACAATTTTCGAAAAAGGATAATACACAACGTTTTTCTTCGAAAACAATTGGGGGGAGAGAAAGTTACGTAAAATCATCACCGCGAAATTAGCACTGGAAAATGAATTCGAAAATTATCGGTAAATTAAAAAGCCGCCGATCGTTACCCCGCATCGTCCATAAACTCCCCGACGGCGCATATATATATAATTTGAGCATCGAGAGAGAGAGAGAGAGAGATAATTCGCTCGGAATACGCAGCTCGGCGGACAATTTTTTTTCCGCGTGCCTACTTAAGGCGGCGCTGACGAGGGAGAGGACGAGGCTCGGCGCTCGCGGGTATATACGGATTATCGAGAGGAAGCGTCGCGAGTCAAATTACGCCTCCGTGGCGCGTCCGTGTGGGTAGGCAGTCGGCTTCGGTGGGGTATTATATGTATATGCGGCGCGGAGAGCGAGAGAGACAACGGCCTACTTGACCAAGGTCGCGAGATCGAGCGATTGGCGCAATTGAGCTATCGAAATGACATCGTTTGTGTGCGCCTCCTTGTAATGCCGGCCGCGCGACGAGTCTCCTCCGCGGTTGTATTCCTGTGTAATTTTCTCCTCGTTTTTAATTTCTTTAGACGTGATTGCGGCGGCGGCGACGGCGGCTTATTTATCCTAAGGGCCTTTAATGGGTTAGGCGCGATAAAGGTCCTTCTGGCCGGTGGCCGAATGCTCTTGGATTTAATTGCGATAATCGACTGGTTTTTAGAACGTAATTTTCGTAATTGAGGATGATTATATACGATTGATCGCCAGAGTTCATTGTTTTAAGCGTCGCTAATACACGTTAAGTTTAAGAAGCGTTTTTAATATGCTCGTTCTCACTGTCCATTTACGCAATTACGCTTCTGAAGTAATTCCTAATTTTCATTAACAAATTCTCGTTTTTCTCTTCTTCCAGGTGAGTTTCCAAAGACTATTTTCGTTCGGTCCATTCGTGCATTACGTAAGTACAGCTGAGTATTCGTCTGTGAAATTCATTCGAAATTTACCCAACATTCTTTTCCGAAATCCGTATAAAAAAAGAGAGAGAGAGAGAGAAAAAAGTAGAATGAAAGGCCTCCTTAGAAGCAGAAGAACGCGAGGAGAAGTAGGTGGGCTTGCAGCGGTGGTATATCGGTTGCAAATAATCGACGCTAGATAGAGGATCACTCTCCTCTCTCTCTCTTAGTCTTGCGTCAGAGGCCATGCGCGAGAGAGCCGGGCTCTGAATCCGCGCTGAATAACTCCCAGGAGCGACGGCTCGAGTCATTGCGAAAGTCAAACAATCGCACGGGCCCCCCCTCCTCCCCCCCTCTCTCTCTCCGCTAAGGCAACACACGTATATACACGTCGGAGGAAGGAAAAAGAAGCGAGAGAGCGCAAAGAAGGCGGCCTCGCAAGGTGTCCGTATCTCGAGCTCGACGCCTTTGCACGCCCGTGTTCCCGCCGCGCTGAAATAATAAACCAAAGGTCGCGCGAGACAGAGAGAGAGAGAGAGAGACGCGGACGCGTATAGGTAAGCCGGCTAGTCGAGCGCGCCGGTCCTGGCCCATTGTCGGGGAGCCCGCGGAGTAGGTGTCTGAATTACACTCGCCGCGCGCCGCGCCGGTGGATATTGTGCGCGCCCAGGCTTTGATTAACGGCTCATCTCGGCCGCGCGCGGCTTTTGTTATGGAGACGTCGGAACGTCGGGTTACGTAAACGCGCCGCCGCCTTCCTTTTCTTTTTTTTTCGGAATACTTTTATCAGAAGTCGAAAATATTGGCTTTGAGTCAGTTCTGGAAAAAAAGTGCGCGTGGAGTCATATCCGGTCAAAGTATATGTATTCTTAATATCTGGCCGGGTTGGTTTACTGCTTCGAAGAAACGGTTTTGAAACGCGCGCTGTTGATTTTTTCTTTATTTTTTATCGAACATTAAAACGGAGAAAGTTATGCTTTTCCTTATATAAATTTGAATGTTATGGGGTTTACGTAAAACTTGGGGTTTATTTTTGGATATCAATTTTTAGTTTACATCATTCGCCGGAGTTAACTGCAACTATTTTGAAAAGTTCAATTTTCTAGCAAATATCCGTTCTATGTAGCGAGGAGTAAATTACAGGGCTTACCTTTTTCGAACTCGAAACGGCGGTTCTTTCGCGGTTGGGAAATAAAAATAATGGAAAAAAATTTACTGCTAAGATGACTCTACATTCTGCAGTAATTCGTCCGTTTTAAACATCATTTTTCACGGAAATAATTCGGTGACCGATTGATAATTGAAAGATAATTTTTTGCTACGTACAACCTATGCGTATTTGCATGCATTCTATTTTTAGCGCGCGAAAACAATCTCTTGAAGCTATATATTCGGGCTTTTTTGCGAAATCCTAATTGTAGATTCATCGTGCGATTAAAAACAATGAACTGGTCGGTGGAACCCATATAAATGACAACGCGTTATTTTGGAGAAAGGTTCGGTTGCCAAATTCGGCGGATATTCCATTAAACGAATTACTCTGGAGACGCAAAAAATATTAAAATACTCAAAAATATCTGAAAACCTTCAACAAGAAAGAATCATTTTCTAATTTATAGGTACTCTCTAGTCAGTTGAGGTTATTAAAAAAAATTACTTTTCAAACACTTTATTGTCGCATGAAAAGTATTTAAAAAATATTTTTCAAATTTTTAGTATGATTTGATGTATTATTTTGTTCAATTTTGTTCAACAAAGCATTATGTTTAACAATAAATCTTGATAGTACATTATTTGACTTTGGTTATTAAGTTAAAAATTATGATGTGTCTTGCGATATTGTCAAACTATATGACGTACCTTGCAGCGTTCTATTGTTTCCGCAACTATAACCATGAAAACAAGATTTTGCTTCTTTCAATAACTAATACCTTTTTATTTTGCACGCTAAAGTATAATAATTTTTATATTTTCGGAAAGCTGGATGATTAATCTATTAGAAACTAGTTTCTCAATCGATTCTTAGATCGCTAACTATGAAAAAGTCTTTTACTTCCTGTCTCTCGAAGTTCTGTTCTGATAAAAGACCGCGTTGAGCACCTCAACTATAAATGTCATTACATATTTAATTTTTACACGATAACTGACCTCTCAAATTTTATTCAGTACATTCTAACTACCATTTTTCACGTTCTCAGATAAATCCAAAAAACTGCAAGAGCTACCTTAACGGTATTCGAACTTTTCGAATTTTTGCTTCGAAACCCCCCCGCTTGTATGAGATAAATCTTTTCGAAGTCGAACCGATGAGAGATATGTGAACTGGCCGCGTACTATAAACCGTAATCGGAACTTTTAATAATACGCAACTACACCGCGTGCCCCGCGTTAAACGTATCGCCGGGGCGCTCGATCGTAAAGTTATGTATACACCGCATATCCCAGATTCACGCAGCTCCGTCCGTCCGCGGCGTAGGTGCGCACGCGCACTTCTCTCTCCCGCGCATGGCTTTCCGGAAAAAGGAGAATACAAGAAGCCAGCGGTAAATCGGCCGTTATCGAACACGAGCAAAACGAGCGCTCGATCCTCCGTCGGAGAGAGATCCTCTTTCTATCTCTCCCTCCCTCGGCGCGTATCTCGAGCTCGATCGCGGCCGTACGGCTATATACACGCGGCGGCTCATTTCGCAACGCGAGGAGAGTCTCTCTCGCGCGGTACGGCGGAGCGCGACGGAAGTCCGCGAGGGTCGGACAATCGACTACTCGAATCGTCCGGAGCGAGGCGGGGGCCGAGGATCTTCTCGCTTCCGCTTCCCACAGCGGGAGTATATCTGGAGCGCATACTTGACACAGTTGGGGGCCCGAAAACGCGGCGGCGGCGGCGGCGGGGTAGGAAAATGACCGCGCCGGGGGCATTCAAGTGTCGATCAGCGCCGGGGACTTTGATAACTTTATAGCTCGCCGGGGATTTACGAGCGCGCGCGCGAGCCGAGAGAGAGAGACAGAGAGAGCCGCGCTGCAGGTGATTGCACTCCGCGAGCTCTTTTTTTTTTTTTTTTGCTCGGCCGATGCTTTTGAATTTTCCTGCATCTACCGCTATAATACGCTCCCTCGGCTCGATCGGTCGACCTTTTCTCCGTCTCTCTCTTTAAAACCGCGCGCGTATCGCGGCTATTGTTGGCGCGCCGGGCCGCTTCTCATTGTGTATTGAATTCAGCCACTTAATAGAGATTTATAATTATTGCCGCGTACGTACATATACATCCGAGAGAACTTTTCAACGGTTCGCCTATGCGCGGCTCGTTAGGGCGGCGAAAAATTCCGCGGAGCGATTGTCTCGAGCGGGAGGTGATATATATATGTATAATATAAGCCGCGCGCATTCATCGTGTATTAATGGGGGGGCTAATGGTCATTTGCACACTGGTGTAAAAGTGATTTACGAAAGAAAGCCGGGTACAATGTACGGGGATTCAGCGGACTTTTAAGCTTATTCTAATTCGAAGGCATTCAGCTATTACGATGGCTATTGGCACTCTATGTATGTATATATGTGTGCTCAATGGGCAGTGAGAATTTTGAATCGTTAATGAAAACGAATGCAATTCAATGGATCGCATTCATTATTATGCGCGTATAAATTTAAGTGGCGCGCAATTAATGGGATTCGCCATTGTGCTCGTTTTTGCTTAAATTATTCATTAAGAACGGCGTTAACGGAAGCGCCGATCTGAAAATAATTGTTCGACCGATCTTTGACTCTTTAAATGATAATTGATTTCACCGCGCGACTTATCATTGTTTTAATATTATTAAAATTAGATGAAAAAAAACCTATAATACACTATACGAATAGGCTTGAAAAAAAAAACAAAAAAAAAACTCAGATATCTAAATCAGTAATTGAGTTTAATGGTACGCTCTTACGGACTATAGGCGCAAAACTGGCCATATCGAGATCGGCGCGGGCACCGAATCCGATTACAAAGGGTTAAAAGTAATAACAGGCCTCGCGGAGAGCCTGGAACGCGGCTGAAAAATATTCCAGATCCCCGTATTATAATCGTTAAACCCATTTTCCGAGAAAACCGTTCATTAAAAGTATGCCGGGCGCACGTCGCGCCGCTCTCTCACGTCACCATCGGCGAGAGAGATAGAGAGAATAATCCCTATCCGTACACGAAAAAGCCTCCTCGATTAAGAAACAGCCGTGCGCGCGTCGTCGCCGTCTTTTCAGGCGCGAGAGCCGAGAGAGCTCGAATAAATACCGCGCGATGCATAATATTATAATCAAAAATGTCATCGCTCTCTCGGCGCAAAGAAGCGCCTCGAGCGTCGTCCGCGTCTCTCGCGCTCGTCACCGGCTTCATTTGCAAATTACATTGTCGCTCCGGCGACGCATATCGCGGACGGATGTGCCGACGGAGGAGGTTGCCCAAGGATAAAGACGCGCATGAATTAAAAGGCACGTATATATATACAGCGAGAGAGCGCGGAAACCGCCGCCGCGGCCGCGCGCGTCCACCCACACGCTACCCTCTCACTTTCCTTTTCTTCTCTTGGCAGGCACGCGCGCCACTCTCGCGCGCCGCGGCCTGTATACTTCTCTCTCTGGCAGTCTTCGTTTTTCGCCGCGGACTTTTTTACACAATTGCGCACACCCCGCGTGCGACTCGTGCGTATACATCTCTCTTATTCCCGAGAGAGCTCCGCCTGGTGTGCCTGGTGGGGACGCGCGCGCGGGGTGTATTCTTTTATTTTCCGCCGTTGGAAAACAAGTCGTGAGCGCGCCGAGTGACGGATTTTTCCCCCCGCGACGCGTCGGCGGAGCCGTGTTTGATTTCTTGTTTATAAACCGCCTGAATTCTCTGGCCGGGGGAGTAACGAGCCGCGCGTTCGTCTCGCGTATAATGCGCGAGTCGACTTTTATTTCCGTCTCGTTTCGCGGCCGAAAAAGAAGCGCGCGAGAGAGCCTATTATTATATTGTTTAAATCAACGCTTGATAAATTAATCACTGTGCTTCGTTGCGGCTTCACGAAGCCCTGCCCTCCTCGCGAATGAAAAATATATCTGGCGCACTGTAATTTTCTGAAAATAAGCGATATTTCTATGCGAATGTAACATCATAGTCATAGGAGAGAATTTTCGTTGGAAAAATATCGGAAGCACGCCGGGGCGTCGACTTTGTTTTCGCGGAGGCCTGACGAAACATCACCGCCGGGTATAATAGGCAAAGAGTATATATATATACAAAGCGAGAGCCGAGAGACGCAAAAAAGGCCGTCGGAGTTCCACATCGGAAAAAAAGCCGCTTCCTTTTCTGACACTCGTCAAACATCGACGCGCGCGGCGGCGAGCGAGAGGAAAAAGCGGAGAGCGTAAAAAATCGACGGGCAGCTAGAGCGCGCTGTGCCTTAAAGGAGCTGTAAATCCGATGAAGATATACCGACTCATTGTTATAGAACTCGCGCGTGCGGTGAACGGTGAACCAAACACGGCTCTCTCTCTCTCTCTTTCCCTCGGCCGAGGATATATATATTTTGACGGGCAATGCTCGATTCGCTAACTTAAACTTCTTTTCCCCGCCGCCGCCGTTGGAGTTTTCCGGCACACGTGAAGTCCCCCGTCTTATAAGGCTAAACCGCGGCGAGCGATCGAGAGAGAGAAAAGAAAGGAAAGAGAGTCCCTCTCTCCGACAGGCACTGATTTCATTCTTCTTCTGCGGCGGCGGCGTCAGCGGCCCGATTTACGGCCCGACGTGAATGCCAATACGGCCGGGAGAGCCGAGAGAGTCTCTCCTCTCGCGGTGTGGCATAACTCATTCCGGAGGCTGTGCACTTTCTCACCTAAAACCGAGGGAGCTCGCGAAGCGGCCCTTAGGTGTGGCTGCCTCGCTATGTGTGTTATACCACCTCGTTCCTGCCTCCTGGGAGAGGAGACCGCGCGGGCCGACTTTCTTCCTTCTTTTCTGCGAGGGAAATCCGTGGAATTCATGGATATACCGGGCGGCTGCGGCTGGGGGTCTGATTTTTGAAATGCGGCTATGGGGTATGAATTTGCGAAGGGAGTATATGTGTACTTGGATTTTTCGAGTTCGAGGTAAATTCGTTTCGAAACAAAGCCGAGTACAGTTTACTTTCTTATTTATCGTCCGAGAAAACAAGTAGTTTTTATAATAACACCTCTGTATATTGTTTATTATAATGGCACACAGGTGGTATAATCGCGCGATCTGCGTTATAATACCGTCGTTTACAATAAAAGTCAATATAACAGCGATAAAAACTCGTGCGGTGCTGCCGCCGCGCTCTTTGCGATAATCCATTAGTTATATCTAATGCAACAAGTCCTATATAAAAATAAAAAAAAGCAAAAAAAAAAACCGTGCCGCGCGTCCGACGATCCCTCCATTCTTTTGCAAAATCCAGTACACGAGGCGTGCACATCTTCCCTCGAATGAAAAACCCACACAATTATTTAAATGAACGAGTAAACATTGCACAACGGATCCGCGGCCGGTATATAATGTATTCATCCCGTCCCGCGCGCACAACAAATGGAAACCCGACACGATCAGCTGCTGCTGCTGCTGCTGCTCGGCCGAGCGTTATTTTGTTTAATTAAACGATTGCGGAGAGGAAGAAAAAGCCTATCCGAGAGGCTCTCGGCGCGAAAATTTCGCCATCCTCCACGGCGAAGTGGAAAGAACAATATATATCCAACGCGTGTGTCTGTGTGTGTGTACGGAGAGAGATAAAAGGAGGAGGAGAGAGAGAAAAAAAAACAATTGATAGGCTCAGATTACGGCTGTCTTCGAGTGGTTCTTTTTTTTTTTTTTTTGTTCAGCCGACGATGTAAGAAGGGAATAAATCGCCCGGGGAACGGTATAAGCACGTAGCTGGAGCGAAGAAAGACGATACACACGCGAAAGAGAAAGAGAAAGAATTCGCGCGTTCCTCAGCGGCCGCTGAGTTACGACACACCTGTAAGTGCACACAGAGGCCGAAGCGAGTCCGCTGCTCTTTCTCTCTCCTGCCTGTTTTTCCCTTTGAACTCCATTACGGCCTATTAGACGAATTTCAGAGGCCGCTAAATTATATATATATGTATTCGGATCGGATCCGCGAACGAGCGCTTTAAATTTCATTCAAATCAGTCGGGCCGTCGACGCGGGCCGCTCCGCTCAAATTAAAGGGAAGGGATTTAAAGAGCCTTTTAATAAGCCATCCAGCGACCGACGAGGCGTATTATAAATCTCGAATAACTAGACTCGCCGTATATAAACAAAAGATCGCTCTCGCGCGCGAGAGAGGATGAAATTATTTCATTATGTAACGCGAGAGTTCAAGAGGCTAAGGCAGAGAGACGTTGTAAATTTCAATTTTACTCGCGGTCTCCCGCCAGTTTATATTACGAGCGTCGAGCGTCCTCCTTTTTTTTTCTCGTATTAGCTTCCTCTGTTTTTTCCGAACGAATCGAAAACCGCGCGACACACCCCGCACGCGGAGCAGAATCTTCACGCACTGCTACCTTGCCGAGGTCTACAACGGATATATATATATATATATTCCCCCCTGCGCCCGGCAGCTCAGAATTCCCCGAGAATAAATGAGTCAGCCCGGCAAAAGCTGCACGCGGACGACATTAGATCAGCGATATCTTAACTGTTTATGCCCGAGCGTGCGGCCTCCGCTGCAGCTATCTTTCTCTGCTCTTTCTCTCTCTCGATTCAATACAATTACGTGCCTTGACAAATGACACCGACAAGACGACGACGACGACCGGGGAACACACGCGGCTGGTACACTCGCGCATTCCGACTTCAAATGACTAGTCGGCCGAGATCCTCCCCGAGCTAAACGACCGGGTACCGTTTCTTTATATTCCGCTGCTCCTTTACGTAATTTACGTCAAGTGTCCCTCTCTCTCTCTCTCTCTTCCGTCGCCAAATTGCTTCGTTCGCGTACACGCCGACTTAAAAATCGACCCCTCGCGGCTCTCCGCTTCCTGGCACTTTTGTATATTCCGCGGCAGTCACCAAGTGACGAGCGCCGACGAGGGTTTATTACGGCGGAGCTAATTTATCGTCTCTTGCGGTATATACGCGACGACGGCATCGGACGGGGAGGGGAGGGGGTTTCGATTAAGCGAAAAACTTTAATTTCGCGCAACGGTCCGCGGAATTCATAAATTCAACGGGGGAGCCGCGAGACCCCGCAATTAGATTAGAATGCGCGACGATTTAGATTCTTTTTTTTTATCTCTCGTCGCGCTACGTGAGTTCTCTCTCGCGGGTCTTTCTTTCCGCCGAGTTTACGAGGCATTTGATTTAGACGGCCGACGGCGGCGGCGACGCGGGTTTTTGCGCGTGAATCATACGGCGAATATATTCGCGCGGGATCTTGTGTATTCTAATTCCGCGGCTCTCGGCGACTATATCTGCGCGTTTTGCTGAAATTCCTGCTGAAAGCGTCGCCGTCGGAAGCGATCGCGATAAGGCGAGGGAAACTAGCTCGTCGGCATAAATCCAGCCGCTTATTCCTCCTTAACGAAAGGGACAGTACTGCTAGACGCAGAATCTACCATCTGCGAGCAGCGAGAGAGAGAGAGAGAGAGAGAGAGGCTGATACAGTCGGCTCTCTATTTTAATGTCTCTCTCTCTCTCTCTTTCTCTCTCGGTTCGTGCTTGGATATTTCGCTACTCGAGATGTTGGCGATTTGCAGCTGGCCGTCTTCTTCTCCGCCTCGCGAGAGAGAGAGAGAGAGAGAGAGCTTGTATATAAATATTCTTATGTAATTATGTTATGTGAATAATTGTGAACTTGTTATGAAAGATTTTATGATAATTTATTATGTTGTGCGAGAGGTATCCCCGATTGTGGTCGTGTGTGGTCGTTGGATATATATATATATATATATATATATACGTCGGACGAAATGCTATATGCAAATTGCGCAAAGGGAAATTATTGAGTAACGCCTATTAGCGCTTTGTCAAAAAATTTGGTAAATGCGGTCGTTGCGGAGTATTGCGGTAATGTAAGAGTACTCTATCGATTCCTCGAGGATATTGAACTGCTGGCGGATAGCTTGACTCGTTTTCTTCGAGTGAAGAATGTCGCTAAGATTTTTGTAAAACTCGATTCTTATTTGCATTTTCATTCTTCTCTTTTCACGTTTAATTCTTACAGCCGGTTGCGCATTTTTGGCGAACGGAAGATGTCGGTCTCTTGCGCAACGGTTGACATTCGAGACAACTTTCCCTAAAACGCTCGACTGCCATTATGTCAACCGAGTAAAAAAACCTGTATTATAAAAAATGCTGCATACATTAATACTGCCGTTGTGTACATTTCACTTCCACTCGAAACAAAACTTGACGATCGTGTGTTTACGCAATCTTGGGAAATAGCTCTAATTTTATTTGGCGAAACGAGCCAGTACAGCTTTTTTTATTATACCAATTTGCATTGGTATAATAAAAAAGCAAAAAAAAAACCTATATTTTTATTGCAGCTCTACAAATAAATTTGTAAAATTTATTTAATGCACAAATCAAATATATGTTAAATTGCCGTACTCCATTCACGAATCTTGCAATAAAAACTATATAATATTACAAGCACATAAATAAACTACATTTTATAATTTATCATTCCACAAACATTTTTAATCGCTCGCAACATTTAAATAACACACGGCAAATATAAAATTACGAAACGTTACACAAAAAGCCGATGAAAAATGAAGGCGGCGTCGATGTGGCAAGAAGGAACTAAGAAACATCTTTAATAACGGGGCTGCAAGGATAATAACAGAACACGTCGTACTTTTCGGCGTCTTTACGCGCGCGGTCATATAACTCTCGGGTTATCTTTAAAGAGCGCCGAATTTACCCAGACTATTATATTGATTTAACGTGTATTGTGCCAGGAAGCGGATGTTGATTTTGCCTCAATTACCCTAATCGAGACGCGGCCGAATGTTATCTTAGCTCTCGTTTCTTTCTTTTTTTTTACTTCTATATCGCCCGATCGGAACAGAGGGCGATGACGTTCGCTTATATATCTTTTTTTTTTACTCCTTTCGGAATCGTTACACATTTATGACGACGGTATTTGCCAAGAGTCAACGTTATGACTCTACTAAATCCGACGTCTGAAATAAAAACTCTTCGATTCTTTTCTTTTTTTCTTCTTATCCGCGGGGAATGCCAAGTATGCTTTGTATACAAATAAGGCGGTCGCGCCGAGCTGATTTTGCAAATTTATTAAATATCCCCGCGCGCGGTGTGTCCGCAGGTGTGTCAACCTTCACTTTTTCTAATAAACATTAGTCATTGTCAAGACAAAGCGGATATTTCGCGCTAAAATATGAATGGGGGCAGTGTCTCGCTTCCAATGTGATTCAGGCCTCTGATCTCAGCCCGAGAGTCGAGCGGAGCACTTGTCTGCGGTCTGACAATATTTATTGCGACAATTTGCTCCGTATCGACGAGTGATTTATCTTTGAAAAATCTGGCCTGTAATTTTTAGGCCTTTTTCGTAAGCAAACTTTTGAAATGACTTTTCTTTTTCCAATAAATATATATCTCGTTGAAAATGGTAATAAACGTTTGTTCCGAGTAATATCCACGTTTCATAGCATTCCTACAATTTCTTCTTGTGTACAAACTCTATTAGTTTTTCGCCGAAACGGTACAATACTAATGAGAAATATACATCGTAGGCGTTATTGTGTTAGATTTCATTCCAGCATAAATAATTCATTAATTCAGCTCTCTACGACCGGCTATTCAAAAGAAAAAGGCCCGCACAAAAAGTTTAATCTCGAAAAAAATTCGATCCGAGACCAGAGCATCGAAAATTAAACGGCTCCGATTAGAAACTGTTCCGATTGACGAATGGTTTTCAAAGCCGCGCGCTTCGCTCGTAAACCATCATTCATCAGGCCCGCGTTAAAGGAAACCGCACTTTAATACCGATGACCCACACACTCGGCGCCGAGAGAGGAAGCAGCACAGCTCCGAAGTCAAAAAGGAAGAACGGAGGAGAGGCTCGAGAGCGAGAATTAACGCTCGTATAACCGTTTCACGAGCGGCTGCGGTTCCTCTCCTTCTGACCAGCTTCCATAAAATTGCAAAACCTCCCGTATCTTCGGCCTGTATGTGTTTAGCGGCCACTGGTGTTCGCGAAAAAATTATCAGCGGGCTTTTTTGTGTGCTCGAGGGCTTGATACGCAAACTACGTCCGAGCGAGGTTCCCGAGTGGAGCGACGAGGCGGTGTTTAATGCGGAAAAATTTTATAAGCAGTTTTTAGAGGAGTCGAGAGTGCACTTGGCGAGGCTGATGAGACAATGATGCAAAAAACTCTGCAAATGTTATATTTATATACGCGTTATAATTTTGCCAAAAAGAAATTAAGAAACGAAATTTTTTAAAAGACCGGAGAGCAGTTACGATTTTTTAGTGTATAACGCAAGAAAATTTTATGGATCGTCCGTGATTGCCTCTTTCATCGGCAAAAAAATGGTAAACGTTGCGTTCATACAGGTATATATGACGGCGCATCGCCACGGTTTAGACAAACTCACGAATTTATACCGTCAAGTTTATCACCTTTCGCCCCTTAAACTGCAAAAAAAATAGACGCTTTTATAGATTAATAAATCCGCGTTACGACATTTTAAAAGTCGATGCCTCGGCGAACCTCTTGAACGAACATCCACGAAGCGAATTTTCCCATAAAAATTACCCGGGCTGCATCTGCAGTTCAATTTACTCGGCGCTTCAGTTGAAGATGGAATATTATGACATTTCCCATGTTTATTGTCGCTGCGCTTTTACGTGTAGCAAATCGCGATTTACGCGCCATCGGAAGAAATCGAGTTAAGCAATAGTAACAATTTTCTAATACTTAAATCCAGCTTTAAAAATTAATAACAAAAGTATAAATCGCGCGTGAATCTCCCAAAAACCAGGATTATTCAATCGACGCGACGTTCAGCGCGTCGTTAAAAAAGAGCGCCGGGACCGTTTGCGCAACGCAGCCGCGCGCGTCTCTCGAAAAAGAGCAAGAGCGCAAAAGCAAACAAGGAGTAATCGGAGAGTCGTAAAAGCACGTGCAAATATCCCGCGCGCGTAAAAGTGAAAGGTCAAAGGGATACATATATACGGGAACGCCGCCCCGCCGTCTCTCTCAACGGGAAACAGAGACGTTCCCCGCGGGAAAAGGCAGCCCGACAAAACCGGAGAGAGGGCCCCGTTTGATAAGAAGAACCGCGGGCGAAAAAAAAAACAAAAACAAACAGAGCCCCGATGCGTGGCGGTGCAGCGGAGGGATAATAGGCGCGCGCACCGGGCGAGTATATACATATACGTGTGCACCGAGGAGCCGCGGCTCTCACTTTCACGGAGTCACCGTGACCGAGATAAAGATGCTCTCCGGGAGGAGAGAGAGAGAGAGAGAGAGAGCCTGACCATTACTCGGCGCGAGCTGAGGCCTTACTATACATGGATATCGACCCTCGAGTCGTCGTCGGAGAGCGACACACGTATACACCGACTGCAGGCGCTCGCGCGCGTTCACCCACCGCGCGTGGACATATTTTTTACGCGCCTCGTACTCCTCGAGAGTACTTAGCGGAGACTTCGTTGGGAATTCCGAGGCGCGTCTTTGGCTTTACTGCCCGCGACGGTCGGCCGAAAATTGCATTATTCATGCGACGAGCGCGCGATTTTTACGCTATTTTCGCTAAAAACTATTTCTGTTACATTATAGAAAAGTGCGGGGAAACACGGCGATTTGGTTGAAGCAACGCGTCCGCGGGCCGTTTGCGTGCAAATTCAGGATTTGCACTCGCGTCGGGTAAATAATATTGCGTTTCACCGGCCGAGAGCGAGTAATTAAATTACAATTACGCCGCTAATGCGCGCTTATTGCAATAGAGCGATTACGACTCCGCCTCTAACGAAAGCGCAATACAACCTCGCTAACAAACGGCGTCGACGACGGACCCGCCGTTAATTACGGCGGCGAATCTCGCTGTATCGGTGCCGAGCCGCGGCTAATTACAGAAATATTCCCGCGGCTAACGAGGCAGAGAGGCCGCCGAAACCGTCCGTAAATCGCAGCCGACTTCTCTGGCGAGAAACAAAAAAAAAAAAAACAAAAAAAAACAAGGCGCGAGGCGACGCCGTGCTTTTATCGATCAATCGAACGCGCGGCGAGTCGTAATTCGCGCCGCGGCGGATCGGGCGAGCCTTAATTACGGGGAGGACGATGCCATCGCCGCCGTGGCGGCTTCCCTCTGCGGCGAAATGTATTATAATGGCGCGGGCTAATAACGCCGCCGATTCTTTGTGCGAGTATTTATGTACGTAACGGCGGGAATTGCTGTTTGCTCTCGGGAAAAGCCATTTTCGACGATGCGTCGGTGTGAGGTTCGAGTCGATTTGTAGGTGTTAAATAATGAAATGAATTATTTTCTCGACTCAAAAAAGTGTTATTTGCTTTGTTAATGATCGAACAAAGTTAAGGAGCACAGCAGGCGAGATTATCCTAATAAAACTATTATAATTCACGGCAGCGAAAACAAAAAAAAAAAAACAAAAAAAAAGAGGTCATTAATCGACGCGGTGGCCCTCTCGCGCATCTCACAAGTCAATCGCGCCGCTCTAACACTCCGATGATTATCTCGATTAAGACCCGCGCGAGTTTTGTCATGGGTAATCGCCGGCGACTGTGGGTAAACGGAAACGTCGACCTGTCAAATATTCTTCTCCCCTCCCCCCCCTCCTCTCTCTCTCTCACCGATTATTGATGGGGTGAGAGAGCGGCGATTAAAGAGAGTTTAGGCGACGGTTACACATTGGTGAAGCCCGAAGAATGTCAAGCACGTCGGAAGGCGCCTTTTTTTTTTTTCGTCGGGCCGACGCGCGCGCAACGGGAGATTGATGGTGTCTTCGGCGGCGTAAATTTCGAAACGGTACAATTAGGCGGCTTTCGCGCGCGCTGACTTTATTATCGGTCGAAATCGTTCGTCCGCGGAATTTGTTTTCACACCTCTCGTGCCGGCAGAGTGAAATGTGCACATTTTACCCCGCTCCGTTTCGGCCCCTCTTTTCGCCTGCGTTCTGTTCCGTTTGATTTTCGGGCACCTGGTTCTTACGAGGGAGGACACGGCGGAGCGGATATCTGCGAGGGGGTATTTGGGTGAAGGAAGATGGTTAACCCTTTTTGCAGGGAGATTTCAGGTTTTCAAAAATAGTATTCACACAGATTTAAGTTTTTACAATTGCGCTTTTATTCCATGATAAAATTTTAGAATTATTCATACATGAATTCTTAGCTTGAGCTACTGCAATCTATATCTGTACAAAGAAGTCGGCCTGCGTAATTGCAGTAGCAAGTGTTGCAGTCTATTTGAAATGGTTCGCCTGATGGATTAGTACATGATCCTCGGTCAACTGCGACAGAACAGCGGTTAGTTTAATAATTTTATATTAAATCCTTGTACTACTATTTACATAACTATCGATAGCAAAATTATGTACAATTACTAGTAATTTATTTATTTCATAATTTTAAAATGAGGAGAATGAATTGTTTTAATGAACTAAAACTGTATATATAGACTTACCGTTTTTTCCGATCAGGAGTGGAGGTACAAACGCTGCAGTGTAGGCTTAAACACAAAAACAAAATTAGACAATTAAACATTTTAAAAAAATGTTGATAAATAAAATAAAAAGGATAATAAAAAAAAACAGTAAAAGTGGTGAACAGTAAAACAGTAAAAATGCACAGACAAAATTTTCTATTCAAAATTACCATGAAAACCATGATAATCGAGGGACAGGACTCCCTTCTCAAAAAAATTATTTGAAATCAGATTAAATTTTAACGTGACAGCACGGTAAAAATTATTACTCAATCCTAGTAATGTCAGAATCGTATTTATTTATTCAAAATTGAATTAAATACAGTAAATTTTCAAATTATTGATAATAAAATATAATAAATAAATTATATTTAATAATCTTCCATTTATCAATAAATTATATGTTAACATTTTTTGTTACACCTGAGAGTTGAATTAAGGTTAGGTAGAATAGGTCGACTATCGTTTTATCGTTTTTCATGGTAAAAATTTATACACAGCAGCGATAAAAATCATACTAACATTTATGTATTTTTTATGTAAATATCATACGAATTTGTAATAGAATAACATTTTACCATTATAGCATGATAAAATTTCGATGTAAAAACTAACAAAATTTGATGTTACGTACAATTAAAAATTCAAATACGACAACCTCGCCCCGAGATTATCGTCATTTTCACGGTAATTTTGAATAGAAAATTTTGTCATGCTTACCAAATACGACGAAAACGCAAAGAGCTAGCAGAATGAATCTTGCCATTTTTAACTACTTTCAATTTCTTTTTCAGTATTACTTCTCCGTATTCTTGACTTCTGTTTCATATTCAATCGAGTTCTCTTTTAAATAGTATTTATCTTTCTTTTTTACGATCGAGCTAAACCGTAATAAAATATTATATTGTAAGATCGTGTGAAATTAAAAATATTTTAACTCTTGTTGTTTCAATATGACATTGAAGATTATTGCACGATTTCAGTTTCAATCAAACAAAAAATAAAAATTTTTAAAAATTTAAAAAATATTTTCGCAAGATGGTTTAATTAATTATTGAGTTAAATCACGTTTTCTTTGTATTACAAAGCATTGAATACTGCTGTAATTTTATATTCTTCCACGATCATTGTTATCCTTTCACAAGTTTGTTACGGTTTGTTACTTATGAAATTACTTATGAAATTCTGACTACAAAATAGAGCAAATAATCTTTTTATTCTTTCTATACAGAGTCGCGATTCTTTGTATACACCGCTGAAATAAAATCTGCCGCAGAAGAATTATGTAAAACGGCGTCGTCGCCGTTATCTCTTCGCGGTAAAAGCCTCTGAAGTTTTCCAGGTGTTAAAATAAGACATATCTCCCGAGAGCAGCGCAAACAGCCTCCTTTTCCTTCGAAACGCAGCCCGTAATAATTGCGCAGCCAACCACACGGAAAAGTATGAACATTTGCGCGAAAAGAAAATTACCAACATAAGCGCCTTTACGTAAGGCTCCCACATTTTAACCAATATATATATATATATATATATATATCCCAGCCGAGCGAGCCGAAACAAAACTGCTCCCCAGAGCTGAAAATCTCGAGTATTGTACATGCAAGAATCCCGTAACGGGGATCGGCGGAAAGCAAACGCTCTCACGAAAGAAAAAAAATAAGAAGGAAAGAAGCGCCGCTCTCTCTCTCGCGTAATACTGACGTAAAGCCGCGCGGCGCACACGAAGCTCTCCTCGCGCTCCTTGCACGCACTGCGGTCGCGCGCGCGTCAGCTCGTCGGCGAAATTGAAAGTGGATTCGCCGGAGATTTGCCTTACGCGGCGTTCGGCGCTCGCGAGAGAGCCCTATATGGAAGCTGGCCGCGTATCCGCTCGGATCTCTCTCTCTCTCTCTCTCTGTGGCCTCGTTTGCATGCGCGCCGCGCGCCGCGTGTGAATTTTCCCGTGGAGCGCGGCGCGGCTCCTCTTCGCAACGTTATATATATACATCGCGATTTTCCCCGCGCAGCGCTCCTTATTGCTTTTCCTCCGAGGAGAGGCTCCGATGTGTGGTATATACGGCGCGCGGTCCGACTCGCGCGCGCGCGTTTTGCGCAATTCCGATGATGAATTATTATCATTAAGCTCTCTCGGGCCGACGAGGAGCTCAAGCGTGTATATCGATCGAGGCTTGATTTATCCCGGCGAAGGAGTTTACCAGCTGTCTATTAGCTCTCTTATTTGCACAGTGCGCGCCTGCATCCTTTTTCGTTATTCGTTCGCAGAGCAGGTGATGCTTTTACGGGGGATTCGGATTGCGGTAACGGAGTAATTAATATATCGCGTTCCGTACGGCGATTGTGCAACGGGGTTATTATATAGTCGTCCGCAGAAATTAATAGCGTTTCGAGGCAATTTAAAATTTTTATGATACTTTGTCGCTAAACTATATTGAAGAGTCAAGAGTCTCGCGAATCGGCAATTTTCCGACTCGTATACTCGTAAAATTGTGCGCCTCGCGCATTTGCAGAGAAAGGTCGAATCTGTCTGAAGAAACAAAGAAGCTCTCGAATCCCGGGCCGCGACCAATATTCCGCACATCCAGGTTGGCACCATCCGTTATGTACGAGCGCAACTCGATCCTCCGAAAGAAAGGACACACGCCGCTCTCCGAAAAAAAAAATGGGGGGAACGTGCCGTATGCGCGTTGCGTCGGCTGTCGCAGCCTTCGTGCGGCGACGGGTATCCGCGACATTGTAGGTCGGCGATCTCGGCGCTCCGAAATGAGTTAATTATTCCACGATACTCCGTGGAATGATCGTCGTCGTCGCGCGCTCAATATAACCCTCTGCACACCGCTCGTGCAGAGAGCCGGCCGAGAGGCTTTCTCGGGGTCCACGATACGAGGGACCGATAAAACTGGAACAATCCGCGCGCCGAGGCTTCGAGCTCTGACTCACGCGGCCGTCACCTCGTCGACACCCCGAAATGTTAAAGGTTTTCTGCCTTTTTTCGATAATAATTAATCGGCGAGTCCGCGTGGAAGCCTTGGGAGCGGGATATTTTTTTGTTTTGCTTTTGTTTGTTTGTAGTGGATCGAACGGTCGAAGGTTTCGAGCTGCAATTATGAAGCTTAAATTGTTTTTACTTTCCGTCGATGTATACAACGCGTTTTGCGCTGCGGCCAGGTGTTGTAAATCATTGTATGGAAACTATCATTAAGCTGAAATCCGCGTTCTAAGAATAATTTCTCGGGTAACGAGTTTGGTAAACGGTCGAATTTCAGAATTTAGACTCCGAAACTTTTTCAGCGGCCAGTTTCCGGTTCTGAAGCTTTTAGCCGAAACCAGATTATAATTATCAACTTCACCGCAACGAGACTTTCGACGGCGAAAATAGTCGAAAGCCCCAATACGGCAAATCGCACTCCTTCGGCGGAGTATTGAAAACGGTGAAAAAAAAACAGGGCTCGAAACAAAAAAAAATCGGCAGGCGGCGCACAAGAGACTCGGCGCGATTGCATGTAACCAAGGGGCGACGTTCACACGGCACTAATTCACGAGAGAGAGAGAGCAAAACGGAACCGACTTTCGATATTGCACCTTCACCTGTGCACGTTGCCGCGACTACCGCGAGAGCGGCCTGCACGCCTCCGGGGGCCCCCGCTCACCGTGGAATATCGACCTGCTCGTGATACGAGTATCTCCGTCGGGGTTTGCCGCAGAGTGCGATCCGAGCCCTAGATATTTTGCTCTCCCCGGGAACTCGAGCGCCGCGCGCGGCGCCTTTTTTTTTCTCTCTTTCTCATCGAAGATATTTGATGTTTTATGTAAAGCGGGAAAAGCCGCACGGCGCCTTTTTCCCTATGTACTCCTAATGCATAATTGAATTTTGCGCTCATTGTCTTTTCTTGTACTGATTTCATTAGCGTTTTTTTTTTCCCAAAGCCCGCGTGTGCTCGCTGCCCGCTTATCAGCTGGTGATCCGATTGGGACTGCGGTGGATTAATGCATCGGCATGTAAAGAATGGACTCGAATCTTTTTTTTTAAATTATTTAACAGATAAAATCTGTTGAGTTTCATAAATGACAAAATGGTTATTTATGACGCGGGTATTTTCGTATATATGTGTCAGGCGTCGGCATGCTGCTGTGTTACTCTTTTGAAATAATTTACTTTGAAAATTTTTCATTTCGATACTTTTTTTTTTTAAAAACCAATATATATTTAAATTTTTATTTGTCGTACATCAATTTTCAATCGAACACCAGCTCTACAATTCACGATTAATGGACCGTAAAAAGAGAAATATTAAGCAGTTTTTACGCGCATTTTGGTCGTCTCAAAATTTTGATGGCCGAATTCAATATTGAAATTAATGTAATATCCATAAGTTGATTGCATCGTGGAAATTGAACTCTTTAAATCGATGTAATTACAATCCGCAGCAATTACACGTGATTGTTTTAGCATTTCCATAAGAGTTTAATCACATACGTAATTAATATACGCAAAGTTTAATGAAATAAGCAAACTAATTGAAGAAATTACCCCAGTAAATTGTGCGCAGCCTAAAACTGACGAGGCATTTACCAATCTTGACTTTTACTGCCGTATATAAACTCTGGTTTATAGTCATGAGAATTTCCACGATTGTAAAGACGATTAAAATTCCTCTTGACAATGCGCCAGCACCACCGTTTTACTCTGCGGCGAATGATAATTTGACTAAACGAAAAAAAGTTCGCAACTTCCACGAGCGATTGTCTCGGAGAAAGACTCTCTCGAGCTATTAATGATTCTCTAAACTAAAAATAAAGAAACCATTTTAATAATAACTTTCTTTCTCGTCTGTTGCAGGTAAGGAATGGTACAATCCACTTTATTCCGTGTAAGCCAATAGCTCTCTTTATAAGGTAAGCGAATTTTTCCGAAACGGTCCGATTTTCTGCGCCGCGGTAATCTACAAGTTTAACTCACACACACACACACACACACGCCGCGCCGCTAAAACGTATATCTGGCATCGTCGGCTTTTTCATTGACCTCCTTCTAAAAATAGCCTCGCTAGCCTGTGCGCTATGAGAAAACGTCAATTACACGAGCTACTTGTCGATAACAGTATGATCTGCTATCCCCAGGCCCATAAATATCGAATCCCCCCCCTTCCCCTCGCGGCGGAGGAAGGCTTTCGAGCCTTTGCGCTCTTTTCGCCACATGCACGTATATATCTGTTATACAAATACAAGCGTGTATATATATATATATACACGTGCACGAGAGCGAGCGAAATTCATCCACACGTATATACATATTCCGCGGCCGCGCATTGTATCTCGTTGCGGAATCGAGAGTCGAGGGAGGTCAAGGGTCGGCGTTGTTCGCGGAATTGCTTTATTTAATAAGTGCTCTGAAAGCTTGATGTAGGAGAAGGGGGACGGGGGGAGGAGGAGGAGGGTGTTAATAACGGAGAGATCTCTCTCGCGCCTTGCTTTACTGGCATCGGCGCGTTCGGTGGATCCTCCGGGGAAATCTCACTTTCTTCGATGCCGAGAGAACCGAGAGAGGCTCTTCTTTATGAATTGCCTGCATTAGGAATTGGGTGTAAGAGGTTTTATTAGGATCGCTACGTCGTCGCTTTTGAAAGGTGGTATATGTCGGATGATGAATTTGATTTGAAATTTTCAGTGCCTTTTTTTTGTGATCGAAGATTGGTTAATTTTTAATGTATGCTTTTGACAATATTTTGATCGTACAGTATTATTATACACGAAATTATAGGCATTTTGTATCAGTAACAAAAAGTGGCCGATAATTGTAAGGTGTACGGTGATTTATAAATAGATTATAAACGTCTTTCACAACCCGCTAAAGTATTGCTTCCACTTGGAAGTGTACACAGCCGTTTCTAATTATTAAATCGTAACTCGGCCAATTTTTTAAATCGGCTAATTCAACCCGACGCTTCCCAGGCAATTTTCGGAATTCATTAACCGATGCGTGGTAGCAATAACGTTTGATCTACTGCTAAATGCTTCGCGTTTAATACGCACTGCGCTCCGCGGCCACTCCACGCAAATCAAAGATGAAGAGTCTTAAGATTTCAGAGATGCATTGCAACGAATCGAGAGGAGATTTTTCAATCGGACCAATTAAAAACCGCAATATTGGCTTTGCTCGGTAACTCTTGCGGATTGGAGAGATGAATCCTCCAGAGCCTCGGGCTGTCGAATAAGAAAACTTGGTAACTTGCACAATTTTTCTGAAATCATAACGCAATTTCAAGAATCTGGAAGTTACCAAGTTTTCTTGACTCTTGAAACTGTTTTACAAAACTATACTAAATCTGCAGTCTGGTACTACTATTCATAAATCAGGAAAAAGAGAACCACCCGCTGCATTCAACGGAAAACCCGAATCGCTCGGAATAGATTAAAAAAAAAAGAAAGAAAAGGTGCGTACACTCGGTGCGCGCTCAACTTTTCGGGCTTGACGAAGTCGCGAGAGCGCGAAAGCGACGGCTTGATATAACGGACCGGCTCTTGGCCCCGTTACGAAACGTTCGCCCTTTTTCGCGAACTGCCGCATTGCACACACGGTGTACATACACGTCGTCGCTGTGTATGTGTGTGCGCGAGTTCTACGTTTCGAGAGCGCGAGAGATCGGCCGGATCAGATAAGGCGAAACTAGCGGCGGCGGCAGCGGCAGCGCCGGTAGCGCGAGATAATCCGTGAGAGCGATATGCCCACCTAAATGGATCCAGGTGAGATATACTCTCTCCTTCTCTCTCTGCCGCCGCCGCCGCTGCCGAAAAACGCAGCAGAAAACTGCCTATATGTATACACCGCGGATCGTGCCTGCTGCTTGTCCGCGACGCGCTCCATTGATCGGCGATCGGCCGCGCGCGGAGGGAGAGTCGCCGATAGGGATCTGATGTGTGCCCACGGCGGGCTCTTAATTGCTCTGCTTTTGGGAATTTTCTAGCCGCGCGCGCCTCGACTTGTTAGCGGTATATTGGCTGCCGGAGGCGGCGGGGGAAAAATGCCCCGTTAACGGAGCGGGGGAGAGAGCAGAACAATGAGCGCGCGGCTCTGCTGCTGCTCTGGTGCCGCTGCTAATTATTATGATATTACGAGAATGTGAAAGTATAATACGAGGGAAGGAGGGGAAGAAAGCATTTTTTGCGCCGTGTGGTTTCTTTCCGCCGAGTTCCCCGTTTTGTAATAATTGATTATGTACCGAGGAAACGCGGCTAATTAACGGACTTGTTACCTCGTTGCTCGTTTTCCCCGCCGAGATAATAAAAAGTAGTAAATTTATCAAGTGTTTACTGCTGTTCTCTGCCCTTTGTAAGCTCGCGATTTCGCGGGAATTTTTTTTTTTAGTAACTTTCAATGTATTATGCATATTTGCGCGGTGCGTCCAAAGTAAATGTATAATTTTTCGCCGAGATATATAAGTACGTAAGCGGCGTCACGTGCGACTTTACTCACCTTCACCGTCTTTTACAGTCACTATAATTAGAGATAATCGCGGTCTTTAAGGCAGCGATCTGCATAAAAAATAAATAGAGCGCCATTTACATTTTCTTTTTTTCATCGTCCGCGGCCGATCGAAAGGCCCGATCGAACAAACACACCGGCCAACCGATGGAAAAAAAAAATCCACGTATAAATCACGCATCCAATTATAGAATTTACTCCCCGAGCGCAAATCGCATTTCGAACGACCCAACGTTATTTCATCGCCGCCCCGTAAAAATGATCCCCCCGCTTTTCGTCATATAAGCCCGTCGGGTCGGCCGCGAGAGTTTAGGCTCTCCGCGCGTGCGCCGGTGGTTTACCGGGCGCCTGCAGCGGCCGCCCGTTAAAATTCAGAACCGGACAATGGCATAAATTAGATTGGCCGCGGCGGCGCTGCAGTCACGCCGCGGAAAAACGGACACCGATTTGCAAAATACTCGGGCGGTTCGCGGCCGCCGCGAGTTGTACTTTCGATTGCCTGCAGGTTAGTATACTTCGCGTTCGACTCTCGCGGGGGGCGAAAAAAGTGTAAATTGCCGCTGGATAAGTGTGCCCCCGCGCTGGGTAATAATTGAAACGAGAACCGAGTGATTTTGGTCCGCTAAACGATCCTTTTAATTATACGAAGCAAGGAAAAAAATCTAACGAGTTTTTGCAAAGACTGCGTAGTATTTAGCAGCAAAGATAACATATACAATTCAAAAAATTCAGGTATCCAGATACAAAACTTGATACATCCTCTCGAAAAAGCGCCTCTTCTCCTCGAGCTCTCGATAAAAGCTCCTTTAAATATCGGTCGCAGCTCTCGTACACCCACGAGGCGTGTTAAAAATAGGCGAAAATCCGTGGGTCGACGTGTCGCACAGCCCGCGCAGCGACTCGGACACTCCTGGGCATCTCGCGGCGAAGGCCGATCGTCGCCCGGCGCTGCCTACATCTTTATTATCGAGTGCGCGCGCTCGATTTCCCAATCGTGCGCGCAGTTGTGCGTGTGCGTATACATACAGTCGGGAAGGGGAAGAAAAAAAGGAAAAAAAGACCGCCGCTCGGGCGTAATTGCGAAACGGAAGGCAAATTAGTACTCTCCCGGCGAGGATTATTAACGCGAGGTGTTAAAACGCCTTTCGCAATGTTTAAACATTATTTTTGCGCGTTCTCTGCGAGGATGGAAAGGTCGCGCGAGCGCGGCTGCGGTTTTTTTTATGCATGCGTAAAATTGAAATGGCTTTTTGCAGAGGTGCAGAAAACTCGGCTGGGAAAAGTGATATGTTTCTTCTTTTTACGAAACATCGAGGGTGCAGAAACGTCGGACTCGTTACAAACAGTATAAATAACTGTAAAGCTCGTTTCCGCGCGGAGAATCGCCGAATTCGCGGGTACCTCACACTTTCCCAGTGAAAAAGGTCAACCGCTCACACTATAAGCAACTTCCCAAAAAAAAAGTATCCAGGTTCGTCCAAAAGCCAGCCGATCCCGATGCACAAGCGCACACACACACACATCCTGCGATCTCGTCCCGATAAAGCGAAGATCTCACTCGCGATATAATATGTATATACGCGAGAGAGCCCAGGGACTCGCGCACAAATAACCCCATTGAAAATCGCGAGCTCGCGCACGTGTAACCTGTCAATTACATAAGGCCCCGCGCGCGCGAGCGCGGCTCTTCTTTAAAAGCCCCCCCCCCCCCCAGAGCTCTCTCCGTTCTTTCCGCGTGCACCGGCTCTTCATAAATATATCTCGCGCGTGCGAGAGGGACCTCGCCTCCCGTGCGGCGCGTATATTATATATGTATATCCTCGCGTTTTAACAAATCGCCGCGGCCGAGTTTTATATAATAATATCGATGTGTATCGGGGCGGCGCGAGAGCGACCGCGGCCGCGGATATATCGCCGCGGTTGCGGCAACCCGCGCAACGGCACATGGGAATATCGGGGGATTGGATATTCTTTCGAGCGAGCTCTCCTGTATGTATTATGGACAGTCGTGTGTGCGTGAGTCGATCTTGCGAAAGATTTTCTACTCCCACACCTGCTGCTGCTGCTGCCGCGGCGTTTTTTAAGCTGCTTTATTATTCTCTCTTTCGAGCTGGACGAATGATTGCCGGGGCTCGTCGAGAGAGAAAGAGAGAGAGTAGTTTGTCTTGTAGATTGCCGGGTTGAATAGTAATTAATCAAAATATTGATGTATTCGCGAGGCTTTTCCACGGGAAAAGGTAGAGTAATGGATGATTTTCGCCTGTCTTTTCTTTCCCAGTTCATTCAATACCTAAGTGAGAGTTCAAAAAGTATATTATAGTATTTCGACCATTTTCTTTCTAAAACCCCATTACGTATCGATCCGCGCCGAAGCTCGATCGAGGAGCAGCGGCAATATTTCTTCTATTTCTTAATCTCCATACATTTTTTCCTTCGGCCGCCAACCATTATCTTTCTCAGAAGTCTCTCTCTCGCGCGCGCGCGCCTTAATGGCTAAGAGTTTTAGAATTTTTCCCCGTCGGGGGCAGATAACGATTTTATCTGCCTCCATTCATCCGCGGTGTGTATATATATAAGTTTCCCTCCTTACTTTTTCGCATTCCTCGGTCCAATATTTACTGCCGACCATCTCTTAACAAAGCGCAACCAGCACCACCACCACCACCACCTCACCCAGAAGCAAATCCGACGCACAGTGGCATCCGTCGATATTCGTTAAATTAGTTTAAAGTAGTACCAGTAGGCCGAGAGAGCGAGAGAGAGAAAGAAAAAGCATGCACCTCGCTCGCAGCTCGTACACCGCAACGGCTCTCCAAGATAAATCCCTCGTCCGCGTCTCGGGCGGCTGGATTTTTCGCGCGCGCGGCCCGCTGCAGAAGGTAGCTCATGCATCATACATGCGGGACCCCGCGCAACGAGGGGACTGGGGGGGAAGGCAGCATTGAGAAAGAATTTAACGGACCTCACAATGGCTCGAGCCCATAACCTCGCCCAACTCGCGCGCGGCGCTGCATCACTCTCTCTCGGCGCGCGCGGCGTCAGGTACACGCCCACGCGACCTCCGCAACGCCCGGCAAGGTGCACGCCGGCCGAGCGGAGAGCGCGCGCGCGGGCCTTTTCGAAACGCGCTTCTCTCCGCCGGTAATTTATGCACTTGTGCTCGTTTCTGCGCGCGTATGAGCGAGCTTCGTTTTTAGCTAGAGTTGACGACGGAATCTGCGGGGATCGCCGTATATCTCACGTGGAGTATCCGCTAGCTTCTTGACTTCTCATCAGCCTGGTGACTGCGTTTGGCTAAATCACAGGTAATATTTTCCTCTCTCGCCGGTCGGAGGACAATGGAAATAAAAGCCGCAAGCGCACGAGCTCGCTCGTTAACGAAACGAAATGAAACGGAAGGGCCACAGCTCCGCGGCAACTAGAGCGGAAAGAGAGGACATCGATACCCCACGCGGCCACAGTCCGCAGAATGAACTCCGATCGAAGGTATCGAATCATCCGACGTATTGAGTGCTCAAGGTGTCCGCGTATTGCTCAACCCCGGCGCGCGTCGTGCCGCGAATCAATCTCCCGCCGCTGGAAAAAGGCTGAGGCTCCCCCTCGTCGTCGCCGCAGCGGAACTCGTGTCTTAATAGTCTAATTAAAGCCTCAGCGATCCGGAGCTGAAAAAAGGAGGGAAGCAGCGGGGGATTGATTTACAATGGTCAGCGGAGGGAAACGTCCCTACACGCACTCTCGAATTCCATTAAGCGCGCGCTGCCTCCCCGCGAGTCGCCGAGTGAGAACACGTGCATTAGTCCGCTGCGCGCGCACTGCAATTAACCGTTGACATTCACAGCTGGGTGTACACGTATATATATACGCTTGCAGCCCCGGTGCAGTCTCTGGCAAAGATACAGATTTTTATCCCGCGGGGCTTGTTTATTCATGTGCGCAGCCTCTCTTGCGTAATGCACGTATATATATACGCGAACGCTCGAGAGCCGCGCGCGCGAAAACAAAAAGGCGCGAGATTATTATTCATAAGGCCTTTTCTTCCTCGGCTGCTGAAAGAAAACGGCTCTCGGCGGAAAAAGATGTGTCTAAAAAGGCGGGTTAATACCTGTGTTTATTTGCACGCGCTTATATACACACACCCGCGACCGCAGCGAGGCTGGAAATGGAAAATTTGATGAATTTTCGAGAGCCCGCGTTCTTTTTCAACCTCCTTGGCTATAAACCATACCGGCGAATAAAGAACTCGTCAATTTTCCCAACGAGGACGTAACGTATATATATATATCGGAATTTTTTTACGCCGCGGCGATACATATCCCGTCGCAATTAGTTTTACGCGACGCTCGCTAATTAAAAGCCCGGCTATCGACGTTTATTGCCGCTCGATTTTATCGCCGCGGCCCGTTCGGGGGAGCTTTTGCGCAATACTGCGCGGGGGGCAGCCGCGTTAACCTTATATTTTCCACTAGAGAGCCTTACGCGTTTTCATTGATATACATTCGGCCTCCGTTCTTTATTTTTCTCCGCAACAGCAGATTTATGCGCCTCCGCACGCACAGTTAGCCGACCTTTGCACAGCGCGCGCGAGTTTTCCTTTCGTTTTCGCTGCATGCATAATGCGGGCAGCTGCGCGATTGTAACCTCTCCGCGAGCGCGCCCAGCTGAGGAAGGAACGTCGCGAGCTCAGTCTTTCAGCGGGAGCCGCGCGACTTTACGGGGACGCACTTCCTTTCTCGAAACTAGTTTGAGAGCCGCGCAGAAATGATGGATGTCGCGCGCGCGTCGAGGGTTTTTAAACGATTTCGCGCGGCTGCGCAACGCGGCTGCTTGTGATTTAACTACTTTAAACTTCTCGAGAATTCTCTCGAGAGCCGGGCTGCCATTAAGCTTGATAGTTTTTTCTTTTTTTTTTTTTTTTTGAGGCTTTGCGGTTTTTATTATTGTGAACGCGCGCACACGTTGATTGGCGCGTTGCGCAATTGTCGAGAGAGCTTTAAATAATTATTTTGCAATTTTAATTGCGACGCTCTGCGCGTGAAATCAGCCATTCCGAGTCACTTAACGTCACGTAACCGCGGTGACAACGATCTTAACGTCGAGAGCTGCGCTAAAAACGTGTATGTGTCAAATGGAAGTTATACCGGGGAAAAATGAATGAGATCTACGACTAATAAATAACTCGATAAATGTATCGGTGCAGGTCGAGATACCATAAGTTTTACTAAGCGTTACTCTTGAGACTAAATATAGTCTCGTTATAAATAAAATCATTATATAAGGTTGAAATATTTGAATGTGGAACGTTTGGTTGTACAATTAAGTGTCAAGTCGAACAGTCAGTTTCACACTTTGCATTAGAAAAAATAAAATCTATAAAAAATTAAACATTGGTTCTATATACTTTGAAAAATTAATTATAATAAGTTTTGCGATTTGGTTAGTTTGATCGACGCGTCAAACGGAGAAAACAAGGAGACTGCCGCGCAAAAGGGACATGAGTCACGAATCTCCGAGGTTTTTTTTTAACATATAAATATTAGCGTGCGATCGGCTGAGAACAAGACGTTTTTATTAAAAGAACCGGCAATCATCTTTTATGATTTGAGAAACAAAGATTTTCGCAATAAAACACCTGGTGCTTTGTTGCAAAAGTAGGAGAGATTCTCATGGACTGCATTTTATTGCCAATACACGTTTTTGCATGCGAAACTCTCACAAGTATATCATTAAAGCATCTTGAAGGCAGATTTTAATAATCTCAGGAAAATTTGTCTAATTATTCGAATTATGCGTCGATAATAAATGTACTCGGAATCGATTATTGTCTATTTAAAACGGGAGCCAGATATCTTTCATTACCGCTAATTAAATTAAAGCTTTTCATTCATTCAACTCCTCCTAATATAACGTATACTGAACACGCTGTTACGCGCAAGTGCAATTAACGCACATCTTTACACCTCCAAACCTTCCAATTCACAATCGAGCGAACGAAAAAACGCAGAGAAGCGGAAAGCAGAAAGAGGGGCCCGTCGCCTCACCGAAAGTGAAATTAAATCCAGGCCGATGTAAAAAGGCAGGGCCGCGCCGCGATAAGCGTCGGACTCGCTCGAGAATTAGGGAGAAAGAGAAAACACGTTTTCACGCCCGGCGAGCCTCGCAATGCCGTATAGGATGCATAAAGCAGCCAGGTCCGCTTCCTCTCCGACGATATTCATCAGCGCCGCAATACGCAACCGATTACTACCGGCGGCGGCGGCCGGCGCGAAATGGGGAAGCGCTCTCTCTCTCTCTCTCTCTCTCTCTCGTTGTGTAATTATCCACTAACGCCTCGGCGACTTATTGCGGTATTAAGCGCTGTCTCTCTCTCTGCTATTTTTTTGCCCCGCAACTAACTCGATTGATTCGATTCTCGGAACGTGCCGCCGCGCGGTTTATTTAATACGGGGAAGCGACATTGAAACGTATGATTTTCCCGCGGCGTTCGGGGAATCGCGAGAGACGAGCTTAATTGTGGCACGGTAAGAGAGCGCGTTAATCAGCTAACTCAAACGACGAGAGAGCCGGCAATCGGCGCGTAAATGCGTTTTGCCGCCCGGCTAGGGGGAAAAAAGGCGTTATTCCGTTCAATTATTCCTCGTAAACTCTATGTACAAAGGGTATTTAGCTCGTTCTTCCCGCCGCGGGGGGCGAAGCGTAATGGGAGCGAGATTAAAAATTTTAAAGTCTTTGCTTTTCAGGCGCACAATCAGGGGAACGTCGCGAGAATTTTCGCAAGACACACTCGAGCTCTCTCTCTTGCAGTTTACGTTTTAATGCCTCGGCCAGACGTGGAACGCGCAAAATAATACTTGTTTCAAATAGTGTAATAGACATCGTTCCGCCGCGAGAATAGCTCAATTTAACGGCGGACGATTACGTACTTTTAGGCCTTTACTTAGAATATATATCCACTGTGTCCACAAAAAATATTCATTTTTAAACGCGATAAACCGCGCGATTACTCCCCGTTTGCGGCGCGAAATAGTTCCGAGCGCGTTTTAATACTTAAAATCGTAAATTGAGAAAATAACAATAATCAACGCAATTAAACGAAAACTATATTTCCCGGCACGATTTCGACTCGCCGGTCGAAAGAGAAGAGAAAAACGGCGTTTCTTATATATATATATTCCATCGACCAAAAAAAAAGGAAGCAAAAAAAAAAAAAAAAACGTGTACCCGCGCGTGCATTAGCCCGATAGTCGATAATTGAGCACGTTTTCTAGACGATAACTCGGCGACTGACCGGCGACGTTTTTCTGTCCCGACACGACCAAGGACGACTTCATGCTCAGCCGCCTGGGAGGACGTCGGCGGCGGCTCTCTCTCTCTCTCTCTCTCGACTAATTAGATCGAGACTCGGAAAGAGCAGAGAGAGAGAGACTCGCGGCGCGCGCGACGGACGGAATCAAGACCCGGAAAGCGCCGAGTCAAGCAGAAAAATTCGGCGGACGGCCTGCTGCAGCCTTCGATTGGTGTCGGCCTTTGCTTTTTTTTTCTTTTTTTTTCTCTCTCTCTTTGTAATCCGTTTCTTTCTTGCGCGGCGGAGGGACGAAACGGCGAATTATGTAAAGGCCTCGCGGCTGCTTTGGGCAATAAAACTCGGACGATTTGAATTTCATGAGCGGCATTTTTTCTTGGCGCGCTGAAAACCAATATTTTCTCGGAAGGAGATAATAATATAATGCTCCGGCTGCACACTGAGTGTGCGTATATAAAAAGAAAACCAAACAAAAAAAAAGACTGCGTTAAATTTGCAATTCTCCCCGTTCGAAAATAATCAGCGCGAGCCGTAAGGCGCGCGCGCGCGCGCTTGCAAGTGCAAACAGAGAAGCTCCGATATCGCGGCCATTAAGGCCCGCCGGTAATTTAATTTCCGCGAGAAAATCGGAATTCCCTTAATCCGGGCCGAGAGACGGCCCATAAATCGCCGGCGGAGCGCGCGGCTCTCGGAGCTCTCGGTGCGCGCGGAGATAATGCCGATAAATCATCGCGAAAATTAGAATACCCCGCTCTCTCGCGTTACTCGATATAACGCACTCTCCGTGCCCGTCGATATAAATAACTGCCCTCCCCCCGCGCATCTCCTCCTAAACGCGAGAGAGCAAAAAAAAAAAAAACAGCGGCAAAGTGCGCGCGCGACACGCGTATATAATAGTTCGCGCGGTGCCGCGGCCGCATTATGCGATTTAAAGCGCAGAAGCGCGGCTATCGGCGAGCGAGCGAGCGCGCATGCGCCTGCACGGCTAATGGACGATCGCGCGCGCCAAGTGCGCGCGCAGATTAATATCCGCACCGGAAGATTAATGGCTCCGTAATCGGGCGAGAGAGAGAGAGAGGCTGCTCCCTCCTCTCTCTCTCTCCGGATCGGGGCAGTAATGGAGCGCGAGCCCTTCTGTAAATTAGATAGCCGAGGCGAGCTCTCGATATATGTATATGCGCGCGCTGCGCGAGAGGTATCTTCGACGCGCCCTTTGATGCCGCTGCCCCGTGCGCGCGGATAATTACGACTTTGGCTTAATTGCCTTTCGCGGAGTGACACGTTCCCGAGAGCGCGGCGGAGCTCCCGGAGTTTCTTATTGCAACGGGCCGCCGCGCTGATTTTTCAATCGGCGAAGGAGAGGGCTTTATGCGTCTATTACCGCCGGGGGCCGCCGGGAGTGGACCGAACCGGATAATAGGCGAATTATTTTTCCGAGGATCGCACCGCGACTGGTTATTTATACGTCGGTCTCTCCCTTTTTACCTCCGAGTTCGTTACGTATACCGCGTTAATGTAACTCGGTTACGGTGTGTACGACAACAGCTCGAATCGGGGGAAGGTCGATTAAAAAAGAAAGAAAAAGAAAGACTAGGCAACTAATCAAGAATTCCCACGCGGGGGCAAAAAAACCCCCCCGTAACGAACCTTGCCGCATTCCGCGGCTCGACAGTGCAGAGACCCCCCATTTCCCGCGAGCTCCGCGCGTGTAAATCAAGCCCTAACGAAATAAAGATATCAAGCGGGGAGAGAAGCCTCCGCGCGCGCGCTCACGTCAAAATCAGCCGCGGCAATTTGTCCGCGGCGCGTATACACACACGCGGCGGCAACGCGTCTCTCCCCCCGTAGAAGGGCAGAGACGACGGCAATTTGAATTTTAAACCGCCTCGTTTCATTAGCCGCACGCGCGCGCAGGCCTAAGTAATATCCCCCCCCCAGCGAGGAGAAGGAGGAGGAGGAGCTCTCACACGGCGGCGACGGATGGTGAATTTTGCGCGCGGAAAACAAAAGGCCTCGCATTAAGCCGTTAAGTAAACAGAGAATTATGCGCGTAACGAGAACGCAGGCTAGACCCTTCAATTACGCCGCCGCTCCTCTCTCTCGAGAGAAAAGAGAGACGGAAAGACGACTCCGCCGCGGCAGCTCACCGCGCGGCACAGCGCTCGGCGGCTGAGATCGGGGAGAGATGCGCGCCGCGGCGGTAATGACTTTACTGCTTTTCCGTCCTTGGAAATCCGCGCGATCTCTCCCCCCCCCTCCGCCCCGCGCGGCAGCTTCGAGTGCCGATTCCGCGAAGAGCGGCCAGAGAGCCCGCGAGTATGCCATTATTATTTTTTCCGACGGGCTTTTAATCGCGCCGACGAGTGAGCAGCAGCTCGGCTCTCTCTCTCTCTCGAAACGCATCCGCGTATTTACGTATATATATATATATATGCGTACGTTCGCGCGATCGACACGCCGCCGCAGCCGCGCAGTGACGAAATAATCGAAAGCGAGAGCGCGATCTCGGCGCTGCAATTTCCCACGCGCGCGCCGGGAATTCCGATATCCCGCGCGATTCGCCGCCGGGAGATGATGGGCCGCCGCTGCTGCGGCTTCTCGGAAAAGAATTCGAGTGCCTTCGATTTCAACAGGTTTCTCGCTTTTCATAATAACGAGCGGTGATCTCCGACGAGGCGTAATTGCCATTGTTGCGGGCGGCGGCGATCGCGCTGGGAAATATGTTTATATATGAGCGATCGGGCTGTGCGTTTTGAATTAATGAAGCCTCGCGATACGATTGTATCTCGCGACTGAGCTTCGTAACTTTCGCGTCTTAGGAATATCGGTGGGTATAAAAAGTCGGCGCTGTGCGCATCTGCGATTCGTAATCGAGCTCTTCTCGCATAAACTTCCTCGATTGTTTATTCACCGGAATTAGGCACTCGTTTGTACAGCCGCGGCGGTATAAATTCGTATTTACGAGGTGCCGGGGAAAATGGTACACCTCCGTCCCGACTACAAATTCTCATTATGCAAATCCGGCGTGCACCGACTGTCCCCCGCCACTGCGAGGCGATTTCCGGACCGCTCGATCATCCACACCGCCTCTATGAGTGTTTTGCGCATTGAACGTGAATAAATTTAGCTCTTACATCAGTGTCCTTTCGTTTTGTATTTTCCCGAGAGCGCGTAATAAGGCGAGGCGACTCTCGTGTTTGTTTAGTATTTTAATGGGGAATTTCTGTGTTTATCTCGAGACGAAGCACCGTCCGATTTAATCAGGATTGTATTTTTTGTCGCAAACCGTGCGTAACCAACTGGTCCTAATTGAAAGTTATTAACTCTGGATATCCGCGCGAAATATATGCTTTTCCCGAATTGACAGATCATAACGAGATTGACAGGCGGCGTATTTCTCCGCGTAGCGGATATAGCGACACTTTTGTTTTCGAAACGAATGCCAAGCTTGAATGTGCGTGGGTCTGCGAAATATATACGGCTCTCTTTCTCGATTTTTCGTGTCGATCGAATTGGTATTTACAACCTTCTTTCGAGTGAATTTAGATAAAAGTCGAGAGCTCTGCTTTATGGGAAAATAACTGAATTCTTACACTTGCGGCTCCAAAATTTAAAGTTTTGAGTCTTCTCGACGTTCGTTTGTACATTGATTAAAACTCGAGCTATTTTTACACTCTGCGAAGCATACAAAAAATTTATCGCACGGCGTATTATTATTATGCAAAAATCCTGTGAATCAGTGTATTTTTTAACGAGCTTTTATACTCTACTTTTATTGCCCGGTCTTGAAATACACGCAGTATAAAGTGTAAGATATTGCGGGACATAAATTAATACGTCCATAATAGGTTAGATCATTATCATTAATGAGATCATCTATCTGATAGTCTAATACATTGGAAACTCGTTTTCATATATTTACTGTAACAAATCACACAGCTCGAAAGGTATAATATGCACGTGAGTCAGACAGCTAACGACACGATCTGACTCGCATCCATTCCTTTTGATATTTAACTGCGAAAATATTACGTCAAAAACTCTTCGTAAAACGCGTATCGCACCACTTTATTCCACTCTCCCATTTAAAAACCATATGTATATAGACCTTTATAAATTGGGGATAACGTTTTAGCGCTCGTTCGGCGATGAAATTTCCAAAGCTATTGTTCGCACGCCACTTTACACTTACCACATTTAACGATACTCCCCTTAGCTTCAGCTATCATTGTGCTCCCGACGCTTGTCGCTCGCTCTCTAGAAACACCCCGCGGCCGCGGCGACTTGCCGATGCGGGCATTAAAGTCTCTCTCCGTCCGTTGCGAAAGGCTCTCCGGCGGGGCGCCCAATTTCTTTACGCCAATTTTCGAAATGAAAAGGGAAGAAAAAAAAAAGAAACAGCGTAACTTGGCGACCCGAAACGGCGACTTTATATATATATATATCGTGCGCATTTCGAAAGGCGCACGTGCCGAGATCGCTCGGCGAGATATCGTTCGCGCCCCGCGAATGTATATCGGCGCGGCGCGGGGCACTTTTACTCTCGCCGGTCTTTTGCCTGTACGCGCGCGCTCTCCGTTTTGACGGAGCCGGTTATGGTTTTCCGATAAAATTCCGCGCTCCGTGGAGAATTCAATCGGGTTCGATGGCGGGGCCTCTTGTAAAAACGCGTCCTTGGGATTTTTGAGCTCTTTGCTTCTGATTGAGATTTATAGAAGAACGTTGACGTGAAAAAGCTTTGATCGAAACGAGCTTTTGCAGTTTTGAAAAGCGCAATTCTTATACGAGAGCGCTCTGATTTTTGTATCCGTAACAGATCGCTTATCTAAAAAGAAAATCTATTTGTCACATATCGTTCGGATTAAACAAGCATACAAAGCATAAAAGTCCAAAGGACATAAAAAAGTCGCGTAAAAGATCCTTGTAAAGCTAGGCGACTCACGAGACACACACACACACACAGACACAAACGCAGGAAATAGCAGCGGTGTGGTTGCGTTCCGCATGACCAGCGCCGCGCGGCCTCGCGGCTTGACACCGATTCGGCATCGGGCACATATTTGATACACGTCGTCGTCGCGGCACTTGCAAAATATATATGCGACGTCGCGTCGACGAGGCGAGCAGGCGCGTGTATACGGTAATTAAATCAGGGAGAAGCTAAATGGTCGTCCGACGATGCGTGCTTTTTTCATGAATTTCAAAACGAGGCGTATGTAATATTTCTTTCTGATAATCGGGACACGGGGGAATATATTCGATTGGTGATTGTGTTCAATATTCATTTGGCTTGTGAAACTTGCGCTTTTAATTGGTATGCGGTTTTTCTCTCTCCGCGGATGAAGAATTATTTTAATACATTATGTATATATAGTCGCGCGATTAAATATTAAATTTTCCTCGCGACTGGGAAGGCGAAGTAGCTTACAAAACATTTGCGGCCGCTTTTCAGCTTATTGGTATATGACGACAATAAATATTTACAATATCGTAGGCTTTGTGTTCCATCACGTACACAACTATAAGACGAAATTCTGAGCCATCGCTCTGTTGATGAAATCGAGATTGCGATAAATGTTTATGTAGATGTCCGGATTGCCGTTCGTGCAGCCCTCGCTTCTCGATCCGATTCCCACAATCTTGTCCCTCTGCACGAGCGGACTTCCGCCGTTGTTCTAGGAGAACAAAGTAAGGCGTTAAAGGCGTCTTGAAAAATATACATATATATATAAAGAAGACTGTCGCTTACCAGACACAATCCGCGCCCGGTGCTCGTGTATCCGCAGATTTTGGCGGCGTGCTCGCCGAGGTATCTCTCCTTCAGTCGCTCGGCGCACTTGGCGTGCGAGATGAAGTAGACCTCGACGGTCTTCAGGACGTCGACCGGCGAGCTCCAGATGCTCGTTTGCGCCCTGTCGGTCTCGTTGAGATTGGCGCTCGGCAGGCCGACGGGTCGCTGCAGCGGCGTGAATGGTATCTCCGATTCGAGCTGCAAATTCGAGATTATATACGGATTATTTAAGTCAAAACGAAATTTTTCTTAAATCATTGCGTCCTTACGGTGATCAGGGCGATGTCGCTGATCCAAAATTCGTTGGTCACCTTGCTGAGATCCTCGTGGGTCGTGACGTTCTTTATTTTGAAAACGGTGCCGCCCTCGGTGAGATCGCCGTTCGATCCGGCGACGACGCACATGTACTTGAACAGAGGCTCCGGGTACTTCTTGTCGTTCCGGTAAAAGCAGTGGGCCGCCGTCAGAACGAAGCGCGATCCGATTATCGCGCCGCTGCAGAAGTGACGGTTTATCAGTCTAATGGAGACTTCGTAAGAATGTGGTAGTAGAGCTTCGTCGTGTCTGACGTCTCGAGCTCGGTTGGTTTCGTTCCCGAGTTCGGTTATCGCAGCGGAATTTCCTTTGAATATATGAATTTTTGACTCGTTTTTCAATTTAACGGTAATGAAATAATTTAATTTATACTCACCAATGATGAAACATGTGGTCAGCACTGAAGCAAAACATAAAGTAAACAAAATTTTCATTTTGAACTTTACGGTATACGACAATATTTAGAATTTTTCCGCTGTCCCTTTCGTTCTTCACTCTTGGGGAAGGAATTTTCGACTGACGAAGGTCGAAGCGCTTCCTTGACCGTTGACCGACAGCCCGCCATCTATCTTTATTGACTCTAGAAACTTTCTACCCAGAAAGTGTCCACCCTCATCCGCTTATCTGAAATATCTATCTAAGGAAAAAACGCAAGTCACCGGAAACTAAACAGTAAGTCAACAAGAAGCAATGATTACTCATTACGGATAAATTATAGAATGTTTTTCGAGTCTTTCATTATTTTAAAACACCGCAAAACTGCATCGTATTACGCAACGCATTAAACAATTACGCCCAGCGCGGCAAATGGTTATTATTTTAATAATGTAAAATCAAGTTATACATGCGCACACGCGTCGTCCATTAAAAATTGCCGTGAAATTCACGGTAGTCGCGGCGGATTATCATAATTTACGTAAAACGAGTTTTAGCGTACTGGATTATTCATGATTCCCCCATAAATTGCCGCGGTAATATTTAATCCATAACAAAAGATCGAAAAAAGAATGTTTATCCTTGCCATTTTATTTATATTGACTTAATTCGCGGCGCCGAACGTTGCATAAGACATTAACTTTTTTATTCGCTTCCCTTTTACTTCATAAATTTTGCGCCGCGTATATAATCCGCGAAAGAGGGCGCAAAAAACATTACGCGGCGATATCGCCGAGTTTTAATAGTTTTTAAATCTCAATTTAGCGGGTATGAAGGTAAGCAATGACGGCGATTTAGTGCATTAAAAATGATTCATTCTAATTGAGACGACTCTTATTACGAGTTATTATATCAGGAATGGAATCTTCTTAATTATTTTAGCTTCTTCTATTTTCGACGCTTTTATCGTGACTTTAGCTTGAGTCATAACAGGACGCGTTTTCAATCGCAAAATTGCAAAAACTAATTTTGCAAGGTAATAAAGCAAAGTAGTTACGAACGATCAATTGAACGACAAGTTATATTGCGGGTCGGGACGAAAGAATGGAAATCTTTCGCATTTCCACCGATAAGAAACGGCCGATAACATTGTCTCGACGTCCGAAAGACAAATTCAGTCTTCAAAAGTCTCTCGATTTCAATCGGCGAGCGCGCGCGGAAAACAATTACATTCTGTTAAACGCGCATTTCTCTCGTACCGGCTCTTGCGCACACCGCGTATATACATTCTTGCGCAACTCGGCGAGCTTTGTCGAACGATCCAAGGCTACACGTTATATACGCGTCCGAGGCGATGTATATAACGTCATTCAATCGGTCGGGTCGTCGAAAAATCTCCCGGTCCGCGTGTATAAACGCAATATCATTTTTCCCGCGGATCTGGCGGCGTTTAACGCTCTGAGAAACTGACGCTTTTAAAATTATACTGCGCACACCGCGTTCGATTTGAATACTTCGAGTTATTGCGAGAGATCCGACGGCGTTTTTCCCATTATTTACGACAATAATATTTCGTTCTGCCGCAACTCAATTTTCTCCCGTTGAAAATCATTAAAAATCCGCCTTTGAATGCCTCCTCTCGGCGCGATATAACCTATACAGCGAACACTTCGCGGTTCTGAAAATGAGCCGCTTAAAATTCATTTTATCTCGCGAAGCACCCGTTTAAAAAACCATAATAAATATAATACGGACGTATCATAATAAGCCGCGCGCGCGAGAGTCGAACGACGTAATGTGCCGCATTTTATTCTTCCATTACGTTATCGCGCGCGCATAATGTAAAAGCGGCGATTTATCGTAAGAGAGCGAAACGCAATACGGCATGCAGAACAGAAATGAATGGAGGCGTCCGCGGCTGTGGGTAACTGGAGCGCGCTTTTCAGAATATAACAGCCGCTCCTCGGCTCTCGTTCACGCGGCGAGCGAACGAAGGCTCTCGCGACACGTGGAAATCGAGATCGCGGCAATTATAATTTTTCCGATACTCACGCATATATATATGCCTCGCGGGTTAATAATACCGAGCGCGAGAGGCGCAGCTGCGTGGTGTATCCGCGCCGCGCGACGATCGCGATAATGTACGCCGAGAGCGCGAGTGAATTCGAAAGGAAGAGTGTGCACCGCCGCCGCCGCGCGCGCCTGCGGTCTCTGTGTGTGTGTGTGTTTACCCGGGCCGAGGAAGAGGCCGATTGGAATTTATGCTTGGCGAGATGATGAACCGACCTCTGCTTTTTGGGACGGAAAAGCGTTTTCGATTCGAAGTATCGAAAACACTCTTCCTTGCTGCATCAACGTTCGACGATCTGTGACAACGAATATTGAGGCTTCAAGTTTATATAGTAGTTCAATTGTCGTATATTAAATATTATCCAATTTTTTTTTTTTTTTTTTTTTTCAAGTAAAAAGAAAAGAATAATAAACTCATGCCACTGCTTCATTGAATATGTTTTTAATCGAAGTGAATTTCATTCGGGTCAATGACCTTATTTCAAAAAAGAAATGTAGATTAGTCTATATTTGAAATTACTCAATCGACATTCTCGAATACGCCGATGAAACGATCGACTTAATTAAATTCCCACAGTAACAACCTCGATCAAGACATCCAGCTTACGAATTCCAATCCAACATGTCAACTTTTTCCGTTTTCTCAAAAAAAAGCCCAACCGCACCATTACGCATATTCAAGACGCTACATCCGTTCCGCGGTCGCACCTGCCTCGCCGGAGAGGATCCGGAACCGCTCTCTCTCTCGCTCGGGGAGCAGTCACAATGGCGGAGGAACGAGTGAAAGTGCGGAAAAGGCGGGCCGCGCTCGTATAACACGCGCCCGTTGCGTTACGGCGCCCGACGAAAAATAATTAATCCGCGAGAAGAGGATGGAAAGTGCCGGGGGGGACCCCCTTTGTGAACGAATTTATCAATCTCGAGGATAACGCATAATATGACTCCTCGGAGGGAAAACTGCCGCTTGTTCTCCGCGGTGCGCCGCGGTGGCTTGGACTGGAAACGGCGCGCCGCTTTTAACGGTGTGAAATCCACGTGTGAAGCGTACTTTCTATCGCTACATAAGACTTCCGCGAAGCCGCGCGCGCGCGCGGGCTTCCTTCGGGCAAACAAAGGGATATTACACAAAATATGCTAATTGCGCGCCTATTTTTTTTATTTGTCCGCGACGGCTCTCGCTTTCGATGTTTAGTTCCTCGAACGACGGGTTTTCCGTTTCTGCTGTTTTCTTCGAATGTTATTTGAATGTCTCTTCGGAATGTTAATGAGTTATTGAGCGGTTTATAAATTTATAATTTTCAATGCTCCGGCTTTCTAATTATAAAAACCGCGACGATATAAGTCTCTAAACTGTCAGTTCGTTAACGTAATTAATGCATTGCGTTTCATATATACGTATATATTAAATTTACGATCTACACAGACCTGGCAGTCGAAAACAAAAAAACGATAATTAGTTCTGTTCTACTTAGTTACTTTCAGCATTGCCTTAACGAAGAAAATTTATGTCACTTTTTAATCAAGATTTACATCGAGATAAAATCACGTAATCCCCCCTCGAGAAATTAATCAATCAAAAAAGGAAATCACCGCCGCTAATAACCAGGTAAATAATTAAAATAATACGCCCCGAGTGAATTTCATCACTCGATCTCTGCCTTTTTTGCTCTCTCTCTCTCTCTCTCTCTCTTATATACGCTCATCAAAATCAGGTGGCACAGAACAGATATATACAATACCCACACACGTCTTCGCGATCCGTCGGACACATCCAAGTCTCGCTTTCTTAATCGTCGATTTAGCGCCTAATCAGGGTGATCTCCGCTCGCGGATATATCGCTTGCGCAACTTTCGGGAGGGGGGGCTTTCTATTTAATTCAGCCGACTCGCCGCCGCGATCTCGATCGCGAATCTAATACGCGGACGTCGGCGACACATTGGCAGATATCGCGCAAAGTGCTTCGAGTATATCGAACAGGCGCACTTTGTGCCTACTGGCATTTTGAGATATAATTTTGAAAGCCGGGACCGCTTGCCTCGTCCCCCTCCCCGCGGGGGGGGGGGGATATTTCGCAAAGGTTTATATTGGAAATTTGCGAAATTCTCGTTAGCGAATTAGCGATGAAGTTCGGCGCGGCTAATTCGCTTTGCCGGAGTGCGAAAGATATGGATTAGCGCGCGTGATGAAATTAAGAGCGGTTAATAAATTGTGATTAATCGGCGGTAATGAGGAATGTGCAATATGTACACACCGAGTTGCTTGGCTCGACGTCGGTTGGAACGGAATTACACGATGCAGCCTTTGTAATTAGCTATTTTACCTATAGAAAAAACTTTAATAAAATATGATCGCCGGGGAATTATATTTTATAAGCCCGGCAGTTAGTTACAGTCTCGTGGGAATGTTAACAGTGTAATAATTACACACGATTACTGTTTCATTCGAGACTCTTGATAATTTACTCGCCGGGATAAATATTAATAAACTGCCCGACGATGTTTGCTAATTGAAAAGCAGTATGTAAACAAATTTTTCGAACAAAATCCAGCTTCCAGTATATTATACGTACGGTTCTTACCTCGAAATTTATTCCCGCGGCGACGGAGAGAACCCGCAATATGGGTTATTGCATTGTACTTCCATAACGGTAAGCAGCCCCTCCAAAAAATCTCGATAACTTTTGAATTTAAAATTGTAAACAGAGCTCGTGCCGTGCTATCTGGTTTTTCTTTTTTTTTTTTCCTTTTCGAGCCGAGACTCGAAGCTCGTGCCGGGGGAGCATGCGCAAAACACAGGCGGAGAGCTGCGCGCGCAGGTGTGCTTTTCTCCGTGTCTCCTCTCTCTCTCTCTCCGCGGAAAAACGGCGCGTGTGCACACAGTGTATATACGAAAGACGCGTACGTGCATATAACCCTGGAAATTCCCGTACACTGTGTCAAGAATCTGCCGATATCGTCTTCCGCATCGCTTTGCATCCGTCCGCGAGAGAGAGAGAGAAAGAGCCATTCGACTCTCTCTCTGTGCATATGAATTATGCATTCGAACGGTCCTCTCTGCGTTGCGGAACTTTTCTCTCTCTCTCTGATTCTCCGGGATGGAATTCTCCGGAATTCTCCTTACGTATGCCTACTTTGGCCACTTTTTTTCATAGCGGGAAGCATAAATTATTGAACAGATCCCGCGACATCTCCGAGAGTGCAGTGTGTTTGTTCTTTTTTTCTCGAGTTTTAAAGCGAGACTCTCGAAAGTCGCTGCCCTTGAATCGAGATTGAATTTTAATAATCAAAAATTAAAAAAAATGCACGCGAGCAACAAAAAAACGCCCGGCGAAAGATCGTGCTTGTCTCTCTCTCTCTCTCTCTCCGTGTCGCAACGTGCACCATAATAATTGCAACTGGAGCGCGGATTGCATAAATTTCAATTAAGCCATTATCAATTTACGCTACGTGGAAAACTGCGGGCAAATCTCTCTCTCTCTCTCTCTCTCTCTCTCTCCGCCCGTAAACTCAGCACACGGGTATACATGTATAACGCGGAGCGTAAAAAAATTTGCATGATTATTTAATAAGCGCAGCGATCGGCGAGCACGGCTCGCTCTTTGCACAATGAAGCGGTCGCGTTACGTAAAAAAGAAAAAGAGAAAAAAAAAGGAAGGCAAAAGTTGCTGCGGCGGCGGCAAAAAGCGAAGCAGGATATCCGAAAGGAGGAAAAACCGGCGACTATAATAATAAAGTGGCGCACAATAAAAGCGCGCGAAGGAGGAAGCCAGGGAGGAGGAATGCGACAAGGCAAGGCCGTCCTCCGCTTCTCCCCTTCCTCTTTTTCTCCCTTTCGACTGCTCGATGGCAATAAAACGCGCTCTCTCTCCCTCTCTCTCGCTCGCGCGCGCGGGATCGGCATAATAAACCGGTACACGCACGCAGGAGCGTAACAATCGCGGCGCACAAGTGTTTCGCGCGAATAATTAAGGATCTCCGACGCAAGGCCGTCGATCTGCGCGGAAAAAAAAAACGTTCGCTCGTCAAAGGTCGGCCGCAATCCGCAATATTGATCAGTGTGCGTGTACGCGCGTGTGCGTGCGTCCCTTTCTCGCATTCAGTCGCTTTCGAAGGTGTTCGCGCCGTGCCAGTTTTGTTTTTTCTTTTTTTTTTTCGGCTTCTTATGCAAGTCGGATTAAAGTGCGAATTTGCAAGTCAGATCGATCGGCTTGCCGAATCGCCTCCGGACTCGGGATCGAAAGTCCCCCCTTCCTCTCCCCCGTCTTTTGAAAGCGAATCTTTCTCGGCTCCGTATCAGATGTATATTCGCGTCCACCTTTTTTGAAAACCAAAAGTTCGCTCTTAATAGGACTTGTAAAATAATCGATACACCGGCGAACGAATCAATATAACCTCGCTCTCGAAGATTAACCCTTTTAGCTCCGATTCTCGGGACGACGTTGCTTATATAAACTGTCGTTCGCGACGGTTATCGATCTCCGAATCGCGCATTTAAATTCAATGCCGACCGCTATCTCGTACAAGGGGGATAGGCGAGCTATTAAAATTTCTCTCCGACTCTATATAACCACTCGCGTATATATAAATATACGAGGGTAAAAGCCGCGCGATCGCGCCCGCGTTGATTAAAGCACTCGGCCGCGATAAAGATGCACTTCCTCTCCCCGCGAGAGAGATCGTCTCTCCCCTCCGCTATCGGCCATTGAAAATTAACCCGCGTCTAACGAGGACGGAAGCGCGATGCGCGGCGAATAAAAAAAAAAAAAGATAAACGAACAAACGAACAGCCAGCCGCAGAAGACCGAGTTCGGAAGCGTCGCCGTCGCTTCATTAAGATAAGGAAGCTCCGCGCGCGCGCGCACGATATTATTATATATATCTCTCGGTGTGCGCCGTGCACACAGAGGGACGCAACGGTACGGCGACTCTATAAGGCTGCCTCGATCCGCGCATACATATACATATCTATCGGAACAACAAGATACGACTATCGATTTACCTTTCTTTTCTACCCCGCCGGCGGGGGGGAGGGAATTCAGAGATTAGATTTCCCGTCCCCGCGCGCCGTGTGTACATACGCCGTATACTCGCACTGGTAAACATACGCGGACGCGCTGCACCGTTATCTCCCGCGGTCGCGCACCGCCGACGAGAGAGAGAGGGAGAGAGATATTGTATTCAAATATTTTTTTGATATAAACGCGGGGAGAGAGAGAGAGAACGTTTCGCCGATCGTTCCGCCGCCGCTACCGGTCCCGAAGATACGCCGATGTCTCTTTTAGAAAGCGGCCGCGGGACCTGGACAAAAAGGGCATTTGTTTCGGTGTGTAACGGTCGGAGATGTATCCGAGAGAGAGAGCCTGAATTGGGAATGCGCAAAAATCGGCTTTACGTCCCCCCTCTGCCCCGATATCTGTTATATATTCGTATAACTGTTCCTCGAGCGATATGTAAGCATTCTCGGTGTATAATACAAGGGATGAAAAAAGCGAGCCCGAGCAGCGCAATCCGTCAGAATAATCCTTCGGTAATTAAAGCGCGTCTCTGCATACACGGCGCGCGGACAGTGTAATAATTACAAATTGCCCGAAAACAATTAACCGCGTAAAAAAGGGGGCAAGCGACGCGATCGGTTAGGCACGGAAATAAGAAGAGGTTTCCCCCCACCCCTCGGAAAAGAGAGCTATCTCGACGCGACACGCAATTTCTTCGCGAAAACAATCTCCGCGAGTCGCCCCTCTCTCGGGCGGCGGGTATCTTATATACATATATTCCGAGTCTCGGCGACATCGCGTCCCGGCCAGAAGAAATCGTAATAAACACGTTTTTGCGCCCGAGAGAGAGAGAGAGGGGGATGCACACTACTCTCTCTCATAGCGGCGTATCTAGATCGGAGGTGTATCTCGATAGCGGCGCGACAGATCGCCGCGCGCTGCCGCTGCACCGGAGACCCGGGGCCGGTGTATATAAAAGCCCCCTCGTCGCGGAGGCTCGCGATCGCTCGTTATTAATCTTAATTGCCATCGGACGAGGCTGCCAATTAACAATGCCTGTCACTGCGCCGCGCTGCTCTCTCTCTCTCTCCTTTCTGCGGCCGCCGCCGCTGCCGTTCCGACGGAGCGGGAGTCTCTTTAATCGCGTATTGGCATTTTATAATTGTGCAGCCGCCGCCGCCGCCGCCGCTGAGCCTCCGCTGCTGTGCGGAATACAATCATTCGAACTCCCGACGATCCTCTTCTCGGTTCGCCGCGTGGAGAAGAGATTATCCGAGCAATTACAGAGAAATTTTACCTCTTCATACGTATTGGTACGCGCTTCTTTTCGCCCCTTCTTTTTCCGGTCCATTCTTCTCCCGATGGAATATACGTGACGATCGCCTCTCGAGTCGCAACGATGAATGTCACCATCATCGGCTAACGTCACCCGCGAGGCTTTCGGCCACGCGGCTGCGGTTCGTTTACAAAGCCGAGCAGCCGAGCGGATCGGGATTGTATCGCCGCTTCGATTATCGAAAACAAACGATTAATTGCGCGAGGCACGAGTTAAGCGAGGAGAGAAGGCAAGTTCCTTTATCGGCCGCGGCGATTACGTGCATCGATTAAGGAGGATGGGAAAGCATAATTTATAAAAGTAAGGAAACGCGGATGGTGTTAACTCGAGTATGATGCTCGCGTAATTACGGCTCTGTTTGCGCGGAGGAGAATAATGCGAGAACGCATATTTAAATGAGGGCGAAAAACAATTGACTCGTTATTGTAATTGAAAATTTTCAATTACACTTTTTAATCTGCCAAAACGAGCTCTTGAAAAACAAAAAAAAATAAAAAAAAACGTGAAAATTCAATTAATAAATAGGTTTAAGAGGGAGTAAATCAATCGCGAGACAGACTCGACAAATACAGTCGGCCCGTGGGCCTTTCCACTTGGGGAGACTCCGAACAAAAGACCATTTTTCCCCGATAGACCGAAGCGAGAGAGCTTTTATTGCGGCAATGATTTTCGCGTCCACGGCTCATATTCGCGCGCCGCGCGGCGTGCAGCGCGGCCCCGGCCGCACGAGCGGAGAGTATTAGTACCGCATTACCGAGGCACCCGGCCCGGCGACATAAAGTTTTTTTAGCGCCATTAGAAGCCGCATTAGAGGTCCCCCCTCCCGGCCCCTTTGAATGCCTGAATTGATCGAAAAGCCCCGCGACGCCGTCCTTTTAAGTCCACTTTAACGGGCGCTCTCTCTCCGTGCCTCTTTTGTGCCATGCTTCTCTCTCTCTGTCTCGCGCCCACTCACAATATAAAAGCGGTTTATTAATTCATGCGGCTCGTAAAATCACGAAGCGATCGGTTATCGTGACGCAAATGATTCCCCGCTCGGATGACATAACAGCATCGGACTTTAACTCCGTAATGATACCGCGACGTACTCCGCTCGTAAATTTTCGACAAATTGTCCTCTCTCTCGCTCGCTCCTCCGGCTACGGCTCGCGCACGCGCACATCTCTCTCTCTCTCGTGTGTCGTAGCGCGGCCCGAGGAGCAGCCCCGCGCGGCTGAGCATTATTTCGACACGCGGCGCGATGAGGAGAACTGGCCGCGATTCTCATCTGTAATTAATATTAATTTCGCGCCCGATGCCGACACCTTTTTCTCTCTCCGCGGCCTTATACGCCCACCTGCGAACGGGTGTAATAAAGTGCGCATTCCGCGCGGGAGGAAAAAAGGCAGGAGCCGCCGCCGCCGCCGCCGCCGCCGCCGAGTGTAAAGCACCGCTCATTAACTTATCGCTTACACAAATAATAACATCGGGGCATTTCTCAACGCCGCCGCGGCGCACTCCAATTCACGCTGCCTTCACACAATGTTTGCTCTCGCGAGAGAGCAAGTGCATATATACCGTGTTTATGAGCTGGGAGCCGAACAAGAAAGCGCTAATTGCGTCCGCGCGACTGTGTACCTCTTTTTTTCGCCGAGCGAATTGCGTCACCTGCTTCGTATTTTTTTTCTTTTTTTCAAAAACAAGTCGAAACAACACCCGACGAAAAAAATCCACCCGTCTCCCTCCTCGCTCGTTCGGCCTCTCCGCGCGCGTCCGCCGATTCCCCATAAATCGCGGCGGCTCTCCCCCTCCTCTCCTCGTCTTAATAAATATATTTGTCTCTCTATCTGCGGGGCTCTCTCTCGGCTCTCGGGGGCCGCGGTTCGCGGGCCTGCGCGCGCGGCAAGGTGCGATTCTAATCTGCAGTCGATTTCTTTACGTCCCCGTGATAAAATCGAGAGCGCGCGCGCGCACACGTACGCGAGCATTCACAATAGCCGAGAGAGAGAGCGCGCAGGCTGTCCTGCTCCGCGTCGTTGGTGTATATCGCGCGGCGCGGGTCGATGCACTTCGATAAGGCGCCCGGCGCGCGCAGAAATTAAAATGCGTTGCGCAATTAATTTCGCGAACTAGAATAGCGGGGAAAAGCGCAAGCCGATCTCTGTGTGTGTGTGTGTGTGTGCGCGCGCCTAGAGACTCTCATTAGAATGCCGTTCCGTATATGTAGGCCTCGCCATCAGATTCGAGAGTGCATTTTATATTTAAATTTTTTTCCTTCTTTCTTTAAGAGCCCGCCTTTTTTTTTTTATTATCATTCTTAGACCGGGGCTTTAGCGGAGGGAGAGGAGAGAGAGAGGGAAGTCTTTGTACATCTGAATTTAAATGGCCGCATTATGTCAGCCGCGCGGTTGCACAATCGAGCCGAGACGCACAATAAAACTATTTATTTGCAATTAGACGATAAAGCTATCGAGCCCGTCGATCTCGTTCTTATTACTTAATTTCATTTAGCGAGGCTATTATTAGCCCGAGCGGCCTGGTCGATATTTAATAATTTTCAGGTGGCGGCTCGTCTCGTCATTTAATTATCATATTTCTCCGGTTAAAAGAAGCTATTTTATATATTTATATTTAAAGAGGATTTCGTAATGATCCGCGTGTAACAAAACGACTCTTTTCATTCATCTCGCGGGTTGAAAGGAACGAGCTGAAATTTCAACCCGCGAGAGAGGTTGAAAAGACGAATGTGGTCATTGTGAAGTTTTGTTACGATAATTGGCCGCGCTCGAAACTCCAGCGGAGGCTAATGATCCCTCTCTTCTTTTTTTTCGCAGGTGAGTCGAGAATCCGAGAACGGAGCGATAATAAAAGTGGCCTATGGGCCTGTAGTGCGCGGAGTCCGCTATTCAGTCCACCGTGACGTAAGTTTAACTTCTATACCTTTAAGGATGCAATGTACCTCCGCAGTCGGCAGGTATATATATATACAAACGAAAAGCTCGCTTTCCGAATGATTTTCTCGCGATTATATATATAGCCCTCCTCTCGGTGCGGAGAACGCATTATGAACCACCGATAATTTCTTGCCCGCAACAATGGGATAATTTAGCGATCGATCGAAAACGGGGCCTCTCTCTGTGGCCCGCTCTCGGAAAAAGCACCCGCGCCGAAGTACTCCCGCGCGGCTCTGTTATAATGCGCCGTAATGGGCGCAGGAGATACGCGCGAAACGTGGGAATCGCCGCTGCGTACGCGATAAATTTTCAATTAAACAATGAACAAAAGCTTATATAGGGGCGCGCGCGCAATTACACACGCCGATGGATAGGGCCCGCGGTTCCCCTTGTAGGAAAGAGGAGCCGCTTCGTCTTCCACTGACGGTCGCTCGACGAATCTGACCGCCGAAAAGGGAGGGATATCTCGCGATTTATCTGGTTTTCGGCTGACTTGCTTCCGATGTTGCTGTGGGGTTTTATATTTTTGGAAAAACGATAGTTTTCTTTTAAATTGAAAAAAAAAATGAACGTAACTGGGACTTGCCGAGAACTATACAAATCCTTTCGAAATAAAAAAACCAGCAAATTATCTCCTCTCTCAACTTTCTTTTGTAATGCTAATCCGCGCGGACGTAAAGCCCGAGAAATTCATTAGTTCCGATAAAGCTTATCTCGGCTGTGCTTTTATGTTCCCTGCGAGGTTAACACTACGCACAAAGAACAGTAAAAAGAAACAGGAGGGGAAGGACGTACAGAAGGATCGCGGCGCGCATTGGGCAAGTACGAAATTTGCGTTTCAAACCCGCCGGGACGAAGAATAGAAACGAGCGCGCGTACACAGCGCCGCGGCCGCAAGGCCGTTCGCGTTCCCGCTCGTTCGACCGAATCGCGGCACCGGCCGCGGCCAATGGGAAAAGCTGCCGCCTCCGCGGGGGCCCCGTTTTCTTCCAGTCGCATATATACGTCGGCCGAACGAATTATTTTCTAATTAAACGCGGAAAATCCGCAGAAATCCGCCGGGCTTTGTGCGCTGGTTATGTACAATGGAGAAATGCTCGATTCTGGCCTGAAAGTTTAGCAATAAGCGAGAGTAGGCTGGTATATATAATGTCGCAATAAATTATTTCGGCCAGATTCGGCGAGCGCGCCGTGTACAAAGGGGAAAAGCGGGTTATAACAATAAAATTTCTCCATTCAAATGGGAAACCCGCTGTACACTTTCTCATTAGTCCCCCCCTCCGTACACGTTACTCGTCGACGGTATATATATAAAGTTTAGCGAAATTCGTGCGCCGGACATAAAAACGAAAAAGCCGCGCGGCGGTGATACCGAGGCGCTTTCCTCGATTTATATATCGTCCATTCCGCGTGCGTGGATTTGAATGGACGCATTAAACGCTGATTCATAAACGTCCGCTGCGGGCTGCCGCGCGGCAAACGCCCGATACAACGTAAAAGTGTGTAATTAAGCGCGGAAAAATCGCGGAGCCTGTGGAATTCACGCGCGATATTTCGCGGAGAGAGAGAGAGAGGGAGATCTGGCATAATTATATTCAGATATATAACCCGGCAGATTATTCGCTCGGATTAACTTCCATAAATTTAGAAATAAGGAGCGCGCGCGCCGCGCATAATTACGTCGATATCGCATATAAAATTTAGCCCCCCCATTATCTCTCTATTTGATCAAACCCGGCGCATAATATACTTTATAAAGGAGGCACGCTGTAAAACGTCGACGCGGACGACGAGCCGCGCGCGGCGTATCCCTATTTATTCAATTAATACGGCATCGATTCTCGTAAAAGTTAAGCACTCGGCGATTCCTGCTTACCGGCGACCGCGTAAGAAAGCGTCTATACACATATATATATATACATCCCCGCGAGCCACACCGCCTGCAAGTCGACTCATTACGTAAACTATATTTTTCCGCGCTGCTTCCATACCGAAAAAAAAGGGAAGTATTCCATGTAATAACCGAACGAGGGAAAAACCTGGCTCCCTTCGCCGCGGGGCTTTATTCACTTTCGTTTCGAGAGCTTTATGAATGGATCGCGGTGTTCTCCGCGCGGTGATACAGCCGCGCGGTGATTAATGGCTTTCCATTCGGGGCTTTAGCGCCGTTTCGCCTGGCTCTCGCGGGTCCGAGAGAGTTTCAAAATTAATGATAAATCGCGCGCCGTTAAAACGGCTCGCGGGCAATTAACTTATGTATTTCGCCGAGTATTTTTAATCGGGACAAGAGGCTCGAAATCCGTCGGTGGAAACTATAGTCGAACGACCGCTTGGAGCAGGCTAAAATTATCGTGTATATGGGTACAGTTCGAAGATTGAATCTCCTATAAGTCGAGCGTTTAACGTGTGGTGTTTGACGAATCGTAAAAAAATTCAATTGACTCTCGCGGCCGCGGCGGCAATTTCAGCGGATTGCCGATCGTATTATATTCATATCCGCGAGTCGGCAAAAAATTACAGTAATTTTCAGGCACATCGCTCCCTCGTCCCCCGTCGGCGCGAGCAAACAAGCGCGGCACCGCGGCACCGAGCAGTTATAATTTTAAGCGCGATAAAGACGTAACAGTAACCCAATCTAAAGCGGAGCAATAAGCTCTCTCCAATCGGCGCGCCGCTCTCTCGTTGCCTAACAAAGTGCGTGCTGAAAAATGCCCGAGAGGGACGACGGTCGTGATTGTGGTAAAGCGCGCAAAATATATACATATATACGCTATATCCGATCAGCTCGGGGATCGGGTCCGACATCGAGGCCAGTCGATCAGCGACAGGCAGCAGCAGCGGCTTTGCTCGCGGTAGTGTTTCTCTCTCTCTCTCTTTCTCGGTGGCGGCGGCACAGGTGAGATAATGACGGCGCGGCCGGGCAGGCAGGCAGGCAACAGTGTCGTTGCGGGCGTGAAAGGGAAGGTTGGCGCGAGAGAGAGAGAGAGAGCCGAGATAAGTAGATTACGGCCTTAACCGGCCGGGGTAATGAGTCGGGTTGCGCAATGCATAATGTCAACCGTAAAAATGTAAGGCCCCGGCAACAACCGGTTGCCGATACATATAAGAAAAAAACAACGAAAAAAAAAACACAAAACAGCTTCTCGCTCTCGAGTTATGAGTGATACTGCACCGCCGCCCGTGGCCTTTTTTCCCGCGCGCCGCGATTTGCATTAGAGAAGTATTCCGGGCTCGTAAAGATCCGGAGTAACGATCGCTCGAGCCGACGCGGGAATGTCGTTTATGTACCGGCCGAGTTTAAAACCCGAGGTGCGCGGAGGAGGGGGACTGCGCGAGCTCCCGAATATACGTCGGGCGTAAACAACGCGCTGAGTATACGTACACGCGACGACCCACCGGTTCGAGCTCGACGATTACGGGCGCCGGATATTTTCCCGAGCGCCAGATTGATATCCGAGAAAGAAAAGGCTTCATTTCGCGGAGTATAAAGCGTTTTCGGTGCGGTGAGAGAGCGCGGTTGTGCACTTTGGTCGTTTGAGTTTATACACTTGTGGGAACTCGGGACTCGTGTGTGGCTGCTGTGGGTTCGCGACTGAAAAACCGCGGGCACTTCGTTTGTGAAACTCAATTTGTCGTTTCCGTTTATTTACGTTGAAATTGTAAAAATGGCTTAACGATTTTTAGGGGACGAAAATGCGGCAAAGTTTAAAAATAAACTTTTGGCCATATATTACAAAAGAGAGCCAACTGATAAGAAAAAAACGTTGTTGAACTTGAAAACCTCATCTCCAAAAACGAAAAGAAAAAAACGGAGCTTTATCCGATCAAAATCGGCCGAACGACGTGAAAGCAAAACGAGTATTACACTTTCACCTTCGTTCGTCGCTGTTTGCGAACGAAAGATATAACGACCTTAATTTTCCAAAAGCTTTTTCAATGAGCCGAGCCGTGTCGCAATTAAAGGACGCTTTACGTACCGCGCTCGGGATCTCCGGCAATATTCCCCGCGAAATTACATACACGCGAAAAACGCCCGGCCGTTTGTCCACGCGGCGGCGTGTAACACCCGTAATTCATCATCAATCTCATCGCCGCGCGCTCGAAAGAGGAGCAATAAAAAGCTTATAGCCCCCAATTGACGATCGAGCCTTTTTATCTCACTCGCACGCGAAAATCCGCGAACATTAAAGACGACGCCGTACAAATTGCCCCCCTCCCCCCCACCCCCCGACTCCCCCTTGCTTACAAAGCCGCTCTCTCTCTCTCTCTCTTTCGCCTTATATATATATGTTACATATTTTCAGAACGACCTTCGCCATTATACTCGTTCCTCCTCTTCTTCTGCACTGTGTATACACTCCTCTTCGCCCTTTTTTCCCCGCAGCGAGAGAGAGAAAGAGAGAGGAGGAGGGAAAGAGAAGAAGAGAGAGAGAGAAGAGCGCTCCGCGGACTCGAGTTATCGCGTAAATACCGCAATTAAATCCGCTGTTCGCAGACAAATTACAGAAAGATCCCATTAAACATCGTGGAAATCCACTCAAGGAGCTCTCTCCCCCTTGCCACCCTCCCTCCCTCCTCTCCTCCGCCGTCTTTGCCCCGGCTAAAAATAGACCGTCTCGGCCCGCGAGCCCAGGCATCACACCGGGGCAACTCTCTTTGCCTCTCCCGCCCGCCCGCCCGTCCGTATATCGACTCGTATCGAATATAATATCGGCCGCTCGTATTCACGTTTCATCGCGCGCGCGCGCTCCGAAAAACAGAAGAGACAGGGTCAAAATCAATAGGTCACTTACGGGCCGGATGATATATAAAAAAAAAACGAGCGAGGAGACGCCGCGCTCCTTAACTGCGTGCACATCGCGCGCACACACACACGCAAGCGGAGCGGCAGATTATCGCCGCACAATTTCGCATCGGTACTTAAAACGTCATCTTTCTCTCTCTCCACTCTGCCTTTTCATCAGCTGCTAATCTGCCCCTCGTTCCAGCCCGTATATGAGTCTCATATACGGCTCGGCGTAACCTGTAATAGAGCACGTACTCTTCGCCTGCTTTGCCTTCGTACTCCCCCCCCCCTCCCTCCTCTCCATCCGCCGCCGACTGTGTGTACGCGGTACGTCACTCCGTGTGTGTACCGTACAGTTTGGCCGCTCTCGGACATCAACGAAAATTAATTCGCCTTCCTTTTAAATGCGCTTTACGTAACGTCCGAGTGCTCTCACTTTGTATGTATATACCGAATTATACACGTCTTTTTCACGGTTCGTTTGAGCTTTTTACCCGACGGGGTATGTGTGTATGACGCGGAAATCGTATATGATTGGTGTATGCTTAACGCCTCTTTGCAAGCGTATATAATCAAAAGCGAATCACCGTGAGTTTCGGGCGATTATTTTTAAATTTCGAGGAGTAACAACGCCGCGCGACGAAGGCGCAATACAAGGAACGATCTTTTTCCTGTTTTCGTCGAACACCGCCTCGCGTCCGAATGAATCACGAGGGGCCGCAAAAAATTTTTAATGAAAATTGGAGAGATAATTTCCTTTTCTTTTTAAAGGCAAAGCAGCCTCGACGTAACTTGAAAACAAACTAATTGCTATTTTTCTTACGGATGAAAGAACATTGTCATTATCTAATCGGCAAAAAAGTCTAAGGACATTTTAAGAAAAAACTTCAATGCCCGAGAGAGAGAGAGAGAGACTCGCTCAGTGTCATCTTTTTATCGAGCATGAAAAGTCAAAGCCGTTTCGCGCACAAAAGACAATAAAAGGAACGAAAAAGAGCCGAGAGAGAACAAAACTGCCTCCACCGCGTCGTGTTTGAATAATTGCAGCGTTACAGCCATTACGTAAGTTAATAAATCTCTAAACGCCGGTCTGCTTATGTACATAGCATTATTTAAGCCGGGAAAAACAAGACGCGCCGAGTACGAAACACGTGTAAAAAAAGAGGCTTTACCATCCGAATACATAATTCAATCAATCGCCCCGGCGAATATAAAAGTTCCGACGAAACAAGTCGCGGAGAAGGGGGGATGAATATCGCCGCGGAAAAAACTGCACCTACAATGTAATATTCCAAAGGAAACGCCTGAATTTGAATTGCAAATACATTATACTCGGCGCGCGCTGCGTATATATACACTCCCTGTCGATAACGTCCATCTTACGATGATTATCTCAAGCGCGCATCTATACAATTTACGCGAAAACTGCATTGCGATAATTGCTCGAGAGAGCTGTAGGTAAAAGTGCCGAAAAAAGAAGGGTCGAAATTAATATACACCGCGTACTTTTACGCTCCGTTCCCGCCGCTTAAAAACCAGTCGCGGCGCGGCAGCGCGCACAAAAAAAAAGGGGGCGAAATTAAAACCCGTCGCTTTTCCGATGTTTACCCGCCGTCATCAATCTCGCGGGGCCCGCCGATGTGTACAAAAATGAGGGCGATATCACTGATCCCCTGCGCATTAATAAGCGCGCGATCGATATCCGCGCGTCTCCGGAAGGCTGGCGTATATCCGGCCGCGGAAATTAAGCCGATATCAGCAAGAGAGAGAGGGAGAGTTGGCCGACGTGCCTGTAATAAGGCAGGTATACGGAGAAGCAGCCGAGAGAGAGAGTCGAGCTCCGCGCACGATAAGCCGGTATCCCTGACCTTAAACGCGCGCTGCAGCTCCTCGCGTATATCCTCCGCGGAGATGCAAGGAGACCGACGCTCGGTGTATTACGACCCCACTCTCTCTTTCTCGAGTGAGCGTCGCGCGGAAAAACTTTGAGTAATATTGAATGTTAAATATGAAAAACGCCGCGACAGGCCACCCCTCCGCCCATTAAATCCGGTTGATCGCGCGAGAGCTTGCGTGCCGCGGCGATACGACGGAGCCCCGCTATCGGTCTCCTCCCGGCGAAAGGAAAAGTGCAGAAGTGGAGAGAAGCGAAAGATAGGGAAGGAGGGTATAGAGAGAGACGAGGCAGGAGCGGCCGAGGCGTACTATTAACCGGGCGCGTATCCTGTATCCCCCTCCCCTCCCCTCCTCCCGAGTATCCTCTTCCGCCGGTTATCTCTCGCGGCTCGGAGAAACGGTCGCGTCCTCCGCGAGTCGCAGATAAGGAAGATCGATGCGGCAGCGGCGCGTAAGGTGCGTCGCTCTCTCTCTCTCTCTCTCCCTCTACGCCGATAATCCGATTATCCCGCTGCCGCGCGGAGCTGCGAGCGGCGAGAGAGAGAGAGAGACACGGGGCTGTTAATTATGGCAAGTTCGAGCGCCGCCATTCTCCTCGGGCCCCGATGTGCATGGGGAATTCGAAAAAGTCTCCTCTCCTATATACACCCGGCGACTCCGGGTGTATAAAGAGAGGAGAGAGAGAGAGAGAGTGAAAAAAAGAGGAATAAAGCGCGTACGCCGCGCCGAGAGAGGCGGCCCGTCGGTGGCGGTGGCTGAGCCCTTTTTTCTCCTTTTCCACGCACGCACACAACACTCGGCGGCGGCGGCGGCTCATAAATAGCCGTGGGAGCTGGGAGAGCGACGAGAACCGAGCGCGAGAGAGAGAGAGAGGGAGCTATTCCGAATATTTTGACTGACATTCCGAAAAAGCTGACCCGAGGGGAAAATGGCAAGCTCCCCGGCTGTGTATACTCGCGCCGCCGATAACCCCGAGCGATAAGCTCCAGAGAGCCGAGTGGCTACAAGGGGATCGAAGCTTCTTCCTTTTTTTCTTTTCTCTTTCGAGCCCCGGCTTTAAAGAGACAGCTTACCTACGCAGGTGCCATTTTTTATGCGCGCACACTTCTCGCGGCGATATCGCTTGCGCTTTCAACGCCCTTATGCCGCCTTCGAGGAGGATGTACTCGCGGGTAACGAGGGGAACTGATGTCGGATTCCACTTTTTCCGCGAATCGCGGATAATTCAGTACATTAGCTTACTTTGGTGTGTTTAAAAAGGAGCGGAATTAGAAACCGCGCTGGAAATCGCGAAAGTCTCTCGTTTAGAACGACCGAGAGAAGAGCCCAGATCGCGTCCCCGAAAGTCTCCCCCTTTGTCCTTATCGTCGATAAGAAAGTTAACACGCGAAAGAGCCCGAGATTTACGAGCTCCTTCCCGGAATCGCGGCGCGAATAATTCATAATTCCCGCGCGCGGCGACAATGCCTGCCGAGGTACATTATACTTTCGGGGAAAGTAGGAAGTCTCGCGCGCGGGGGACTCCGAGCGCTTTATCAATTTCTCCGCGCTGCGCAGGTGTACGCCCTCCGTCGAATATCGCCGCGCGCCTTTTCCCGGAATGCGGACGCGCGCGCGCGCGGAGAGTCCGACTCGCCTGCGTATGTAATAGTCAGTGCCGGGAGTCGGTTGTGCAAAGCAGACAGATAAGATATAATTGAACGTTTCGCGGTGGGGGAGGGGGGGGGCGCGGGTAAAACCCGGAAAAACGCCGGGTGATTCAGGAGTGTACGCTGCTTTTTGTTGTTTTTTTTAACAAAGTCGACGCTTAAGGCGTCGTAAACGGCGCGCTTAATGGCTGCGCGGGCACGTTTCGAAATTGGGATGAATCACGTTTTACGAGAGGTTCGCCGAGGATTGGGAAATCTTTTGTTTTCCGAGAGAGCTCGTTTTTCGCGAGTTAAATGTAATTCTTTTGGCTTTAGGAAAACTAATTGAAAGGCGTCGGTGGGTATCTTTACGAATGTGGTTTGACGCCTCGACACTGATCGAGGGTCTTGTTCAGGTTGTATAAAAACAAATTACAAAAGAATAATAATTATAATACACGTTTTTCACTCGTGGATATTCAGGAAAATAGGTGTTTAACGATTGTTTTCCGACCTTTCCCTCTTCAGGTGCTAGAATTTATTATAAATTACATATATAAATATTCATATAAAAACAATGATCATTATATATTTATATAATAATTATATTTATAATAATAATTATATATTTCACCATCAACAATTTTTGTTTATAGAATATATAATCATTAAATTGCTACGTTATTGTCCTTCATAACGGAATACTTTTGTGAACTAATCACACTGAAAAGTGGCCAGAAATAATCACCCAAAACAAACCTGCGTCCAATCAAACGGTATTATCAGCTTCTTAAATCCTCGAGATTTCCGATCCCTCGGCAAACTGCCCTCAGCGCGGATATAACACTTTCCGCAATAATCGTCTGCTTGCTCGCACCAACACATTTATTCGCCGCGCGAAACGCGGCAGCCGCGAGGGACTTAGGCGGGAGGTGTGAATGCGTGTCAAGTGGGATATTCACAGTTACGCGCGCATTGTCCGCGAGAAATTGGAAGAGCTATTCATATTCCTCGCGGAGCTGCGCGCGTTGCACCCGAAGCTACGTGCTGGGTTCCGGTACACTCTTCGACGAGATTCAGCCTTTTTTTCGCCTCGATACGTCGGATATGGATTAAAAGTGGGCTGAAAAAATTCGACGGCGACTTTACTAGGCACCATTTCGCGGCTGGTAATTTCCATTGAACTCCCATAAGGTTGCGCGGATTTGAAGGATTAGTCGTAAAATAAAACTTGTAATTTACATCGGCTCTTACGGGTGAATCAAATTCTTTTTTCCACATCATTCGGGCCTGCATCAGATTAGCTAAGTAGACTTTTACAATTAACAGTTTCGCTTTAAATAGCCGGCGGACGGAAAAATTATTATCGAGATTTTTCGATATTGCGCTGGCATAAATTTCTCGTTAAATGATTTAACGAGCGCGCGTGCATCTTTTATACGAGGCTGCTTCGAATGCAAACGAGAGGCGATTTAGGATTTTAGTCGGAGCTTTATATCGTTTAATGCGCGAGTTGGCGTCTTAAAATTGAGAATATGTTTAATATATCTTTTAGCGGTTTTCGAGGAGTCGCGAAAAAGTGTAATTAAATTTATTTTTAAATCACCGGGATACTCCGACGCGGCGAAATACAATGACTTTATCTAAAATTAGAATTTTTCTTACAACTTTTTATCTCCGACGGCTGCGTAAAAGCAAATAATTAAGGTTAAGGCAGCGCTTTGAAAAGAAACAATTTCTGAAAATCACAAAGATAAACAACTAAACCCATTTTCATCCGCGAGCCTCGAACTCTCGCGCCTCGACACTCGAGCCAACCCTCGAGCGACGCCTGGAAAATTTACGCGCCTCGGCTCGCTTCCTCGGTATATACGAGGAAGAGGTCAACGCTTGGCCGCGAAGGGCAGGCTCTCTCGGCGCAGGAATTGGGCTAAGGTCGCGGAGGCGACCTCAAGCGACACGATCGCCGGGGAAGAGAGAGAAAGAGAGAGAATCGCCAAGTACACAGGCCAGCGTCCTTTGCGGAGGCCCGATATGGCGCGCGGACTTGTCCTAGTTGCAGTTGCGCGCGCGCGCGCGACCTCGGACAAGGAAGGAGAGGATGCGGCGGCCTCTCGGTTTATCGAACGATAAATTTCAGAGAGGCCGCGGGGAGTTGAGCCGAGAGCCTTTTATGCAATTCGGAACTGCGTCGACTTTTTACTGATTTAATGATGAATGCGGAATTGGAAAAAGGTGACTTTTTATGATTTCTGGGGATACCCGGCGAGGATAGTCGAGGACAAAATTAATTAAATACACTTGCATAATAACGAATATATTTATTATACTTGAAATTCTTGGGCCTATTTTTAAAGCAATGTTACAACAGAATACTGCGATAATGAATTATATTTTATGCATTATTAAAATAAATAGTCATCAACTTGATCTTTTTGCAACGAACCAATCAGCTAATAGTTTTTTAGAATATACAATCTATATCGAAAATATTCACTTGACATTCAATAATTATTCAGCCAATATTCGACTAATATTCGATCATTATTTGACCAGTGTTCGGCCAATATTCGGTCAATACTCGACCAGTACTCGGCCAATATTCAACCAATATTCCGCGTCTACCTATATTTTTAGAAACGCCATCTGAAAGCTTAAGTCTTTAACTATGAAAAATACGCTTTTATTGAATAACTTCTTGATTAAGTAATTAAGTAAACGATCAATTTGCTAAGATGAAATACCTCAAAATTTTGCACAGCTACGGGGTAAATAAGGACACCGCTGGAGTCGGCAAATCTTTATTTATAAAAAAATGTCATAACCGACTTCGGAACTCTCCGCGCTGTTAAAGGTTACAAGAAAACGAAACGACTTGCGTTGCGCAAATTCGGTCAGACCGATAGAAATAGTACCTTTTCCACCTGGCGCTGAAAAAATAATCCTCGAGCTTCAATAACCCGGACTTGCGTAACCGCGCGCCATAACGGTAAACCGTTCGAGTTGGCCATTAAAATAAGTCGCCATCAGCGAAGTCTAGACAAAGCGCCGAGAAAATCCGTCGCCGAGAGAGAGAGACCACAAATCTCACGGCGACGAAATTCGAAATTCGATATTCCGCTCTCTCTCTCTCGAAGGGCCCCCCCCCCCCCCGAAGAAAGTAGGCACTGCCGCCGCCGCCTATCCGCAATTTCATCTCCCTCGGCAGCCAAACAATCACCTCGCCGTGCTCGCGCAATTTCTCTACCGAGAGCCTCGACGCGGAGGAGTCACGATAGGCGCCGCGCCGAGCGAACTTCAGCAGCCGGCAACAAGGAGCTGCTCCTCTCGTGATTTTTCGCTGATCGCTTTCTGAAACTTGCGCTTTTCTCAAGCGGCGGCGACGGCGGCGGCGGCGCCAGCATTCCGACGCCGGACCGAGAGAGTCTCCGTCCTTCTCGCGCTGCGCCCCCGATGGGAGAGGAGAGGTAGTAAATTATCGCCGTAATAACACCATAGAAACGGAATGAATTTCTCACACAGCTTCTCTTTTTCTCTCCGCTCTCTTATATCCCTTCTGCCCTCTCATTGTTTGCATTTTTCTCTCTCTCTCTCCTTTCTCCGTTTGCCGTCAGGCCTCCTCCTTTGCTCGGCGCGCGCTTTCGGCGTGGGTGTCTCTCGGAGAAGTATACGACGTTTTAATATGTTCGAATGGCGCCAAGTTCAATTAGTAGCCCTGTGATTAAAGTGCACCTAATCATTTAATGCCTTGATTTATGCCGGGGATCAGTAGAACTGCGAATTAACGCTCGGAGAGCCGCGACTAATCTCTCGGAAAAGAATATGTTTTCTCTCTGCGTAGACTCAATCGCGTTTGGACGCGGATAATAAAACTGTAATTAAATGATACACTTTTTCACAAATTTATTATATATACTACGACGGACGGGACCTAATTTTCTTCACCAGTTGACAAATCCGCTCAAACGAGCGAAAACTAATTATTTAAGCCCCCGAGTAAAAGATCCGTTCTAACCATATCCGACTCGCCGAGGAGGAGGAAGGAGGAGAGGGATCGAGCTCTCTCCGGCGGGGGGGTTCGCGTATACTTGCCTCTCGCGAAAAGCCAATTACACCCAACAAGAATAATAATAATTCCGCTATCCGCGCGCGCATTTTTCTCCATTACATGCCCATTCTATTTCCTCCCTCGAAAACGCGCCGCGCCGCGCTGCATTAACACTCGGCAACGTTTTCATCGCTCTCTCTCTCTCTCTCTCTCTCTCCCACGCCTCGCTCGCGGCTTTTTCCTCATTCCCCCGCGCCACCGCCGCGTCTCTCTGATGATGCCTTTGTTCGCCGGGCAGCAGCAGCAGCAGCAACGGCTCGAAGATCTCGCGCTCTGTGTTTACACGGCCGCGGCGGTTTTATGGGAATGTTAATGACCGACATTCCACCCCCTATGTTTGTCGCTCTCTGCCCCTCCGGCGGCCAGTTTCGCGAGTGTCGCGCGAGAGAGGAGGCGCCGGGAGGGAACGACTCTCCTCCGCAGAGCCGCGGAGCCATTTCACGCTGGATTTATCCGTCCGGCCGACTCTCCCTCCCCCCTTTTGACCGTTTTCGTTTACGCTACTGCCGCTGCTTCTGCTTCGGCTGCTTTTATTATTATATGCAAAGCGTTTTCTCGCTTCTCGTTTGTAATTGCGGAGCGTCCGATGCGGCCTCGAGTGAATTGTCCGACGAGGGGTGACAAATTGAGAGGTCGAAATATTCGACTGCCAAGTGGAATTCAATTATGAGTCCGAGCTAATTGTCGGCGCGGACCGGAGCTGAAATAAGAGCTCTCGGGAATTAAATCGCAATTTTTCCCCTTATCATCCCGGAATGTTTCTCTTTCAGCGCTTTTATTAAGATACCAGTCTCCCGAACGTGACGCGTTATAAACGTATTTACGAAGCTCTCGGCTTCACCGCGGCCGATCGCTTTTAATGACCAGTCTCCGCGGTCTCGGTGATTAATTGCACCCGGTCATACACTCGGGTATATATATCGCTGCCAGGCATCCATCTCTCTCCCTCTCTCTCTCGCGCATTAAACGCCTTGCGTTTCCCGGCAGCGGTCAATCAAAAGCTCTCCTCTGCCGCGGCGGCGGCGGCGGCGGCGCGTCCTTAAAAATGGGGCCCCCGAGATATACACACACGTATATACACCCAGAGCCGCAGCAGCTTCGCTCTCTCTCTCGATCTCTTCTTCTGCGCGCGCGCGCACGTCAAAACGTGAAAGCAGCGTGCCACGGGGATCGGCACCGCCCACGCGACGTGAAAATCATGCGAGAGAGAGAGAGAGAGAGAGATAGAGCCGCATTTGCACATCCGCACGATACGTGCAGCCTTCGCGCGATGTGTGCTATGCCGCGTGCGTCTGTATTATATATAAAGTCGGCCGTCGTTTATCTCCACAACTCCATCTCGGTTTTTGCGCGCGGCCTTGTAATTAGACGCGCGAGGGACGTCACGGCGCCGGGGGAGGGAGGGAAGGACGGACGCTGGGAATGGATATTAATAAATAGCGAAATTTATTCGGCGTTACGGAGCGAGGATTCTTCGTTGTTGCAGCCCTTCGCGGACAAAGGTTTGAACGGATATCGGTATAATTCGCTTGCTGTTACAGACGAGATTAGATACACAAGTCTTGGCTGGTATCTAAAAAAGGAGCGATACGTGGAAGTGTTCGATTTGGGTGAAAGGCCCCGTGTACCAGGTTTCGCAGCTTACGCAAGCTTCTACAATTTAATCGAGTCGGGGCTCGCTAAATCCTCGACTTTCCGAACCCTCTCGGCTCTCGCGGGCAATTCCATAAACCTGCTCGGGACGCGTGGAACCGCCGCTCCTCGGCGAGACAAGTTTACCCGTTCGAAAAGCTCCGTCTGTATATACACAAAGCAGCGCATGTTTCGTCATTGCACAAGCTCCCAGTGCTAATACAACGATCGGAGCGGAGAGAGAGAGAGCGATAAAAGAGGACGAGAACCATTAATATCGACGAGGAGAGGCGGAGAGAGAGAGAGGGAGGGCGCGATGGGGTAGCAGGGGGACCAAGGGAGAGACAGAGAGAGTGAGAAAAAGAGAAAACGAGAGCGATAGAGTTCGCGGCGGGAGCGCGCCGGTGGCCTCGGCTCGGACTGTTTTCCTTCCGCAGCTCGCCGCCGAGAGAGACTCTCGAGAAGGAGACGGGCCGTCGACACCTGACGGCCAGAGGCTCTATTCTCTCTCTCTCTCTCTCTCCCTCTCATTGTTTCTCGCTCTCCGCTCTTATATATATATATATACCGAGAGAGCCTAATAGGGCCCTGCGCGCGCGCGCGCGAGGGGCCCCCCCGCACGCGTATTTATCAACGTTGCCGAGCGGTATTGAAACATCAGCTTTGTTTTATATGCCCCGCGCGCGCCGCTGGAGAGCCGGGCCAATTCATTGAGACATTTTTTGAGCGGTTGACGCGAGTTTGTGTTGACTCTCGGCTCCTCGAGCGGTCGCGGGCACTTCGCGATTTCGAGAGGTGACCGTGGGGGTTTCTTTTTAGGAACGATTGAATTTCGGGGCAATAAAGCTCTTATCTGCGACCTTGCATAATATATACATATATCTTGTTGCCGCGGCAAAATAAACGCGAAGAGGGCCTCGAGGAAGCTGTTATGCAAATTCGAATTGTAAATGTGCGTTAAAATTTTACTATTAAGTAGAAAATATCTACAAACATTTAGCAACAGTTTTGCTAAAATTTCACAATTTAACAGCATTACGAGTAATTTAGAGGCTATAAATAAACCTTGTCTTCCTTTTTTTTTCTCCGACTAAGTAAAATCAAAAATTCAGAAGTTCCTTTATCTCGAATCAGTAGCTCGCTTAAATACGTTAATTCCCAAAAAAGGAGTAATTTAACCGAGCACGAAACGACCGCGTCCGCGGCTAAATTCGTCCTTGACGCTCGAAAAAAAAGAAGGAGCGCACAATAAAGCATTAATAAAGACCGCATCCGCCCGTGCAAAGCGCTCGTAAAAAAAGTGTCCCCCACCTCCGCGCGTCTCTTCGTCCCGAAAAAATGTTATCGAACGCACACACATACAACGCGGACTGCCCTTCCACGACGCCTATATTTAGGTATATCTCAAGAGCCGCCGTCCGAATTTGCATCCGCGGGAGTTTCGCAAGTTTTGGCCCACGCGAATATATGTCTGGCAGCGATTTTTGAATATTCATGACGTCAGCCGTCAGGTTTCTACGACTGCCGCTGCTGCCAAGGACGCCCGGGGACACGTTTTTTCTTTTTTTTTTCTTCTTTTGTCCGTCCGAATATATCTCTCGCGTCTGCGGGCATCTCGCGAATTTTGAAAGTTTCGTCGTAAGAAGCCGTCGGAGGTTTATGGCTTTGTCTTTGCGTTGATCTTTATTACGTGGGATGTTTGTGGGCTCGGAGTTTTTGGTGGCTCGAGACTTTGGAAAGAAAAATATTATTTCCTCTCGAATATTTTTTTTTTTTTTTTTTTTTTTTTTTTTTTTATATTAATATTGCGACGGGTCGAAATAAGCC
>JAWWEO010000036.1:22592525-22609626 GCA_035582975.1 Ormyrus labotus
CCTATGTACAGGTAACTGCGTTTACCTCAATAGGAATTACTTTTGTAATTTTTTTCTGGTTAAATAAATAAATAAAAATAAAAATAAATAGTTTTTCAAGGAATAAACTTGCGTATTTGTCGACTAAATTAATGTACGCCAGTCGGCTATTATCTTCACCTTTTGACAAACTTAAACGACGAGTATCTAAAATTTTAATTCATCAACCATCAGTGTATATAAGCATCGTCACTCGTATAATATAAAATAATTAAGCGCAGTTTTCAGAAAATATCGAGCAATCCACACGTTAGAGAAATTCGCCAAGTCACTTTTCAAAACGAAGGAAGCGTACACAAAAAAAAAAACAAATAACGAAAACCGAAAAAAAACGATCCCGTCCCGACGACAAACAAACGCGCGCGCGGCTATTTATAGACTCGAAAAATCCTAAGAGCCACCGCGAAAAACCGAGCTGCGCGCTGCACCGACTTTGTTTAATCTTCGGGAAGGGGGGGAGTCGAACATTACAGGCCGGCCGCCGCGGCGGCGAGAGTTACGGTCAGCTTTTTGCCCGCGCGCGCGGTCCGCGTCTACGCCGCGCGGCCTGTGGGCCTATTGTTTCGCCTTTTCCGTAATTAACCTCGTTTATAGCGTGACGACGAAACTCATCGCGGCGCCATCGCCGAGATTGCTTCATTCCCCCCGCGGTGCAGCGACGGAGCACTGGCGAAATCACCGGCAGCCGATTCGTGGAAGCGATTATCCTCCCCCCCCCCGCCGCCGCCGCCGCCCCTCTAGTTATATCGGACTCGCGCTAATTGTAATTAGATGCACGTAGGCCATCCCCTCGGTCGTTTTCTTGCGGAGCGGCGCGCCGAAGGTCGTCGGCGGCGGCTTTAAACGTACGCGGAACACACCGCGACTCTCGCAACGCACTCTCGGGGCCCTCTCTTTTCTCTCTCTCTCTCTCTCTCTGCTTCGGACGGTGATTGAGATTTAACTCGCGCGCGCGCGCGCGAGCAAAGCTCGAGCGAGAGAAGAGAGAGAGCGCAAGGTCAGCCGGAAGCTCATTGCCGAGGAAGTACATAATGGTCTTTGAAATTGCGCTAAGCGTGGACGTATTTCGCGAGATTACGTGCATGTGCCGCCGCCGTCGCGTATATATAGTGCGTCGGCTGCATTTTTCCATCGCCGATGTATATATATAATACGCGTGCGCCTTTTAAGGGCCCATGGTTTTTTGTCAGCCGTTTTCTCGAGCGACTCCTCGAATTATATCAACTTGCGCGTGTACGAATTTTCCTCCGAGTCCTGCGTAGCGTTTCTCGAGCTAACGAACGAGCGATTTGAAAATTTGAAAAATATATATATATATATATATATAATATCGAATGTATTGCAAGTGTAAGTCCCGCGTATTGGTAAAAATATTACAAAGGTATGGACGATTTGTTGGGTAATGTATACATTTGCAAAAATATTGAAAATGCGTTCGATTTATATAATAAAACTATATGCAATACTATTTACTTTTACGCGTAAATCAGGGTGAAAAAAAAAGGCAGCTTAATCACGGAATTTTGAGGAAAAATACCTGCGGCAGACGACCTTCCGAGAAAAATCCCGGCGCGGAGGAGGCACACGCATCCAAAGCCGCGACCAAAAAGACCGCGTATCGAGCAGCCGCGGTAATGGGCCTCATCTACTGCCCAGGCGAATCAAGCCTCGTCGGGCGTATAAACGTAATGCGCCATACACGAGAGAGCGAGAGAGCGAGAGAGGAGACTCGGGTGCGCGCGCATCACGAGAGCGAAAGTGCACTCTCGCGCGCGCGCGGAAGATTCCCGGGGGTAACAAGCGGGTCAGTGTTTTTCGCTCTAGTTATGTCGATATGCGCGGTAATCTCGGGAAATTGCACGGCCGCCGCGGTAAGTAGCGTAAGGCACACCGAGAATAGGCGAGCGTCGCAATCAGCCGGCTGATTGCGAAGAGGGGCTGCTGCTGCTGCTTCCCCCTACCGACTTCGGGGGGGAGGAGGGGCGAAACGAGCCAATCGACGCTGCGCTTTTATTGGACATTAAACGGGACCCTCCTCCGTTTTTCATTAGCCGGCCTCCTTTTTATATACGCGGGCCGAAAGCGAGAGCTCCCCGCCGGAGCTTCCGCTTGGGAAACGCGGCGCCGTCCGTGCTATTTTCACTTTTACATTACGCGAAAGTGCGCGCTGCTCTGTGAGGGATTTTTTTTTGTTTTACCGTCCGCCGCTCGTCCGCCGGTCTCGTTTTCGCGCAGCCTTTTTTTTTCATATATATTATATCCTTTCGCCGAGGCAATCGTCTCCCGAGTCGCGGCGCGGAGTTGCGCAAACGCCGCGGAGAGATGCGTCGATAAAGAGAGCGCGCGCTTTTCCATTATCGTTACGGAGAGGCGCGCAACGCCGCGCAACCGAGTTATTTTCTATTACCTATATACACACGCGGCTGTGTATTTTGAAAGCAGAGGTCTTGTCCGGCTTTTTTTTTATTCACGTAGTTCGCGAGGAGGCCGGTCTTTTCTATTACTTTTCGCGATTTAATTTATAGAGCGATTGGACGTATTGCGCACGCGCGGTGTTGTTACGTGTTCGCGTACGGTGAAATCGTGGAAAATGTAAACAATTGACGTTGGCACGTGTATTCGCTGAATAAAGATTTCTTTAGCCCCGTCGGTTTACAAGGCGTTTAAGTAACTAGAGTTCGAACGGTTCAATTTATATATATCTGTTAAACAAATCTTTGTTCGGAGCTCTAATGGGATTTACTTTTTAAAATTAAAACAATCTTTTGTAAATCATTGATTCGTCGATAATCCCATCATAATTCTCAAAAATGTTAAAAGGTTTTCTCAATGCTTAAAAACACTTAAAACCTCGTTGACCGAAGTACTTGATTTAAACGAGAACCAGATCGAAGGCCGAAAATTTTGCTAAAAGCACACTCGTTCCTCGGAACCTGTATATATCGAAGTGAAATGTTGTTATTGGAAACCCGACGAGCGACGCTCCTAAAAAAGCAAAATTTCACAAACGAAAAAGCCGCTGCCAGTGCTCTTTTCGCGCGCGACACACCCGACGCGAATATATTTTTATCGAAAGCAATCGAGAGTCCGCGACAGGGCAGTCGATACGTATCGCATTAACCGCAAATGGCTTTTCTATAAGAGAATGTATAATGATAATGAGGCGGCGGGCGAAAAATAAAAAAAAACAAACGAAAAAAAAGGAGGCCGCGGTAGGAGGGTTATGTACAAGGCGTCAAGGGCCATCTCAGACTGTATTATAAAGCGCATTCTTTTGTACGATGCAGCATGAAAGCGATACACGTCCGGCGGCTGACGATAAAGAGCAAAAAAACCTCATTAAACTTCTCGGCTGCACGTCATTCACTCTCTCTCTCTCTCTCTCCTTCCCTCCTTTGCTCCCGCGCTCGGGCAGAGAAAGAGAGAGAGGGAGAGCGAGTAAGGCGAGCCGATAAGAGCACTTAGTTGTCCGAGCGAGAGAGGCCCACAATGTCGATCGACACGCCGTGTGTTGTAGCACGTCCGCTACATTGCGGTCATCGAGTTCATCGCTTTGATGGGACAAGGTCGATGGAAAGGGAAAAGAGAAAGAGAGTGAATCGCTCCGCGGTGAGCGATCGGTGTGTTCCCGGCGAGGAAGTGCGTCGTCGTCGTCGTCGTCTTGGTCGTCGGGCAAAAATTTCGCGATCGCCGATCTCGCCTGCAACGCATTAAAACCGCGTCTCGACGTCCGGCTCGCCGCCCGAACGCCTCGCGACGCACAATGGCCGCGCGGAGAAATCAATTGTTATATTTTTCGCGCCCCGCTTGCGTGCAAAGTGCGTATCCGCTTGAATATTCATCGCGGCTCTCTCGCAATTAGCGCGCGCGTTGACGCAAATGCGCGCCGGCGCATTCCGCAGTCGGACGTTCGCGGCGGCCCGCATATTGTTTTCCGATGCCCCGTCGATGCTATATATATAATATTGTTCGCGGGAAAAATATCGCGCCGCGATAAAAGCCGGGGGATTTCGTGGGCTTACGACTGACGCGCTTGCCGATAAATCAAATTTATTATTATTATATGCGTCACGTTCGCAGGGTGGGGCTCTCTGAGGAGAGCAGACACCATTCGAGTTCTCGAACTGGTTTATTTTAATAATAAATACCGTATTTTTTATGCGCCGCGAAACACGTCCATTACCGACGGCCGCGAAGAAACGCGAGCGGATACACTTTGGCGACAGCAATTTTATCGGCCCCCCGGCGATACTTTTCAAGGCGATGTATATATATATATATATATTGTTGTTTTTGACATTACGCGACCTTTGAGAGAAAAAAACTTTATCGGCATAACGCACAATTATTTCAAAGTACACAAATGACTCGCGCAATCGGCACAGTGGACCAGTCAGCCGCGAGAAAGTGTTAACCCGCACCGAGTTCCACGATAACGATCCTCCAGGTATAATATACCCAAGGAGCTCGGAAAAAGTAGGGGGCGGGAAACCCAAGCAGGTCGGACGTAAATTTTCCGCGGCGGTCGGAATCGTAGAAAGTCTCTCGCGCTCGCCGCCGCCGCTGCAACTCCGTGGAAACTCGCCTCTCCGATATTCCCCGCGGCCGATCTCCTCTGTTTCTCCGGCGCGCATACCAGAGCCTCAGCGCGCGCTCGAATGGAACTCGAGCGGGGAACGAGAGGTTTATCGATAAAAGGCCGCGCGCGGCGGCGGCGGCGGCAGGTGCAGCGCGCGCTCCGCCGCGCCGCGGCAATTGGAACCGCAGTCGACGGAGATCAAAGCTCTCCCCGGGATTCCGCAGCGCGCTCCTTTATACATCCCCCCACTCTTTCCTAGTCCTGGCGAGCGCGGCGTTATTTTACGCGAGAGGGAGGATATCGAGAGAGGATTTGTCACCGGGCCGCCGCCGCCTTCGATTGTCTTAATTGCGAGGGGCGACGCTCGAGAGCTTTCGCTCGCAAAGAGAAGCGGTGTCTCACTTTTGTACTTTTGAGCAAAGGCGCGGGCTGGGAATCGGCGCGGTTTTGCCGGCGATGCCCGCGCTTCAATTAGATCCTTCTGGAATGATAATTAACGGTCCGAGATTTTATCTAGAGATTTTATCCGCGCGCTACTCGGGTCTACGTCGGGAATTATGTAATAAATTCGAGAATTCATTTTTAATTAAAACTGTTTGCACGCGGCGCTTTTCGCATGATATCTTATGCCTTCTTTTTTTCTTCTTTTCCAGGTGAGTTTTGGAGGAGGGAGCCGCGTCGCGCGTAAATAATAGTCTCCGTGTATACACGTGAGTACAGCGACAAGTTTTATCCTTCGTCTTCTATTCCCGAGAGAGCCGAAGGAGTTTTACAACCCTTCCTGCGATCGCGGCGAGGGTTAACCGACAGTTTCAGGAACACATCTTCATATTTCTCTGGTTTATATATGTATTATAAAAAAGGCAAATTTATCGACGATTAATGCATCGGGGAGGAAAATAAAGCACCGGGGCACCGCTCCGCCGCTGCAATGAGAGATTGCAATTGCATCAATCATGAAATATTAATTACTATCGGTCTCGGGCCAGGCGCGCGGTTGCGGAGGGTATTATATAAAAAAGGCACTCGCTCCGAGAGAGACAGAAAAAAAGGGCACAGGAGCGAGGAGTAGCTTCGGCTCTCTCTCTCTCTCTCTCCTTGCTTTGTTTATTCTCATAGAAATGCCTATCGGAAGCGGCGGGGCGTCGACGCAAAGGGAGAAAAAGGAGCGCGATATAAATCGGCGAGTGACTCCGTGGCTAACGCGATGAATTGGAACGTTACCGACATCCTCTCTCTCTCTCTCTCTCTCTCTCTCTCCGACTACTCTTGCGGGCGATGCCGCCGGTCGTCGGCGTGTCGTCTAAGAGGCGCTCCTTTTTCTCACAAAATGCATCTCGCCATTTTTCTCCGCCCTTCTCTCTCTCTCTTCTTCCTCTTCACGCCTCTTTCCGCCGCGCTCGTCGCCACGGCCGCGATTCCCTTCCTCTGCCGCAGCAGCAGCTCTTTTTCTCCCCGCGCTTTGCCTAGCCGCGCTGTGCACTTGCCGCCTCCTTCCGCGCGGCCCGGCAGCCGCGCGTATAAAAACCAGGCATTTGTCATTCTATCGCGCGGCCTTTCACACTCAATTTCCCCCTCTGACCTTCGTCCGTATATATATACCTTCCGAACTGGCAAAGCCCGCGCCTGCACTCACCGATGACGAGCCAACATTTATCACTCGTCGAGAATGTACATAAAAATCTCAAAAAAAATGAATAATATTAGCCAGGCCTGGAAGGGAGAAGGAGCGGCGGCGGGGCTCTCTTTTTGCGCAAAAAGCTCTCCGCGAGTTCTGTCGGAGGTTACACAGCGGAGGGGGAAGGGGGGGGACAGCCCCTCTCCAGAGACCACACAGCCTCCTCGGCCTTCCCGCGATTTTTCCGGGCGGCAAGTAGATCATCTCTCTCTCTCTCTCTCTCGAGCGCGTGTCGGGGTCTTGCCGGCTCGCTCGGCGTTCTCTCTCTCGTCGGCCTTAATAAACGTCGATTGTTGAATTTCGCGGGGGCCCCGGTCGCTGATAAACGGGGCCGGCGCTGCGGGGTGTGTTTCGTCCCGGCGCGAGAGAGGGCCGAGGCTACCATTAAGCGCGTGATTGATAATGCCCGCGGAGCAGCGCGCGCTTGCGTTCTGCGCCATTGCGTACGCGTATATATATATATATATATATATATACCTTAGATGCGGCGGCGCGTCTATGCGCTCTCTCGCTCTGCGATCGGGGCACCGCCCTGCCCCACCGCCGCTCTCTCTCGCTGCCCTTTATTATTAGCGGACGGGTAAAAAACGCATCAGGCGGCCGCGCAGCTCCGCGGCACAAAGAGGAGCGTGGTGTGCAGGCGACGCGAGGGGGGGACTGACGGCGAGGGCGGCCCTGTTTGTATCGCGGTCGCGGCGATGCTGCCCGCTCGTCGCGTCGCTGAGATGTGCGCACTTTGACCGAAATCGCGGCAATTGGGACGATGAAAAGCCACGCGGATTCATCAATCGGCGGGGATATCGTCATTGCCGCGGGAATGGATTTCGAATCGGGCTTCGATGTAAGACCGTATTATTTATATCTTTTTAAAAGCCGCGGTTATATAGTTACACTAAAAGAACTGGAGCGTTGATTCGCGGGAAAAAGCAAGAATTTCGGAGGAGATACAAGGCTACCGCGGGTGGCGCGAGAGGCAAATGCAGTCAATGCACGCGGAGTGAGAGAGAGAGAGAGAGAAAAAGGAGCCCGGGCGGATCTTTGAGAGTATATAGTCCAGTAAGTACAATGCCGCGGGGCTCCGGCGGCAGCGGCTGTTTTTTTCACCCCCACGGAGCCCGGAGCCTATAGAAGGCAATTATCGCTAATGCGGAGGTTTTGTTCGGCTTATAATTAGCCGAGGAAGTGACAGGCGCACCGACAAAGAATCTCCGCTGCTGCTGCTGCTGCTGCTGCTGCTGCTGCTGCCACCACTTCTCTCTCTCTCTCTCTCGCTCTCCGCTTATTTCGAGACCTCGCTCCCGGGACTTCACGGGAAAATTCTTTTCTCAGGAGCGACCACTATCTTTTCTTTTTTATTTTACCTTCTTCCTTCCCTGCTCTTCCCCCTCCCCGTTCCCTCTCTTCCGTCGCTCGCTAAGCGAGATCGCGCTCTATGAGAAAGAGAGAGAGATAAGATTTTATATTTTGTTTAAATAAGCCAATTGCGGCGCGACAAACACGTAATAATCGTCGTTCCTCGGGCGTTCGTCGAAAATAATTCTCAATAAACAGGTAAATTATTAAAGGCCGATCTCGGATATACAAAGTAGAGGCTTAAAGACGTACTAAAAACTTTATAACACACTGGAAGGATCTCTCTCTCTCTCTCTCGGACGCGGCTCGCAATCGACGCGCGCGCGCAAGCATGCACGCTTTAAAAAGCTGGAATTACGAACGCAGCCCCGCGGGCGGCTCGAAAGAGAGCTGAGGGAGAGAGAGAGAGAGCACTGCAAGCGTCCCAAGGGCAGAAAGAGAGAGAGGACGAAAAACAATTTCGCTAGGAGTAGCCCCGCTAACGGTCGCATGTGCATAGAGAGCCCCGGAGGAGGCGCGTGATTACTCGGTGCGTATACATATAGGCCTATAATTCGAGGGCCCCGCTCGCCAGAAAATGACATACGCGGGAGGGGGAGGGGGGGGGGGCAGGTCCGCTGATAAAAAAGGGGGAGAAGCCATTAGGCGCGATCGCGCGGCCAGGGAGGGAGGACTAGTAGTTACGCCCTTCGGATGGCAATTTCGCCGATTCCAGCTCTCTCGTCGGCGGCGGCGGCCGTAAACGAGAGCGGCACGAAGGTAGGTTTCTGGGTCTCTCCCCGATGGACCGTAAGCCGACTTTATAAGCCCGTACCCGGGCTGTTTTGCGCCTTGTTTTTTTTTTTTTTTTCCTTTCCTTTGCCCCGGCGCACACACGCAAGCGCGATCCCGTCCGCGCGCGCGAGGGGGGAGAAAAATGCTCAAGGCGGCCAGACGGTTATGTGCATTCTTCGGGATATGTGCGAGAGCGAGCGAGCGAGCTTCGGTTTTCAGGGAGAGAGATGCGCCGCGATGCGCGATGCCTCCTCGGTGCAGGAGGAGGAGCGAGAGCGAGAGCAGGAGGGAGAGAGAGAGAGAACGAGCTGCACGCGAGAGAGGAATCCAGTTAATGCGCTTTTGCAGCTTCGATGAAGTCGCTTGTCGGTGCAGGGAGAGAGAGCGAGCGAGAGAGAGACGGACGGGCCCCTTCTGCCCCCCTTTTTTCCCCCCTCGGCTCCCCCCCTACGCCAATCGACAGCGGGGACTGCATCGCGAGTAATATCCTCCGGCATTAGAATTTCGTCCTCTCGCATTCTGTGCTCCCTCTTTCTAGAGCGCGCAAAAAGAGTTTTTCATTAATTAGCCATTCATACAATTCATCCTCCAAATCTCCTCGTATCTCGCGATCCGGCGTCCGCAATTGATTAAAGGAACAATTTGACAATGAGAGGCCGACAGCGTTATACACCTCGACTCGGCGAAAGGCCGTTCGACGCGCTACGCTTAATTAAACCTATTTTCATATCCAATCCCGCCGCGGTGCACGCCAAGCCGCGCGCTCGCGAGGAGCAGAGAGAGAGTCGACAGGTTCCTACAGCAGCCCGAGAGCCCATTCAATCGGCCGGCTAAAAATCCTGGAATACCGTACATATTCGCTCGATAAAAAGCCAACGGCATCTCCCTCTCTCTCTCGCGACCTGGCACCCCGTTCTCTCTTTCTCTCTCGCTGCACCGGGGTTCTCGCGCGCGCGCGGTGATAATAATGCATAAAACGCCGTAAAGTAGCGTCCTCCTTAAGAGCCCCCCTTCGAGAGCGTATATACGTTATACACGGGCATTACGCGCGACTAGAAACCCATGCACCGGAACGCCGTTAAATCTCGACTCCGCGCGAGAGCTCTTTTCAATCCGTTTTAACGTCTCTCTGTGTCTTTTGTTCGCCACGCGCGCTTTATTTCGGGCTTCCTTCTTTCCCAGCCGAACGAGGCGCGGAAAGCGGCCTCCTTCCTCGCTCTTCCCTAACGAAGGCATATCGAGGCATATCGATTAAACCATTTTCATTATATTCAACCCGACGACGTTTCGCAAAAGTCAGGCTCTCAACCACAATTAGCCGGAGGGCTTCCCGCTCCTTACATATAGCTGAACCGCTGCCAAAGAGCGTCTATTCTCGCGCGAGAGCGAACGAGCGCACCTGCGGTTGAGCGCGTAAGATTTTTCGAGGCCCGCGGGGCCCGACTCCGCGGCCGTCGTCGAGGGGAGAGGAGGAGGTGGCGCTTTTCCGCGTAATCGCGCGTATATAAGCGGAGAGCGCGCGGCAACTGGGGCATCTCGGCGCGCGCGCACCTTTATGCGCGCGAGGTGCGATCCTTCCAGCGCGGCCCATTGTTCCGAGGCAGCTCTCGTAATCCGCGGTGGAGGTCTCGCGGCTTGAATTCCGCGATAAGCAGCCTCACCAAAGGGGCCGTTTTATCGAACGCGGGCTGGACCGGCCGGGGCGTGAGTTATCGGCGAGCTGCATGCAAGAGCGTACGTGATAATTCATTTTTACGCTCGCTCGCGTCCAGGTACAAATTGTTTTTTTAATACAGGTTGATTTTCGCGCGAGAGAGGAATGCTTTTTCGATTGAATTGCCACGACCTTTTTTTTGTCCGAAAAAGGGTTCGCGAAGGTTTGTCCGTTTCATTGTTAAAAAGCACCGGTAAGAGAGATAAAAGAGAATCAGCGTCACTTTTCGAACCAGTTCTGCCACTTTGGAATGCCGATATTTTTCTGCTAGTCGAAGCCATCGATTTTCCACGCAACATTCAATATAATAAATATATATATAACGCCAATTACGCAGATTCGCCTTTCTTATTTTCCGCGCGGCGATAAACTGTTATTTTTGTATTAAAATTATATTGAACGCGTAGTTATTACTTCCTCTATTAATACGCGCGAAAAGCTACTCCGATAAAATAAAACTCGATCGACTCCACTTAAAATGCATTTCGAATATATCGATTCGAAACCCATTAAACTTTCGGAAATCAAATGACGAAAAAAAGGCGCGATCGCGCAAGTAATTTTATCGGTCTAAAAAAAATCAAAAAACAAGCGTTTGTCATTACCGGCGCCCAACGACCCACGGCAATTTGATGTAAATTTAAAAACCGATCGCCGCGCGGCGGCGGCGCCGTTGCCCCAACGGGGACAATCAATTTGGTTTTGCGAAAGCGAGAGCGTAGCAGCACTGCACTCTTTCCTTTTTCCAACCGCTTCATGGCCTGCAGAGAGCCGCGTTCCAGAGCCGCACGAAATCTATTACCGAGAATCAAACGAGACATGATTATGGAGGACAGATTTCGACATTTCGCCGCTGCTCTCGCTCGTGTTTTCTCACAGGTCTCCGCGGCGCCTCTCGTGTGTTTCGAACACGGGAGGGCTTCGGATATACGCTCGCCGCGGCGCATTTAGCGACAACGAGAGGAGAGGAGCAATAAAGAGGACGAAGGCTGAGAAAGCGGAGCGGCTGCGAGTTTTTGACGGGGCTAATGATGCGCCTCGCGTCGTCGGAATGCAAAGGATTCGCGATGCATGCTCGTGCAATTATTTTTGAATAAAAAAAAGTACTCTCTTTCCATCTGTTCAATCGTACCTCCAACTTGTCGCAAACTAACAAATGACGACAACATCGAAAAAGCATCAGTAGATACGCACACCGGCCGAGGAGAGAAACAACGGCGCAGCTCTCGGTAGGCTCTCCCGCGTCATTACATGATCCATCGGAGATGGGCGCAAGCGAGAGAAGGGGAGGGACGGCGCGCGGCGGCGGGTCAGGTGGCAATTTGCGAGAAAGGCAAATCGACCGGTAACGACACACCTTACTCCGAGAGAGGCGCACCGCGGGCCCCGACTTTCCCATCGCGACGACGACGACGACGGCGGCACAATATCTCTCTCTCTCTCGCTCTCTTTCTCCGCACCTCTCTTGTCATTGTTTCCCGTTATAAAGTCGGCCGCGTATACGTGTATATATATGTATACCGGGCCGCAACATTTTTCGACTCGCTCGTTTTTCCGAGTCATTCCGCGGCCATTTCGCCTTTTCAATTATACTAAATCGGACACCGTTAGCCGCCGACGAAACACAGCTCGCGGTGTGTGTGTGTTTACATTGCGCGGCTTCGATTCTTATTCAAATTTTCGATCGTCAATCCGCGGCGGTTCGATTCTTCGATTGCTCCGCGCGCGCTTTTTGGTATATCTTTTTTTTTTCTTTCTTTATTTATTTTCTGAATATGATTAAGAGCGTCGCTGCATACAGATTGGAAATTAACAGTACCGAATTGTACATCGATCGAGGAGCAGTACTAGAAATACAGTTGATTCGAAGTCGTCGATTAAATTTTTTTTTTTTTTTTTTCACTTTTTTTCGTCCTTTCGATATATACTTCTGATATAAAAAAAAAACAAACCAAGCATCCTATCCATTTTAGCAGTTTTAGCTCAAATTTCCATTAGAAATTTGGCTGCACCCTCTGAAATTTATCGCGCATTGCTCCTAATTCGATTACCCGCAAAAAGACACCCGCTGAAAACGCCTCGGCAGCCGCTCCGTTCGCTCGCGATGCAAATCGCCGATGATTATTTACGCGGTTAATTGGGTTATTAAACGAGCCGAATCAGTTAAAGCCCATTACATTAAATCAATCGGCGAAAGAGCAGCCCGCGCCTGTTGGAAGGAGAGCGGCGGGGCCCCGATACATCTCGCTTGCGCGCGTCTCGGTTCACGTGGCGTATATATATATATATATATATATATAGCAGGGGAGGTGCAGTGTGGGGGGAGAGGCGAAAAATGCGAATTCCCGCGCGTCATGACCGAGCACTGATCGCCTACCATGATTTTCTTTAATGTGCCCGAGCTATTTAAAAATGGCGGAGCGAGAGAGCCGCCTCACGCAGAGGCTCGCTCTCCCTCTCTCTCTCTCTCGCTCGCGCGCGCGCATAAACGTGAATAAGCGTACTGTCATTCGGCAAATAAACGATTTCTTACCGCGTGATTGCCGAGGTGTCTCGGGGGCCCCGGCGACCGGCCGAGGAGCTGCATATCGCGCCGCGTATTCCTCGCGGATCGATCGCAGAGTGTCGTTTCTGCGTATAATGTACGCGCGGCGGGCCCTTTTTTCCTCGCCCGCGGAAGTCGCTCTCGACACCGCGGCCGCCGCGCTCGCGGGGGGGCACGCGGGGAAAATTCGGGCGAATTCCCCCCCGCGGATGCGGGCTTCTCTCGGTGCGGGTGAGCACCGCGCGGCGAAGGCCGTCACTTTCTCGTACGAAACTGTGCAGCAGCGGCGGCGGCGGCGCGCGGGCAATGATGCGACAAAAACGGCTCGACGCAGAAAAAAGCGCCTGCTCGTCTCTTCCAGATAAGAAAGCCCGAGAAGAAGCAGCGCGAATGACGGGCAATGGCGCGGAGGGGAAGAGAGAGGAGGGGAGCAGCCGCGCAAACGACGAAAAGCACGACGAGGAGTCACGGATGAGCCGCGCGCGAGAGAGAGAGAGAGAACAGATGGTCTTCCGGTAGGTGGGCTCTCTCTCTCTCTCTCTCTCTCTCTGCGCGCGCGGCGGCGGCAACAGATTAAAAGTGAATGGGAAAGCTTGGCAAGGCGGCGCGCCGCGCGCGGCGACTGACCTGACGTGCTGCCGTGACGTCTTCCTTTCTCGGCCGCGCGGCGAGGAGAGGATATATCCAGACTGACCGACGCTGCGCGGCTTGTCATTTTCGCCCCTCGCGGCCAAGGGCCGACGACGGGGACGAGCTAATATAATCTAATATATCGGTCTCTCGCTCGTCCTCCGATAAATGTATTTCGCGGAGAGCAGCTCTTATCGCCCGGCGGCGTTTTCCTTTTTTTTTCAAATAGTTGTGTATACACCAATGCCAAGGACGCGGCGGCTTCCCCGAGAGATGCGGGGAGGGAAAGGAGTGTATAGGGAAATAACACAGATGGCGCGAGACAGATAGAGGGACACGGGGGGGATTCGGTGAGGCGAGATTGCAAGATTCTCGAAATAGTTATCATTAGCAAATATCCGCAGCGCTCGAGGACTGAAAAGCACGCCGACGCTCTCTCCGCAGCGAATTACTTATATCGCCTCGTAATTACTTATATATGTATGCGCCGCGAATTCTTTTCCAGCGCCTCTCGTTCCTATACACGGATTTGTCGGTCAAAGGGGATATACGCGAGAAGAGTGAAAAAGCTAAAAAAATAACGTATATTACACAAAAATCGTCTCGCCGATTAATATAAAAGTCCCAGGGACAACGTCTCGCTTTACGATCCTTTGTATTATAACGTTCGTCACGAGGCCCTCGGAGCCTAGATAAACGTCGGATATATTCCCCGATGATGTGCCCCCTCTCGTCTACGGGGAGTTGCCGACAAGGCGGCACGCCGATTGCAATTCGCTGATACGATATACTACCTGCTGCATTGCGCTCTCTCTCCTCTTCCTCCTCCTCTCGCCGCTCTTTCTCTCTCGCGGCCCTTTTTTTAAACCCCCCCCCCCCACCGCCTCTCTTTTATCTTGTATATTACACTGCGCCGGTAATACAATGACAAATTAACGTTTTTCTTTTCGTGCATATCCGCGCGCCTACTCATTTTAGGACGGAGCCTCGTGTGTTTATTCGAAGATGCCGCGGCGATTAATGCCCGAACGGTCGAGGATAAATCTTTTTGTCGCCGCAGATTGTAGATTAACGCGTGTATCGCACACTTCTGCCGGTATAATGCGGTATTAAATTTCCGTAATTGAAATACGGATTTTCAATGTTCACGGGAGACGGCAGGTTTGTCATTTACGAGCGTTTACGTAACGTCGATACCGGCGTTTCTCGGACGATAATTGTGCCATTCGCATGTACGCGCGTCCGCCAGCTTTGCATTTTTATCACTGGACGCGAACACGTTTTTTTATAAGGTGTCTTCTTTTTTTTCCCGAAGACATCCACGGAAATTTACTGCTTCTTCGAAACGAATTAACATCTCGTCGGCCGGGCGTAAAAAGTAGCTTCACCGCGTGCCTTCACTCGCGTTTTCGCGAGGCGCGGAGAAACGCGCAGCCGGACAGGAGTCGTAATCGGCGCGCGAAACGGCCCGGAGAGCGGACTTTAGCCTCCCTCGCCTAACTACCGAAAGAAATTCCAATAAAATCGAGCTCACACATCTCAATATAAGTCTGAAAAGCTCGCCTAGACGAGCAAAAAGGACTTTGGGAGCGAGAGGGAGAAACCGCTAAGAACCTTGAGAATCGATCTCGAAGCCGATCTGCGGGCAGGCAGGCTTACTCTCTCTCTCTCTCTCTCTCTCTCTCTCTCGGCCTGCGCGCTCCTCTCTCGGCCGGCGCGCGATTTAAAACGAGCCTAGATAATAGAGCTGCAGGAGTCTAGAGAACGAGCGAGAGAGGAGGAGGAGGAGAAGGAGGAGGAAGCTGCGCGAACGCCGCCGATATCCGAATGGTATCTTTTCTCTCGCGCTCGATGTTTCCTATGCCGCTTCTCTCTCTCTCTCTCTCTCTCTCTCTCTCTCTCTCAGTCTCTCTCCTTCTCTCTCCCGCGCCTACATATTGGCCTGCTATGAGTCGACGGCGCGGGGGCCGGTATCGAGGCAGATGCATCTTCGCCGCCGCAGCCGCCGCCGCCGCGGCCGCTTTATCGCCGCGTGAAACTTTGACCGAGCTTTTTCAAAGAGCGCTGCACCAAGAGAGAGAGGGAGACGCTTCGTGTGAACGCTAAGCGAATTTTCTGAGGGAGACGTTTTTCTCTCTCTCTCTCTCCGCCTGCCATTTTTTTCCCGTCACCCCGCGCGCGCGCATAGCTTTATCGCGGGTGACTTCGTATAATTAAGCCCGGAGGTACACACGCCGCGTGCCCGTGTGTGTGTGTGTGTGTGTGTGTGTGTGTCTATGTACGTGAAAATTGAAAAATCCGGCCTTTCCCACGGTTACACGTCGCTGGCGCTTTTGTTCGAGATATATAACGTTTTCTGCCATCGGGAAAAGGTGCACCTCGCGCGTTGACGCCGCGCGATATCGCCGCCCCCCCTCCTCCCTCCGACTTATTGTATAACCGATCGTAGATACGTAATGTGGCTGCACTTGCGACCCGCGAGCTCTCGGGATATTGTAAAATGTAGAGTACAAACGCGCTCCGAAATTTATCCTCACGGGCTCCGGAGCTGAAGTTTTCAATGCGAGCCTGCTCGTCGGCACAACTCGTATTCGCCGGTCGGCGGCTTCTGCAAACGGGTCCGTTAAACTGACTAACCCAATTCAATTAGAAACCCGGCGAGGCAAGTCTGGAAAAAGCATCGAGCGCTTTTTTAAGATGCAAATGCATGAATAAGGAGCCGGAAATAGCGTATAAAGAGGACGTCCGTACGGAGGACGAAAGATGTATTCACGGCGCCGTAAATAACGCCGGAAAAAGGGTCGGGGGAAGAGAGGGCGCATCGACCGGCGCGCGGATTAATGATTGTTTATAGCTCGACGCCGCGAATTATCATTTCCTATCCCTCATTCGCGCTTCCTGCGGCCGGACTTTCCGGCGAAATAAGCCGCCGCCGCACTTATCTCGCGCAACTTCTCATTAAAACGCCGGGGAATATGCTAACGACTTGACGCGCGCCGGGGGAATTTAACGAGTCCTAATAAATATCGTTTAAATTATCGACGGTCCCACCGCCGCCGCGAGAGTCGTCGGGGTGAAAGAGGGAAACACACCGCATCCGCCGGGAGAGGAAAGGAGAAAAGCGCGCGAGAGAGAGAGGAGCGCCGGCAGATGTGTAAAGAACGGCAGATGTGTGAAGAACTCGCCGCTAATGCGTGACTCTCGTTTTTCTATACGAGCGGACAAACTGATTTTCTAAATAACCTCTGGGGCGGTAGTTCAGTTTTTTTATATCTGCTTAATTTAATACAAGCCGCAGAAAATGCGCAGGTGAAGTAGACGTATACACCCCTGGATTTCCTAATTGAAAAAGTAAATTAGACCTTATTAGCGCGGACGCATAGAGATTCTTACGTATATACAGACGCGCAAAAGCGAGGTAAGAAACAGACCGCGGCGTGCTGCAGCTCTCCTTTATTTGTCCCGCGATCGTCAGGTGAGCCGCGTTCGCACGCTGCCGCGCGCGAAATGGGTTAATTACGAACGGGCGCCTCGGCGTATATGGACTGTATAAAAGTGTCGGGTGCGACGTCGATTCGGAGAATCTCTCTCGAGAGCTGCCGCGGGATCTCGCGATAATTAATACTCGATACGGGGATGACCTTCCGTCCTTAGAGAGAGCCTTCGGGGCCCTCGTCTCGTCGGTTTATACAAGGTCTTCAAAAAGTATCGAACCCCCCCCCCCCCTGATTCGCGAAAATATTCATTTTCGTAAAACATGTCCGAGACAAAGGTTTCATAATTTTGATC
>JAWWEO010000036.1:22610571-22628204 GCA_035582975.1 Ormyrus labotus
ATAAGACTTGATCCACAGGAGCGCCGCCCTGGAGAAGTCCAGCTGCCGAAGCTTACTTAAGAGTCTCGTCGGAGAGATGGTATCAAATGCTTTGCTGAAGTCAAACAGCAGAAGCAGAGTAATTTGCCTCCTGTCAATAGCTATACGTACGTCGTCCGTCAGTTTTAACAGTGCTGTTTGAGTGCTGTGGTGTTTTCGAAATCCGGCCTGGAGGGGATCGAGAAATTTATTTTCTTTAAGATACTCCGTGATCTGGTCATGAGCAATCTTCTCGAGAACCTTGGAAAGAAAGCAAAGCAAAGCAATCGGACGAAAATCCGAAACTGTCGAAGGAGCAGCACTCTTTTTGAGTGCGATAAGTTGCGCTTGCTTCCAGGCTCCCGGAAAGATTCCTCGCGCAAAAGAGAAGTTAAAGATGTTAACTAAGAATTCACCAATAGTCGGGAGAGCCTTCGCGATCACCCGCTGGGGGACTCCGTCCACTCCCCTCGCCTGCGAGGAGAAATGAGAAACAGCAAGGATTACATCACTAAAATTTATTGGCTTAAAATTAAAGCCTTCCTCGCTTGCAGTGCTAATAAAATCCATTGCTCTATTTATATCTTCAAGGGGGGAGGATGAAATCCCAGCAAAATGAGCGTTTAGCTCACCCGGCGTGAATCCATGTAACTCCTCCTTGCACTTAGGCAGGAGGCCGAGGTTGCGCATTTCTTTCCACACATTCTTATTATTATCTAAAGCGTCTGTAAGATGTTGATGTAGGAAAGTATTACGCTCTTCGATTAAGCGCACGTCGACCTCCTGACTGAGTCGAAGAAACTCATCAAAGAGCTCAGCCCGCCCAGTGCGCTTATAACGTCTGTGCGTGGCATTGCGTCTATCAACGAGATGCCTCAGCTCAGGCCCAAACCAAGGAGCATATTTGGTATTAGGGCAAACCTTTTTAAGAGGCGCCAATTCATTAATTGCAAAAGTTAGATTTTCATTGAGATTTGTTAAAGCTCCCTCCAGATCGGATTCTACAGAACTCATGGCCGCCCAATCACAACAGGAAAGCATATTATTGAATTCCGTTGGATCTATACTACTATAATCTCTGTACGAGAAGGATTCCCGAACAGGAGTCAATGTAAAAATGCTAATGGTAGCATCTATAATACTATGCCTCCCGAAGGTGGGCAACCACTCATTCTGGCAGCTCAACACCGTGTCGCAATTTTTGAGCAGAGAGAGAGAGAGCAATTGCAGCCGACGAGGAGGAGGTCTGGAGGAGGAAACTGGGGCAAATCCGACGTTGATCGCGAGCCCCGACTGCCGATGCGACGGCATTCTTTCGCCCTTTTCTTGTCTCTCCCCCCCCCCCCCGCTAGAGAGAGACACGTATAGATATCGGCATACTTTTCTCCCCCCCCCGCCGCCGGGGGCCTTTAAAAAACAGAGCGCGCCGCTGTCCTATTTATTTATTATCGGTTATATATACGGAGAGGAGAGGCGAGAGGGGCAGCAGCCGGCGGCCGCGGGGATTTAATTGAAATGCTCGATGCGCATGTCAATCCAGTTTGGCACAGGGGGGGCAGCAGCTGCTCTCTCTCTCTCTCTCTCTCTCTCGCTTTTAATCTCCGCGGCACGAAGAGCCGAGTGTGCTCTCTTTCTATGCATCGCCGCCCGTATATCAGGCCTGCCAGGCCATGCATCAAACGGGGCCCCCTCGACTCAATAATTCCTTAATTCCCCGCAAATTTATTCTTTATCCTCATAACTTTGGCCGAGCGCGCGCGCCGCTGAATCGCACGCTGTAATTCCTCCCGCGGCCGCTTCGCCCTCTATCTCTCTCTCGAGAGAGAACGGCGGCGGCGGCGGCGGCTACCGCATCCCGATATTATTTATGTCCGAGCGACCGACACTCTCCTCTGTACAAAGAAAATCGTGAAACACGCTCCGCGCTCGAGTTCGTTCTCCCTCCGCTCTCTCTCTCTCTCTCTCTCTTTCTTCGTTATCGATCTTCATATAATTCCCTTATACGCTTTTTCTAAAACTCCCCATTTCGCAGTCGCGCGCGGAGCTGCATCGAAGGGGCCGCCGCCGGCGGCGCGTTCACTTTCCTCTCTCCCCGAGAGCCATAAGTCTCTAATACGACAATGCATCCCGGATAATTAGCGAGAGCGCTTAGGAGGAAAAAGCGCGCCTCGCGGCGGCGTTAATCATTTATTTTTAGCGGCGCTTATACCCGCCGCCGCCGCCGCGGTCACAAAGGATATATCGGGAAGGCGAGTAGCGAGCGATCGCGCGGTCTCTCTTTTGCCAACAAGTGAATCGCGAGCGACTCGCGGGTAATTAAAACGTACCTACTCTCTCTCTCTCTCTCTCTCTCTCTCTCTCTCTTTGTACAAACTAAAGATCCTAAAGAGCGAGCGGCTCCTCGCTCTCGGGTAATGGCATAGCCGAAGCGGAGCGCGCGGAGGAAAAGCCTAGCAGCGCGCCTGCTCCCTTACAAAGAAGAGGAGGCCTCTCTTCCTACATAGCTATACGGGAGCGAGAGGGGGAGAGAGACGGAAATAGAGGAAGGGGAAGAAATAGTTAAGAGAGCGGAGCCGGGGAGAGGGAGAGAGCGAGCTATCACACAGACCTGCCGGAGGACGTGATATGCGGTTTGACCAGGAATGCTGCTGCCGCTGCCGCCGCCGTTGCCGCTGCTGCCGTTGCCGCTCTCTCTCTCTCTCTCTCTCTCTCGCTCTTTCTCTCTTTGTTGCTCTCTCGCGCAGCGGCTCTCCTCCGGCGTCCATCAATACGTTTATCCCGCGACTCTCTGACGTATACCTCTGCTTTGCTGCACTCCCGCGCATCTCTCTCTCTCTCTCTCTCTCTCTTTCTCCCCGCGCCAATATCGCGGAGGAAGAGGGAAACGGCGAACGATAGCCGATTGGCACTCGTCGACGTGATTTATGCTCCATTGCTCCGGGATCCGAGCCGTCTCTCTCTCTCTCTCTCGCGTCCTCGCCAAAGTCTTCGAGAGAGCAAAGCTCGCGAGCAGCGAGAGCGGCGAACGAAACCGGCGAGGGAATTTGAATTTTCCGAGTGCGGCTCTCTGTGCATCTCCTGCGACCGTTTGCTTCCGATAACGATATGGACGGAGGCAACTTCCGATGTATGACAACGGGTCTCATTGTATCCCTGAAATTCTTCCAGCCGCGCATACATAGGTAAGGGCGCGTAAATACACCCAAACAGAAGGTGAATCGCGACGATCGAAAATCGTCGAAATACATTCACTCCTCGGCTTACGATTCGCTTCGGCATTGCGCCGTTAATAAACACATTTTTCAATTTAATGCCTTCAATCAACGTCGGCCGAGGAAATTTACAGCGAACATTTGCCCCGCGCGCAGAAGCCGGAGGAGCACACTGCAGTTTTATCGCATTGTTAACAATGCCATTAAAAAGAAATTATAACCGCGCGCGGACGCCGCGGCCGCTCGAGAGAACACGATAATAACTATGTTAGTGCCGCGCGCGGAAAAAAATAAATAAACGGCCAACAATCGAACGCGCATTATTATCCACGCGGCGCAAAGAGTAAAATCTGAATACGTACGGCGAACGCTCTCAAAGTTCCTGCGCGCGCGCGCAGAGAGCGAAACCGAGGGCCGATGTATCGACCTTGACTTTGGACTCGGAGCTGCTCCCGATAATTCCGGAAAACTATAACATGTACGCGCGGCGCAATGATTTACGGGACGCGTCCCTGAGCGCAGCTCGTCCGCGCAGCGTCCTTCTCCGAGAGCGGGTGCCGAGCGTAAATAATTCTTCGTCGCTCGCCTTCCGCGAAAAGACGTTCGCCCCTCGGAGAATCGGATCGATTTATGAAATGACGCTCCGCGGCTCGTGGTTTTCGAAATTATTAGTCCGGAGCTTGCGCCTGTATATAGTCGCGCGAGCTGAAAACGTTTACAAGCTACAACGGCGTGTAAATCGCGCGCCTCCGAATATTCCAGCACCCGATTCCGCCTAAGAAACCGATCGGAAGTGCGAACTCGCCGGTATATAAAAAGCCCGGCGAGCCGGCTGATGGCCGCGCGAAAAACCCGCGAAAACACGAACCGAGCAAGATAAGAGGCCGCGGGCCGCGACGCTCCCGCTTTTTCTCGCGCATTGCTTCCCTCTCGGCGATGCGGCGCACGCGCGCGGAAGAAAACACGCGTCTCCCCCGAGAGAGAGAGAGTCGCGAGGTACTACTTCTTTTCGCTCTCGTTCCTCCTTATCCGTCGCTCTCGTCGTTTAGCGGCGCGCGGCGCTCCGCGCCTTGTCCCTTCCTTTCTTCCGATTTTCCGCCGACTCCCCCCCGGATGTGTATGTATAAAGTCTGTTGCGCAATGCCGCGCGGAATGCGAGGGATGTATTTACAGTCGATCAACGATTCGAAATATCCGCGGGCTCGATGTATATTCCGAAGAGTCGTCCCCCCTCCCCCGGGCCCGTAAAAAGAAAATTTATCTCGCGCAGTAATTCTTCATCATAATCATTTCCTTAATAATGTCTCTAAACTTCCGCGCTGCCCAGTAAATTACGGCGAACTGGCTATCCAGTCCTAAATCTTGCCGCGCGCGCGCGCGCGCCGTATAACACACCGTCCCGTAAAGTATCGTATGGGAGCGCAAAAAAGGAAAGCACCACCACCACTCGTCTCATTACGCGCGGCTGAACCGAGAAAAAAGCCGCGCGCCGCTTGACTCATTACTTATCAATGCCCGGGCTTTTATTAGCGGGTCAAAGGACTAAGCGCGGCCTCCGACGGCTCTCTTTCCTAGTTCGCGCTCGTTTGAGTACGTGCGTGCGGAAAGCCCGACGAGAGAGAGAGGGGCAGATCTGTTTATGGAAAGGGGGCATTGTTGCCGGGTTGGAAAAGGGGGGCGCGAGCTTAATCTAAGCTCCGCTCTTGTACTATGCAGATGATTCCACGATACGGGCTATTCATTGCGAGGAGCGAGCGAGGGGGAGGGGATAGCTGCCACAGGCCTAAGAGCGAGCGGTTTATGATATTCATGCGGCTGCCCGAGCTTCATTACCAGGGAGAGGCTTCTCCGGGGGGTGTACCGATTAGTTTTTTTTTTTTTAAGATTTTCTCCTTAATTTGGAAGAAATTTCAATCCACTCTTCCGAATACACGGAGAAAGATGACTAGTAAAATTTACCTGAAATTTAAGTAAAAGTTGCTTAAAAGTTGAGCAAACACGTTAAATAAACTATATACTCGGCTTTGTAAGTAAATTTTACCGAATCCAATCAGTACCTTTCACTTGAACCCTTTAAGTAAATTTCACTAGCGATTATTAGAATAACGCTAATCGAAAGTTATACATTGTAATATATATGCCTTTAACGGAATCCAAGCACTTTCCAAAGGAAGCAGGCGACTAATCGAGGACGATTTAAATTGCAGGACGAGTACAGACAGCGCAGGCGCTTGTCGACGCCGAGCGGAAGTCCGAGTCCGCCGCGGCCCTCGAGATTGTCACGATCGACCGGAACTCTCACGCGGCCCGAGCAGCAGTTCCACGAGCTCAAAAACACCCTGACGAGGGAGAACCAGGGTCAAGAGGTCGAGAGGAAAGGATGGTTCAAGTCGCTCTCCCGCAAGAACAAGTCCAGCGCGAAAGTAAGTATTATGCTCTTCCTTCTCCCGCGAATTGTCGCGACTGATGCCTTTATTGCTTCTGAGAAGTCGATTCGATTGCTATTTTTTTTCTGTCTCTCTCTCGGGACACGATAAATCAGAAAAGTTTAGAATTGTTCGTAGGAAAATTAATGTGCGCACAGAAGCAATGAATAACCCCCTTTCTACTTTACGATTCCGATTCATCACGTATAAACGGCGATAAAAATCTCCATAACGCCTGTATCCATTACGGGATATTTTTCCGAGGGAATGCTTTATATTGTTTGCTTAAATAAGTGTTTATAGCTCTCTCTCTCTCTCCCTCTCTCGCGACTTATGTACGATTCCCATTCAAATCCTCGGCGCGGAGGCGCCTATAAACTCCGCGCAAAAAAATCCCCGCCGTATCGTTAAAGATGTAGAGAAAAAAAACGGCGTCTCCCGGCGTCTAGCCAGTATTTCACCTTATTTTATGAACTGTAAACTGCCGCGGAAGCGACTGTTAAAAATGCGCGCGCTTATATAGGAGAGGAGGCGAATACACGTCGCGATGATGTCATCATATACGAGGCTCTCTCGTCAGCTCGCGTCCGGAATCCAAGACCGATCTCACGTATATACCGATTTCGGCGGGACTCGTAGAAAGCTGGATTAACAGTTATCCTCGCGGCGCCGTGTCGCGTGTTTACGATCGCGGGCGCAGCACCACCGAGTGTGGGATGGATTCTTCTCCTCGTTCTTTTTTTTTTTCTTCTTTTTTCGTCCGTCGCCCCGCGTATATATATCCTACTCCTTTTGCCGGGCTTTTTTCTCTCTCTCCTCTCCGCTTCCTCTCGCGTGAGTCGGGAATTTGTCACGGTTTTAAAATCGTACCTAAGGCCTTTAATGACGTGTGCGAGCGAGTGCGAAATTCAGCGGCGGAGAGCGCGCGATGATGATTCGTAAAAATGACGATTAAAGAAAGCCGCGCCGCCGTTCGCCGCCGCCGCCGCGATGTGCTTTCTCACGTGAGCACTTACAATTTCCGTTCCTTTTTCTTCGTTCTAACCGGGCAAAAAGAGCAACGATTTCGCCGCGCGCGGCCAACGACGGAGTAGGAGCTGCTCTTATATAGAGTTAATTAAATACGCAATTTTTTTTTTCTTCCTTTTTTTCGGTTGCTTTCTCGAAGAAACAATTCGCGTCTAGTGTTTTTTTTTTTTGGGCTTGCAATGAGTTAGAAGTACCGCTTAATCAATACGCGGACCTTTTCGAGCGTACGTTTTGAAATTCACCTTCACTTTTATATTATTTGCTCGATTCTGTTTTTACGATCGAATCGAGAGCCATTTTTATCGCCGAATCATGTTTTATAGTTTAAGACTCGGGGAATAAAATATTCAAATAAATTTTATTGTTTTGTAATAAAAGCAAATGTTTAAAAGCGCAGATTTACGACGGCTCAAAATAGTTTTTTACGGGTTTTGAGAAAAATCCGTTTTCCATGAAATATAAAATGCATTTTTAGACAGTAAATGACACAGTGTGTTTTTAATAGTATCTACTTATGAGTTTTACGATTATAGTCTTGAATACATTCATTCTTTTTTAATCCAATTTTTAATACATTATGAAACGCACAAGCTCAGACGCAATTCCAATATCGATTCTGTCTACCTGCCTGTAAAAGCCTACAAATTCCAACACCGACTTTCCAAACTAGTCGCCTCCGAATAAAAAACAAAAAAGCACCGTGCGAGCAGTCATTCCGCAAAACAGTACCCGCGGCAAGCTCGTACTTCCGAAGAGGGACAGATACTTTCCTAGCTCGCAGCACGCAAAGCCAATCCTTTCACTTCGCTCGGCTCTCGGACGGCGCGTTTGGCGAATCGCCGGGCGCGTCGTCGTCGTCGTCGTCGTCGTCGCGGATTAGAGGGCAGCCGAGAGTGAAACAAAGCAGACGACGGAGAGTGCACGGCTTTCTCCGCGAGCAGCTCGCGGCGGCGGTCACGATTCGATGAAAAACGGGACTTTTGGACTACGCGACTCTCGGCGTTATTTATACGCTCGTCGATGCGTGCACCGATTCGAGGATCGATCTCTCTCCGCGGGGAATGTATGCAAATCGCCGCGGAAATTGGCGACTTTATTACTAGTCCGGGAGCGTCACGCGACACGCGGGGAATGCAGGGCGAAATGCGTTCGCGTCGACTTTTTTTTTTTTTTGCTGAGCGGGTATATATACAGTTATGTAAATTGTATATAGTTTTGGCGAGAATTAAAATGCCTTTGGATCGGAGCGACTGGAAAGGCGATAAAATATTTCGCGCGATATTTTATATTAATTAAACCAGATTTTACGTAATTACATGCGCAGACTCGCAGCCGGAAAAAAATCTTACTAAATTTGCATACCCGATCTCGAGAAAACTCCCGTAGATTTCCCAAGCGCATAACTTTATAAGCATCGACCGAAAAGCTCGTCGATCGCCGCGTTATCAAATCGCTGCCAAACTCGGACATCCACCACCGAGCACAATAGTCTCGTCGAGGGATGAATCGAAAGGACCCCGGTGGTGGTCGCGGCGTACATCGCGAGCCAGGCCATTGAACGTTCGCCGCGCGCGCGAGGCAGTTAGAGAGAAACGAAGGGCTCGCGGAACTGCGGGCTGCGGTCGTGCGTGGCGCGGCGGAAGGCGAGAAAAATAAAGGAGCGCGCGCCGCGATATGCGCTCGTTGCGCGCTCGGGGTTTGCGCGCGTATAACGGCGCGTTAGCGCTTGGCGGGGCCCCGCCGCCGCCGCCGATGCGATATCCGATGTCGATTCATCAGTCAACGGATCTGCAGCGGCAGCGGCAGCGGCAGCAGCGGGGAGAAGCGAGCGCCGCGAGAGCCATTAGGCCTTAGCAACCTCCAATTACCAGTTTGATTAAATGCTTAACTAACTCCGCGCTCTCTGTGCTTTAATTTAATCGCGAGATTAAGTGCCGCGGCCCGCTCTGCTCGCGAGCATTACTATGGATGCTGATCCTCTCCGACGCGCCGTGGACTCGCCGCTCCAAAAGAAACTAGAGGGAGAGAGAGAGAGAGGTAGATAAATAGAGAGAGAGCCACTCGATTGCGTGTGCACGAGCGTGAATATCAAGCCCAAGGGTGGACGTAATCTATCTGACGAGCGCGAGAGACGAAGCTCTGTCTCTCTCCCCGGCAGCCGCAGCTCGTCACGCACGCTGATATACGTACAAGCCCCGCTTATTTATTTATTTATTTTTTCGTTCCTTTACTTTTCCATCTCCCCGCGATATGTGTCGTCGGTGGTTTTGTTGCCGCGTTTTCACTTGAAATCGCTCTCGCGCGAAGACTCCGTTTTTTTCATACGTAATGTGCTTTTGCAGCCCGTCGACAAGAAGCCGAGAATACCCGAGAGCGAGATCCTAACGACCGGCACGGAAGACGAGGAGGCCTCCTCGGCGCCGGAACGAGCGTCGGTGCAGAAGAGCCTTCGATTCTTCGGCGACACCGATCAGGAGTCGATTTCGTCGAACCGAGACCGCAGGTAATAACAATTATCGCGGGTCTTTATAAACCGGCCGCGCATCCGACTCTTTTTTAAAAATTCACGTGTTCTCCAGAAACCAACGAGGAGACGAGCACGGCAAAGTGGGCCGTGACAAGCACCCCATGGGGATCGTCCTGCCGCCGAGGAAGTCGTCCAGGCTCGCGGAGAGTGCCCTCTCCTCCGGCGAGAGCACGACGGGCGACAGCAGCCAGCAGAGCCAGAACTCCCAGCGATCCCAGAGATCCGTCGTCTACCTTCACGCCGCAACAGGTATTACAAAGCTCCTCGACAGATGCGGCTAATATTGGTCAAATGTTGGCTGAATAATGTTCAAACTTTTTAAGCTGAATAATGATAAAATGTTGGTCAAACACTGGTCGAATATTGGCTGAATAATGGCCAAATATTGGTCGAACACTGGCCGAATATTGGCCGGATGATCGAATATTGACTAAGTATTGGTCGAATATTGCTCGAATATTGGTCAAATATTGACCAAATACTATATTCGACCAACGTGCAGTCGATATTCGACCAGTGCTCGACCAATTTATAGCAATTCTAATGCTTTTACGGCGAAGGGACACGAAATCAAACGAATCTCCCGAAGCAGAAACATTTTCCCGTGATACTCAACGGCTGTCCCCCTTTTGTCCGCAGTCGGCGAGATCCCCGGGCCGAACGAGAGAAGGCGCGCGGCCAGTCGGGAGGAGCTGAGCCGGCCGCTCGCCGCGCACACCCGCACCGTGTCCAGGAGCGTGAGCGTCCTCGCGCCCTGGCGGCCCCGCAACTACCGCGAGCCCTACGAGATCAACTACGACCAGCAGCAGCACGCCAAGCCCCTGACCACCATGAGGCGCCGGCAGCGCAGCCGCGAGACCCTCAGTCGCGCGCGCAAGGAGCCCCGACGGGGCAAGGACGCCGCCGCCAAGACAGGTATCCGATAAAACTGCACCTTTTCACTTCCCCTAAAAAGAGGAGCAACACGGGCGTCCGAACGAGTATTTTATTCGAAAGAAGAGAGTGGATTAACCTCGGAAATTATAATGAAATTCAATCTTATTTTTTGTAGCCTCAATGAAATTACCACTATTGGGAATTGTTGCTTTTATTAAACTGTAATTGTTATTCGATGATGTATAATAAAGTAAGTCTTAACATAAAATTGATGGTCTCCATTGCTATATTTTCATTCGATCGAATCAATCATTTTTTTTTTGTTCGTCGCACGACGCATTTGTATTCAGTGCATTTATGACTAACTTTATTGCAGTCCATTGTATCAATTCACAATTAACTTTCGAAAATCCTCTGACGTATACTCGTGCAATAATTACATACCCATGTACAGACGAAATGAATAACAAAGTGTTTTTTTGTAAAAATAATCATGTTTTATTATTGCATCGCACTTCCATCAAATGCATATATACATATTTTACAAAAATAGATTTGTTCTTCGCAGTCGATTACAAAAGTACATAAAAAAAAAGTGCGCCTCGTCCGCCGATCCAACTAACCTAATTGAACCGTTTATTCAGGCACGATCAATCGCAGTACGCTCAAGTCAAAAGACAAGCAGAAGGTGGACAGAACCGTCTCCACGGAGTCGTTGGCCAGCAAGTCCCGGAACGTAAGTTCCCGGCCAGAACTGAGCAGGTCCACGTCCGTCCCACGCGACCCGAACAAGAGCGCGGGATGGTTCAAGCTGAAGAGCAAAAAGTCCCGGGCCTAAGCGAGAGGCCATTGACCAATGCTAGTCTTGAGTTTTACGATAACGAGTTAATTCTTTTAACGTTTAAGCGGTTAATTATGATTAATTGATTGAAACTGCGCCCACGACGCGCCGTAATAATTGTTCTTCTTCTCTAATCCGCGAAGTAACGAATTTTACACTGCGCCTGTTTTTCTCTTAATCGCCTGTTTTTTCTTTTCTCCATCGTTTGACTTTGTGAAGAGAGAAAGAAAGTCGCCCAGCACTGCGATGTAACATACTTTATTATTATATAACTCCCTCTTGTCTTCTTACTTTTCGTTTTTTTTTTGTTTTTTTTTCTTTACTAATCGGTCAATGCGATGCGCAAAAGTAAAACATTCCAACGACATTGTAACGAACGTCATACGCTTGAGCTGAGTACAAGTAACGACGAAATATATAATCGCGTAAAAAAATGAATGGCTTATTAAAAACAATACAAAAAAAAAGCGAGTTGTAACTAAACTCATCGGTATCTTCTTGGAACAATTTTGAACCATTCAAGTAACCTTCTCTCTACCGGATTTACTGAGTTAAATTTTTAGCGATAGATGAGAATGCGTTCAATGTCGGTCTGGCTCTGTGCGGTGCAGCAACCCTGCGACAGTCAGACTGTCAAAATGCTTTGAATCTTGCTATGCTCGTTCCACTTTTCGGCGGGAACGTTTAATCTGGAAAAAAAAAGAAGAGAATTCTCGTGTTAGCGTCTGACTTTTGTTACTTTACCGTGAATTAGCGTGCCATTTCTGTATTTTACTGTCCTCCTTTCGTTTCGAGCTGTTTCCGTTTTCAAAAGTATAATCAAAATTACGAAGAAAAAAAAAAGAAAAGGCCAAGATTCTACACCTGTCGTCGAAGACAAAGCAAACACAATTCAATGGAAGAGCGCGTGAAAGCGAACGCATTTTCTACCTGTTATCGATTGACTTGATCACAACCTCAAGTATTTTTGTAGTCCTTCGCTCAAGTTTATCGTTGTAAATAGTTGTACTAATTGTATCGTATTGAGCTCTTCTTTTTTACAATCTCTCGCTTGAATTAAAAACTATTTTCATCCACGCGGTGGTGAAATAATTACAATTATGTTGTCATTAATAATTACCGAACGTGTTCTTAAACTTTTGTTTCTTAAACCGGTTTATTATTTAAGATTTCAACTTTTGAAATTGAAATTTTTTTTCCCCCTAAAGAACGTTTCTGACAACATGATTTAATGCTTACACCACTAAAAAATTTATTCCTAAATGGTGCTACTGTGCGAGTGTGCGTATGTGTATATATATACAAATCATGCGATTAGTGTAAATACCATAGAGTTTATGTCGCTATAATTAAAACTTATTCATAAAATTAAATCATTAACCTATAGCTCTTACCTTGCTAAACATAGGTTCAAATTGTCCAATGAAGGGACGGTGCATAGCTCCAGATCAAGATATATTTTGTAACACGATTAAACAATTTGAGATAAATAAATATAATTAAATACTAATTAATATTACTGTCTATTTATTGCTTTGTGTTCGGCGCCTTTGTATTATCAATGTTCAAGAAAAAGCTTTGTCAACGCTGCATAAACTTAATCCCAAAAATATGAGGATTATTCCAAGGTAGGTACCTAAAATTTAAGGTAGAAAAATTAGCAAAATAATATTAAATCGTGCAATGTGTACTTGGTAAAAAAAAGTGTTTGTATTAAGAGCATCTAATGAAATTGTATTAAGTAAGAAGAATTGCAGAAATATAGAATTACTATAGACAATTTAAGTGAAATTTGAAGTATTTAGATATAAATATGTAGGATTTCTCTGTAAAACTGTTGACCTGTTATAATGTATTTATATTTAATTTACTTCCGAAAAATGACTTTTTGATGCAGTAAGGTGTAAAATAAAATCTCCACAATTGATCTTATTTTTAATGCAAACGAGCAAATTTTGGTTTTCAAGATTAGTTTTTTTTAACCCTCCTGTGCCCGATAACAAGTTATATTAGAAATTGGATACGCATCCGGACGGTCAAACGTCTAATTTTTTAATTTTTGTTGGATTTATCGGATCTCATTAGCAAGGATATATCATTCAATTTTATTAACATTTATTTTATGTTTCAACACCCTCGTTTTTACCTTGCGCAAAAAATACTTATTCATATAAGAAATTGCACTTTCAACAATATTTTTAAGGCAGAAAAGTCTACTGCACTTGTATAATATACTCTTTTGTTTATTTATTTCTTAAATCGTATTTAAATTGTACTACATTCATGTACTAAATCTCAACTAGAATCATCGTGGCCTTTCAGAAATGATGCATGCCAAACGCTGTATTTGCTCGAGGTGGTTTTATATATAATAAACATTCTGTAGGAATTGTCGACGAGCGCAAGAAATGAACCTATTCCGGTTCAGCATCGAACGCAGCACCTGCGAACTATTTGTTCTTGGGGATGTTGAAAATTTACATTCGTTTTACTACTTTTTCCAATATATATGTATATCAGTGCATCCGCACAGAAAGTGCTAGCTTCCTCAGCGAATGACATTCACCACGCATGACACTGCACTGCATACCGGGAACGAGGGACAGATTCTCGACTGATTATTCTTATTTAATTTTCATTTAAAATGCAAAAATACCCCTTGCATCATAAAGTTATTTTTAAAGTTTTAATGTAGTTTTTATATAGCAGTTGTGAGCAATTATCTACTATACTTAGACTGTGTACTTGAAATACATTTAAAAAGCATAATAAGATATACTTTTTCGTAATTTTAACACTTTATTTCATAAAAAAAACTGTTGGTTTCTACTGTCAATAAAAATTCTTTTATTAATTTTGCCGTATCCGTACACAATTACAAAGTCCTCTTCAGGAATAAAAATTCATAACCATGAGAAAATCACATTTTGAATAAGTAATATATAGCTGAAACGTTGAATTTAATCAAAGAATTTTTCTTGGTGACAGCAGAGACCAATAGAGTTTTTTATTATCAAGATTCTACCTTACAGCTATCAAAATAGAAGCACATTTCATATAATTATATTTTATTTGTTTAAAAATTATGTTTTCTTAATAACTGTCATTTTAAATAAAATAGAGTAATGTGAACTGAAAATATAGCCATTGTAACTACTTGCTATTAAATAATTTTTAGTTTTTTTTATAATTTTGTTCGTGCTTCTAATTACAGATTTTTAAATTAAAATTTAAGGTATAAAGTAAGAAAGTAAAACTTACCTTTATTAATTTTTTCTTCTCCCAAAAATCTACCAGTTATTGCAGTAATTACAAACGTCAAAGAGTTAACAAAAATTACTGCTAGTGATAAATCAGTTTGTTGCATTGTGCCAACATACAGGACTGAACCACATTGATTTAGTAGAAAAGGTACCATATACTACATCCAATAAAGGGTCGTAAAGTAATAAAAGAATGTTAAATTAAAATAAATAATTATCATCGATAAAAATGTTTTAATTAACTAACGTTTAAATTTGTAACAAGAAAATATACATCATTGAAAAATTGATTTATTAATGACGATGAATTAACTTTATCTATTCCTTTTGCTCCCTTTTTCATCAGAGGATTAGTCACTCCCCATATCAGAGCAACAGTTACCATACTTATCATAATTCCTAAAATTAAAAGCATAACGTTTAGATATCAGATTCTAACCTCAATTTTTATAAAGTATATTTAAACTGAAACTGTACGTAAATTTTCCAAAATTTTAATATTATATTTAGTAACATTAATAATTACTAAATATCAACACTAATATTTGTAAAGAAACATTACATTATTTTAAGGGACTAACCTATTGTCACAGCCATTTTTTAGCTTTTCTTTCTAAAACTTTAATTCACTTTTAATTAATAAAAATTTTCGCATGGATAAATTTCTTTTTATATTATTTTTATTATATTTACAGACATAATTCAAACACTCTGCAATCACTGTATCTGCACATATGTTATTAAACTTACTTTTCATCCCAATGAACCTTATTGCAATGTTGCCAATCTAAAATTTTAAATTAATAATTATAACATGGTTTTTAAATATATTATATTTTCTAATATCTGTGTATTAATAAAAATCACGTTAGATAATAAATTTCAAAATGTTTATAATCAATACATGATAATTAGTATAATTCATCCTAAAATAATTTCATTAAATCATACTTATTACAAACGAAACCCAATAAGATTTAATTTAACAGATGGTAAGAAATAAAATATAAGGCTTAATATAAATATAAAATTTTCATTTATTTTTTTACTTTAATGTACACATTAGAATGCAATCTTGTAAGAAAATATATTTTCTTACAAGATTTCATTCTAATTGTATATTAAACTTGTAAGAAAATATATTTTTTTACAAGATTTAATTATAAAAAATTTCATAAGCATCATTAAATTTATGATTCTAAAATTTTAAATGTTTTTACGGAATCAAATAATTTCATTACAGTACCAATTAAAACATATTTACATTATATTAGTTGTATCTAACTACTTAATTTTCATCTAAAAGATTATCATTTGATTTTAAATTTATCAAATAAATAAATTTTTAAGTAAATAAAAATTTACTCATTGAATAAGTATAGTTGAAATATATTTAAGTTTAAAAATATTTTTAATTATGCTTAAAAATATTTTTAATTATGCTTAAAAATATTTTTAATTATGCTTAAAAATATTTTTAATTATACTTAAAAATAATATTTTTAAGGCAGTCATTTCTTTTAATAATACATTAGTTAATACAGAAACTGATGGCCTCTATATATAATTTTTAATTTTCTGCATTAATACCTCACTTCTTCTAAACAAATTTTGTACAATAGTCTTTTAATTTTAATTATAGAATTAAAGCATAGATTGTTTGCTTCGCTGTTCTAATTTCTCGAAGTCTTTTACAATGTCGTAGAGCTATGAATAAATTTAGTGTAGTTTTGTCAATTTTAACTTTAGTAAATCTTTCAAAATCTTCACCAGTAAAAAAATAAGTGTCTTCTAAAACAGAAAAACTTAACTTAGTTTGTGGTTAACAAGATAACTTAAAATTAGATTGCATTAAAAACTTACTTTCACGTGGTCCTAGCATTATTTGTTCTTTTTGTTTTTGTAAGTAGTAGTCTAATACACCTTTTTTCTTAACTCCTGTTTTCCCCAAATTAATGTATGAATATTTACTTTTAATAATATGATTTATAGTTAAAATCAAATTATTGAGGGTTTCAAGGGAATATCTTCCAATAATATATCTTGGTATTTTGAAAAATTCCTTTTCTGAAATACTTTCGATCGCTGGTATTTCAGGTTCATTAAATAAAGTTTTTTTACAACTTCTCACATCATTGACTTCAATATTGCCATTTGTATCATCAGGATTAAACTCACTGAAATCTATATTACTATTACTAGCACCAATACAACTTTGATTAATTTGCTTATCATTTCTTTCTTTGTTACCAGGTTTTGGTAGTTCATGTTTCACATAATCCTGTATTTTTTTTGGAATATTGTTTTCCAGACGTTGAATTTGGTTATCCAATGTTTGTATTATTGCCAATAGCTCCTGCAAAAAGACAGATTTAATTAATTTTGATTTTAAATATTTGTATTTTAAATAAAACCAATTTTATTGAAATTAGCTTACTTTACAATAGTTGTTATCAATTCTCATCATTTTGACATCTTTTTTCAAGTCATGAATACCTTTTGCTATATTGCATACTTCTCCATAAGCAGAAATTAGCTCTTCTTTGACATTGCCTTTATCTAAAAAACCAAAATTATTATCAGATTAATTTTTACACTAAATGCAAAAATTACATCAAAATTCAAAAAACTTACTTCGTATTATATCTGTAGCGTACTCTAAATCTTGAAGTTTTTGAGTTTGTTCATATAAATAGTTTTCTATAGATTGTTCATGAGCCATTATTAGTGCAGATTTTATTAGTTGTAATTATTATTAATTTAAAATTATTATTAATTTGTATTTTGTTGGTTGCAATTAATATTTACAAATTTTTTTTAATGATTTCTTAATCATATTAAGGTTATATTTGTGAAATGCTAATGAAAATATTGGTAATTTTTTCAAAACATGTTACAAAAGCTTTTTTAATATAAATTTTTTAATATTTTACTATCTTTTTTTAGTAATCCTCGTAAAATAGACGTTTAATGAAAAATAAAATCAGAAAATTTTTTGACAAAACCGTTTGTTACATTTTTTTGAATTGAACAGATCAGCATCAGCCAATCGGATCTCAGATGTATAGTGTTGTAACGTAACCGGTATTATCGAAGTTTTGAGACGGTCATATACTCACCTTAAAAAAATATGAAATTTAACATAATAAAACATGAAATTTCAAAATTTTCAAACAAGTTAATAGTTTTTACTTCTTTTTGTTATCAACATTAAATCAATGTAAAAAAGAAGAAGATTGATACAATTGAATCTGTGCAATTCCGGTTGAAAGTAACTTACAAAAACTTATAAAAAATTATAAATTTGATCGGTATTTGCGATACATTAATTAATACCCAAAATAATATTTTGCGAAAAATTTATTGATTTTTATATGGGTTTTATCCGTATTTTATAAACTTAGATATATATATATATATATAAGTTTATAAAATACGGAT
>JAWWEO010000036.1:22628304-22659052 GCA_035582975.1 Ormyrus labotus
TTGATGTCAAATTTTATTTGCATTATTTAAATAAAAAATACTTGTTATAAAAAATAAAACTAAATTTAAAAAATATTCGACAAGCTTTAACTGTGGTATTAACAGAAGATTGGTATACATATTTGTATTTACAATTAGCATTTTACGTTAAAGAAAAAGTGTAAATCTTTCAACGAAGAACTTACCTTGTACTCCTTGCTTGGAAGCCTAAATTTTGTTTTTGCATTTTCGATAACATCATCAATCGAATCAGCTTTTATTAATTTTTTTGAGGTCTGTTTGGGTACAGTAATTTTAAATAAAGGCATTTCGCAATCTAAAAACAAAATTTTTTTAGAAGTCACAACTTAGTAATGTTATATTTAAACTATAAAATTTCCACAGCATAAACAAGTTATACATGGGTCGAGCGCGACTCTCTAGTCAATGAAGTGATATGAAAATTAATATAATAAAATACTTTTCCCGTATACTAGCACTTTAAAATAAAAGTATATATATGTTATTTAGAAATGTAAGAAGCACATGAAATAAACGTATGCTTTTTTTATAAAAGTAAATTTTTTTTTAGATACTCATATGATTTCAATATTTACTACAGCTATTTGTTTATATACTAAGCCACTTTTAGGTTATCGAGGTTTTCATTGATATAAACATTAATAGTTTAATGAAAATAATTTTAATAAGTTTATTTATGATATAAAACCTAATATTTACAAGAAAATTTCAATTACAGACTTTTGCAAAGTTCCAAATTTTGAAAATGAACTGCTTTGCGAAAATGAAATAATTTAATTTTTCACAATTAAATATCTTTTTATTTTTCCATTATCATATATATATTTTTGTTGCAGTAGAAAGCGCGGTTTTATCCGAAAGTTCCGTTCTTCAATCCGTGGAGGAAGCCGAAACACGAGCAAATACATGTTAGTTAGTTTTTATTGTAGATTATTTTTTTAATAAATAAGAAATTCGTGTGTGAACTGTGACGAGTGGAAATTTAAATTTAAAAAACATTAGTGTTCCATACGTTGTTAAATGTGAATAAGTTATAAGTACACTGTAACGGCTACAAGACTAGTGCGCTATTCAAAAATTTTTGAAATGTACGTTATAGCGACAAAAAAAGTTTCTGTGCACTCAAAATATTTTTCCAGGCAAATATGGATGTCAACATGCAGCAGCCAATAAGAAGCAAACAGAGACATAAAACGAAGATACTCTCTAATTGGATTCAAAAAGTGCGCCCGAAGAAGAGAAATTATATGAAGTCTCCAAAACGCAGTTTACGTGTTCAAGCGGTACTGACGTCTTTTTTAAATAAAGCTGAAAGTGATCTGCGAAAAAATCAGATTCTACAAACCTACAGTGCAATAAAAAATGGAGGATGCAGAAACGCCTGCCAAGATGGCGTCAAGGAGAACACAGAAGAAGCTGGAAGTTTAAGCGACTCTAGCGAAATCTGCATTTTAAATGTCTGTGACCTGTGGAAAAAGCCGTTACTTTTAAGTGGCCTTGATTCTTCTACGTCCTAGTTGGATCAAACCAACATTCCTGTTCAATAATAGTTTTACTTCAAAATTTAATTGAATATGGCATTACCAACGAACTCGAATTTTCTGGTATGGAGTCTGGTAACCTGCGAGTTCCCTCGAGGACCATAAAAATAAGCTCGGTTTATTCACTAAAAGGTGTCGGCAGATATAAGTTTGACCACATCTATAAAAAGATGCCTTTTCGTGATTAGCAGTCGCTTGGTCAGCGAAGGGTACTAACTCGCCGTACCGCCTCGCTTATATGCATCTCCCCCGCTACTCTGGTTGCGGGTCGGCCGACACCACCTAGCGACCGCGCCGTTATTATAACGCGTGCTTGATTCGGAAGGCGGGAAATTCAAATCGCAATTTTGGTTTATTTACATTTTTGGAGCTAAACTAAAACTAAGCGTAGTGGCTATTATTAATTAATTACTATTTATAATAATTATAGCACGGTATCAAATTTAATGTTATTTTTAAGTGTGGTAAAGGCCGAAGGTTTATTGCGGGAAATACCAAAATTAGGGTAATTATGGATTTAGGGTAATTAAGGAAAGCCGATTATTAGGGTAATAAGGATTTAGCGTTATTAAGGAAAGCCTGCCAAGGCAACCGCTATTATTCCCAAACTGCAGTTATAAGGGCCGCTATTTTTTGCTAGGAATATTAAGATTAATTAAAATATCCAAAGTCAACACAAATTTAATTGTACAAAAATTCTTTATTTGATCAACGACAAAACAAATTTATGCCATTTTAGAAATAATCAAATAACATATGGAAATAATTTTACTTGTATACAGAAATAATAATAAATCTGCATTCTGTGTCCTGTGGAAAAATCCGTTAGTTTTAAGTGGCCTTGATTCTTCTACGTGGTAGTTAGATCAAACCAACATTCCTGTTCAATAATAGTTTTACTTCTAAATTTAATTGAATACGGCATTTCCATCAAACTCGAATTTTCAATTCACTGGTATTGTAAAAGGAATTGTGAAGATTTAAAACTTAATATTAACAAACATCGGATAATAATTTACGCATTTGAATTCAGTGCATCGTAAACAAATATTTTCATGTTAACCGTGGCGTATATCTGGATATTTTTTAATTGTTTATAATACATAAATTAATTATATAAGGGACAAAATTTGCAAAGCGAAAATGGTTGTGATTAAATATGGTATAAATAAATAAATATAACTTTCAAGAGGTTTATATTCACACTGTAAGTTTGAAAGATTGTTGTATGAAAATATATAATGAAATAAATTTAATAATATATGCTTACCCGACTAATATCTTAGTGGACGATTAAGCAAAGAAATAAATAAATTGTGTTCAACACTAGAGTATAGCAAAAACACACTAGATTTAGTTGCTCTGTAGTTATGTAAGTTAGTTTTAAGCGTTATTTGTAAGATCTGGTAAATCAGACCTGCGCTCAGGCTATTAATGCCTATGTATGATTACAATGTAATTAACTGGTTGAAATAAATAAATAAGTAAATTATAACGTAGAAGGGTAAAGATAAAGAAAAATAATATTCAATATTTTAACGCATAATTATCTTTTTTTATTAAATAATATGTATTTCGCGATAAGGGAAATAAATCTTTTCACAGACAAAATAGATTTTATTTAAAAGTTGCAAAAATAATCAATGTATCTCTAAAACTTACTAAAAAGTCAAGTAAATTATAAAGATGTGAAATCTTAAAGTAATAAATTTCTAATTTGAAAACCTTTCATTACAATAAGTTTCTTCGCAAGAAAGAAAAGAATAGACGAATAAGGATAAAACTACTCAGTATTTTCAGTTTTCCAACCATTCATATTTTCTGAATGATTGAAGTGCAAAAGAAGCATGAAGAATAACATTATTGTGGTTCATGTTGAGGTTCACGCTGAACGAGTATTAAAATTGTGAATTTTAAGATTGTATTGTATTGTATTGTAAATATGCAAATATGATTGACTTTGATATTTGGAAGTATTGGTATAAAATAACTCGATAATAATGGTTTGTTAGAAATGATTTTAATGTTTGAAAAGTTTAGAATAGTTCAAGCTTTTGCAGATTAGATATTGAAAAATTTTAACTTGCAATAAATGTAAATGAATAAGGATTTTTAAGGTATTTTAGTAATTTTATTTATATTATATAATTATAACTTAGAAGGGTAAAGGTAAAGAAAAATAATATTCAATATTTTACCATATAATTATACTTTTTTATTAAATAATATATATTTCTCGATAAGGGAATTAAAATAGATTTTAATTAAAGAATTGAAATATGAAATAATATTTAACAGGAAGAAAAAATATTTTGAAGAACTAATGTGCTACTTTGTTGTTAACAACATAAGACGATTGCGTGTAAGCTTATACGCTTTGAATCTTTTCAAACTTTTGGAAAATATTTTCCCATGTAATTTTGAAATGAAGTCGCGGCGTTGTTTTCATTGTTCATTCATTGAGGATTCTGAAATCGACTTAAAGCAATCCTTTAACAACATCGGTACATGAACCAAAATAAATCCGCCTTTGCCGATGTGGAATTATTAATTAATTTCCAGTCCGTCAGCTTGCAATGCGGCAACCACGTCCGTGGCGATAGGCTCATCGAGTGCTCCTACGTGACGAGGTGGTATACGAAGATCGAGGTTTCCTACCAGGGTTGGAGCAACGGCAGAGGTAAGATCAGCATCGTCAACGGCGGGGTCAAGCATCTTCCCATGTTAGGCTCCGATTCACCAGCGATAGCCACCAAGAGTTCGAATTTCTGGTTCTGATTTACGGCGAGGCCTGACAGTTCTAATCAATGTTGCAATCAATGTGGATGTCGAGGCGGATGTTATCCATCAATGACGTGTTGGTTTTGGAAATTTTTGACATACGCCAAGATTTATTTAATTATTTTTCCAATAAACGAATGAAAATTTAAATGACGCACTAACTGGTGGCAACTGGTGCGCGTCTCATATCGGCCTGTCGGTGAACAAGCGGACCGCGGCTTACCGTGCAGTGCTGATTCGGCACTCCCGGTGCATGCCGGCTTGGCGCGGAGTGCATCAACATTCGCGCCTAGTAAGCCTGGGAGAGTCTCGTTTACCACTGCGATAAAGGCTAGTCTTATCAGCTATTAGCCTCTTTGTCTCAGCGCGGAGGCTGCGCTCGGACGGCGGCAGGGCTAAAACGGATCGACGCGGGTTCGAAGGATTAAGAAGTGGATCGACGACCGCGAATAAAGCGTTAGAATAGATATAACGCGAGTTTGGATTTACTGGCAAACTCCATAATGCACGAGGGCCCACATAACACCGTGTTTAACACCATAATTACACCTTACATGAATGAAAAAATGACGCATATACACGAAGCAGTACTTCTGGTATTAATTATCTGTATGTCGCTAATCAATGGAAAGTTATTATTAGTCTTCTTATTTGAAAGATGTATTGAAAATCGATCGAATTTCTCAAAAATATTAATAACTATAATTTCTTACGTCTTTTTACGGTGTTTTTATACTGTTGTATGCATTGATAGTATTTTGTTAATTTTACATTTTTTAACACAATATAATGCATTTTTCCGTAAATATTTTTCATTACAATTTCTGTTATTATAAAAGAACTGTATTATAAAATATATTACCTACTTTTTACCTACTTTTCTGAACCAAGGATACCTGTATTAATCTCACCGACTTGTTTACAAGTCATCATGGGTATTTCCAAGAAAGATAAAAGTTCGTTGCCCAAAGAAACCAGTAATATAAAGGCTTCAGCCAGTATATAAAGGCTTGAGATTTCTAAAAGGAGCAGCCAGTAAACTTCAGACGCATCAGAGTTTTAGGTATCATCGAGCGCTCGGCTGCGTACATAGATCGATTTATAAAATAATTCATACACAGTAAGTAATTATAACGTATAAAATTTAAAATGTATTAAATATATTATTATCCCGTTCCTAAGAAAAAACTTGAATTATATTATCGATAAAAATTAATAACAAACAATTCAATATTGATTCTCTTTTATCTATAAATAAAATAACTGAACAAAGCTGGAAGTACAGGATATAGTTTTTTTTTTTTTTTTTTTTTGAGATAGTTACCAAGAATTTTTTTTTTGATGCTTAAAAACAGAATTTTTTCAAAATAAAACATGTACTGTGTCTTGAAAAATAACTAAGTATTTCTGAAATACATATATTTACTTAACTACGAGAAGTATTTTAAAAAATTTCTATAGAACATTTACTTTTTCAACAGGAAAAAAAATATAAATTAATGAATAACTTAATTCCGACAACATCCAAGACGTAAAAATCTCTTCTTATTCAAAGTAGTACTTCTGGTTTTACGACACAAATCAACATAAAAATGACACTTATACACGAAGCAGTACTTCTGGTATTAATACTAGTGTCCATCGTCAATGGTAAGCTATTATTCCCCTTATTTGTTAGATGAGTTGAAAATTGAAATTAAGATTAAACTCAATTTTGTTCTCTTTATAATACAAACCATGCGATGATTTTTCGTAATAATTTTTTAAACAAAATATTGATAAAAAGTAAAAGTTATTAACGTTTTAATAAAATAATACTTATTACAACTTTCTATTTTTTTTTTTTTTTGGCGATGATCACATTAAAACTTGAGTGCGAAATTACTTTTACTTTAAAACGTTATTATTTATCAATTCACTTTTATATGTTTTACTGGAATCATATATTACAGGTAATACCAGAATACGCCGCTTAGCAGGCGGAGAAGATGTCACTGATGGTCGATATCCGTACATGGCTTCTATAAAATACAACAATAATTTTGTATGTGCTGGCGCTATTATAAGTTACACAAAAATTTTAACAGCCGCAGACTGTGTGTCCGTCTGCCTGGGCAGTAAACCAAAAGTTTATTCTAATTGTTTGAAAAATCTGAGCGTGTACACTGGATCGACAAATTTGTCTAGAGGTGGTAATGCTTTTCAGGTGAAAAGTATAAAAATTCCTGACAATTATAATACCACTTATATATTTTCAAATAATCTTGCAATTATTTCTGTAAGTTTTGACATACCTTCAGATTTAAAACAAAGAATCATTAAGTCCCTCACTGAATTGTAATTTGTAAATTATTTCAGCTGGATCGTAGAATATCAGAATCTGCTCTTGAAAAACCGATTAACTTACCAGATATGGATGTATCTGAAAACAGTACTGCAATTGTCAGTGGATGGGGTCAATTATCCGAGAATGGTCGCGTGAATAATGGTCTCAAGGACCTTACAGAAAAAGTCATATCTAGTGAAGACTGTGCAAAGCTTTTTGGCTTTGAAACGGTTGATGTCAACGATTTGTGTGCAGTTCCCGTTAGTGGTGCCGAAAAAGCAGGCCTTTGCAATGTAAGTAATAGGTTTTTATTCTTATTCTTTGTTTTTTTTTTTGTCATTATGTGCTGAGAATTAATACATTTTTAAAAAGTAACATTTTAAAAATAAAACTATTAATTTCTATTTACTAGGGTGATAGTGGAAACCCTTTGGTTCAAAACGGCAAATTAATAGGAATCTCAACTTGGGGTAAAGGATGTGCACAGGGATTCCCAGATGTTTTTGCTAATATTTATAGACAACTAGACTTTATTTACAGTGGATTGAAGTAAACACTTTTAAAATAAGATTTTGCAAGCACATTATATAAATAAGCTGTGCTAGAAAAACAAAAAATCAAACTTGTACTTTGTAATGTTTATTCTGCCTTCAAATAAAAAAAAAAGTAAAAAAGAATGAATTTTCGAATTTTAATCCGATTATTAGTTTATCTATGCGTTATAAACAGATTATACATAATTGCCTGCTCAAATTAATTCTTAAGAATTAGGAGGGTATTAAAATGCTTAAAAAATAGCGGGCATCAAAATAAATAATTATAAAACGTAATAGATGTAATGATGAAAGTACTTTATTACATTTCATGAGAAAATATTTATAATTTTATACTTCCTTGTGCCTCGCTCGTGACAAATAAATCACATTCTTCAAAACAATAAGTTGCAGATTTCTTTCAAAAACGCTGCTTTACACTCGCTTTCTCTCTCTCTCTCTTTCTCTCTCTCACACTCTTTCTTTTACAAGACGTCTGGCAATCAAAACTTCTTGCCTGGTGATTTTCAAATGTTTGTTGTCAAACGTACACGCAATATAATACTTATATTTAAATCTCTAAATTACAGTGTAACATCGCGCGATGCAGGTGATCATATATAGTTATATTTTTTCGTAATATACTATTAACATATTAATACATATACACATTCCAATATTTATATACATATATTTTCCTTTAAAATCGATTTATTTCGTTCCTTAATAGTATTTACACATATATATTTTTTTATTATTCTTTCCCTTCATGGTTCCGTCTTACCTAGTATGTTTCTATTATTTCATTGTTATTCGGATAACATTTTGCCTATCCATATAACGAGTAAATACATGTTGAAACTAATAAAGAGAAAAAATGAAAAGAAATCATGCCGTATTCATTAACAGCCTGTCAAAAGCAAACGATCGTTTCTACAATATTCTTTTATGCTTGTAGATATACAACATTTTGGTATATCGGTATATCACTTTCCTTTAGTTTATAATATGCAACTTATAATACACAGCATTAGCTTCCGAAAAATCCAAATTCATTCGAGTATTTCGTGAAATTACGTAATTTTTTTTTTTCAATGTGAAAATCGAAAAAGACACAGCAGTAGCCGTATTAACTTGATTTAACTATAATTTCCTTAATTTTTGTTTAGGTAGCTTGTCTCTGCGTGTATATTCATTTGCATTTAAGCTTTGGCAATAATGTATAATAAGAAATGCGAAAACTTGTGTAAAATTGTAAAAGCCGTTGAAAATTAATCGTTATTACATAGAAATCGAGTTACCAAAATGAAAATATTTCACCTATTTTAATATATAACGCATAATGTACTTGTAAAAATATATTTAAAATTACAATAATGTATTATTCGTACACAAAGGCGATGTAATATTTCGTCTTAAAAAAATGAATTAAAATTATTATATCGAGCTTTTTTGGCAACTCGGATCCTTTCGTCTTTCGTTCGGAAAAGGCTATAGAATACCTTAAAATTCAGCTGTCTTTATATATATTTTAGCCAATAAAATACCATTTAAAGTACCGCAAACTGTGGTTATTTCATCTCGCGTTGAATGTATACATCAAATAATTATTAAATATGTGAAGTGACAGATTTTCGTAAATACCTCATTAATTGTTCTTTTTCATGACAAGTACAACAATTAATATACTTGGAGAAAGAGCATTCTTAATCATTAACTTTTTAAAAATTTACTTTTTCTTCGGAAATTTAATGAACAACGAAGGAGTCTACATAGCTAAAGGTATCATTTTCATTTTAAATAGTTTTCATTTATGTAACATCTTATAACTTTGCATAAAAATTACGAGAAAGAGAGATTAAGCACGTGTTTATTCTATATGAAGGCGGAACTCAATTTATTTTAAAAGAACCTTTTTCTTGCAAGTCGCATGTAGCAATTACATCAACAACACTGTACATAAAATCTTCAGCGCTAAACTGTTCTCAAGTAATACCATTTTTTTTTAAATTTTTTGACAATTCATCGATGATGCATCAAATTGTATTTTATATTTCCAAATTAAATGTTTAAAATTATTAATTTCTTGAAGAAATTTTTATTTCGTTCTCGATACTTTTCATTTTTAGTACGAGGTTTTCCGAGCATTAGAATTCATTATTTTCATCGATGAAATGCCGCAAATAGTTGGATTGTGCGATTTCAGATTTTTAACAACGTACCCGGAGAAAAATTTGTATCGACGATTAATAGATATGAATGTGTACACCTAAGCCGTATATAAATGCATTATTTCACAATTATCCTTTATCTTTATACGCTACTTCGTCTTTCGTTTATACATCATCTTTTTTTATATTTCATTTTGTCGCCCCCTGTCCAGTATAAAATCTTTACGAAAATAATTACTATATCATACAATTTTGCAATTTTCTGTAATCATCACCACGCCGTCAATTGATTATTTTTAAACATGCTCTTCGTACTCGACACGTCCCTCTCCCAACTCTTATCTTAATCATTATCATCTTCAGCAACTTCGTCTTTACAATCAAGGCTATTCTCTGTAAATCTGCTAGGAGTACAAAGTCTTAACTTTTGAAAAAATGCAGAGGCCGCTTTAATTGAATTTCGCACTTTGTGTTTTTATTCTTCTCTTTGCTAATGATTGTCGACATCATATTTCGTAAGACCAGTTTTTTCAAAGTATAGGACATGTACTTTCTCCTGCACAGCTACTTGGATAAAATTGATTTTTATCGTGTAAATATGTAAATTGGAAAAATAGAGTTTATCATATTTTTTAAAGGCTTAACGCGCTGCATTTTTTCAAAAGTAAATCGTCGAATAATCCAAAAATCTCAAAGTCGTTAATCGTCATAGTTAGTGGGATATGTAAGTTTTATTTTTATATCATTTTTAATGCGCATATGAAAATTAGTTGTTACTTACAGTTACGTATACTATCTTACATTTCTTTTTCTTTCTGTACAATTACCCCTCTATAACTTTGTAAAAATAGAAGCAAAAGGCATTTATATTTATTTCCCTAAAAAAACATTTTTTTCAGTTAAATAAAAAATTACTTTTCTTAAGAAGTAATCTAAATATTTGCTTTACATTCAGTATTCTACAATTTTGACAATATTGAAAATTTTTAAAAATGCTATTTATAGAAGCTTTAATTTTTATAAATAACACTAAATCAATTTTAATTGATCTGTGAATTGTAGTTATTAATATTATAGATAGCAACTTTTATACTCCATTAATTAAAACGATTTCGGTAAAGGCCTTTGCGGTTCCAAATAAATGAAACACAATTTTAAATCTTAATAGTTTTTTTACAAAAAAAAAATTATTTACCTTTTCATAATTTTTTAATTAATTTTAAAACTTCGCCTTCCTCAAATTAATTAAAAAATTTGCACAACATTTTTAATTATAATAAAAATGAATTTAAAAATTCAGAAACGTATATTAATTAATCTACAAGAAAATAATTTTATCGTTGGTCCTCTACTTAAATATTCTCAAGCATTTTCAACATTCGACTGAGATTTTTGATTTTCCGACGATTATTTCCGCATCGTGAAAAATGTACCTTTTCGCCACAATGGGGACTAAATCGTATTTGCTTGTTGCAATTATAATGTACATAGATGTGTAAGACACTTATTCTGATAAGAATAAATTTTAATGCCATTGACGGATCAGCGCTCGATATGGAAAGGAATATTATATTCTTTACAATTGTTTTTTTTTTGTTTTTCCAAACAAATAATATACTTTCCGCTTTAGGACGGAACTTATAATGACAAATTTTTCTTTGAAGTATATTAAATATCATTGTTTAGTGCGTAGAAAAGCTTTTTGCTTGAGGAAAATTATATTTGGAAAAATTTCGTACAACTTTTCGTAGTTTACTTTAATTTAATGAAACTGTCACCTCGTTATCCATTGTATCAGAACTCTTATACTTTGCTTACTTTCTAGGCAGACGATACACGGTTGGGAGCAGTTGAAAAATTGCACGGATTTTCGAGGAAAGTCTGGCTTGTTGAAAAAGATTTGATAAAAACATAGAGAAATATTTATTTCATTTTTCCGTTGAATCGTTCTAATCTTAGAATATAATTGTTTGATCTAAAATTATAACTTTTTTTATATATATGTATGTATATATTTTTCTACATCGTTCCTATACAGTAATTTTCTTTGTCAAAAAAGTGTATAAATAATTGGCTCTAAAAGATACGTTATTTTGGGTTTAATATATCAATTTTAATATATGACGTTCGATGTTTGTAAGATCATTTGTTCTCGGAAAGTGCATGTATATATTTTAGTTGCGAAAATATCCAAGCATCATCTTAGCTTGTATTTACTCTTGTACGAAAATAACGTTTTCTCTATTGTACAATAATCAATGCTGCCACGCAAAAACAACAGTTTTATCATTAAAAAAAAAAAACAATGCTCAAAACATAATATTATTCAAACGAGATTATTCATTATACAGATTCGAAAACTCTAAATCCACTCGCTCGTTAGAAAGATTGTTGGCAATCGTTTACAAGACGGCGGAGAACACGCTTTTAGAAATAAACGAGTGCACGTGCCAAGTGTTGATATATTTACTTAACTATAAGAAGTATTTTAAAAATTTTCTATAGAACACTTACTTTTTCAACAGGACAAAAAATACAAATTAATGAATAACTTAATTTCGACAACATCTAAGACGTAAAAATCTCTTCTTATTCAAAGTAGTACTTCTGGTATTACTACACAAATCAACGTAAAAATGACACTTATACACGAAGCACTACTTCTGGTATTAATACTAGTGTCGATCGTCAATGGTAAGCTATTAGTCCCCTTATTTGTTAGATGAGTTGAAAATCGAAATCAAGATTAAACTCAATTTTGTTCTTAATAATTTTTTAAACAAAATATTGATAAAAAGTAAAAGTTTATTAACGCTTTAATCAAATAATACTTACAACTTTCTATTTTTTTTTTTTTTTGGCGATGATCACATTAAAATTTGAGTGCCAAATTACTTTTACTTTAAAACGTTATTATTTATCAATTCACTTTTATATGTTTTACTGGAATCATATATTACAGGTAATACCAGAATACGCCGCTTAGCAGGCGGAGAAGATGTCACTGATGGTCGATATCCGTACATGGCTTCTATAAAATACAACAATAATTTTGTATGTGCTGGCGCTATTATAAGTTACACAAAAATTTTAACAGCCGCAGACTGTGTGTCCGTCTGCCTGGGCAGTAAACCAAAAGTTTATTCTAATTGTTTGAAAAATCTGAGCGTGTACACTGGATCGACAAATTTGTCTAGAGGTGGTAATGCTTTTCAGGTGAAAAGTATAAAAATTCCTGACAATTATAATACCACTTATATATTTTCAAATAATCTTGCAATTATTTCTGTAAGTTTTGACATACCTTCAGATTTAAAACAAAGAATCATTAAGTCCCTCACTGAATTGTAATTTGTAAATTATTTCAGCTGGATCGTAGAATATCAGAATCTGCTCTTGAAAAACCGATTAACTTACCAGATATGGATGTATCTGAAAACAGTACTGCAATTGTCAGTGGATGGGGTCAATTATCCGAGAATGGTCGCGTGAATAATGGTCTCAAGGACCTTACAGAAAAAGTCATATCTAGTGAAGACTGTGCAAAGCTTTTTGGCTTTGAAACGGTTGATGTCAACGATTTGTGTGCAGTTCCCGTTAGTGGTGCCGAAAAAGCAGGCCTTTGCAATGTAAGTAATAGGTTTTTATTCTTATTCTTTGTTTTTTTTTTTGTCATTATGTGCTGAGAATTAATACATTTTTAAAAAGTAACATTTTAAAAATAAAACTATTAATTTCTATTTACTAGGGTGATAGTGGAAACCCTTTGGTTCAAAACGGCAAATTAATAGGAATCTCAACTTGGGGTAAAGGATGTGCACAGGGATTCCCAGATGTTTTTGCTAATATTTATAGACAACTAGACTTTATTTACAGTGGATTGAAGTAAACACTTTTAAAATAAGATTTTGCAAGCACATTATATAAATAAGCTGTGCTAGAAAAACAAAAAATCAAACTTGTACTTTGTAATGTTTATTCTGCCTTCAAATAAAAAAAAAAGTAAAAAAGAATGAATTTTCGAATTTTAATCCGATTATTAGTTTATCTATGCGTTATAAACAGATTATACATAATTGCCTGCTCAAATTAATTCTTAAGAATTAGGAGGGTATTAAAATGCTTAAAAAATAGCGGGCATCAAAATAAATAATTATAAAACGTAATAGATGTAATGATGAAAGTACTTTATTACATTTCATGAGAAAATATTTATAATTTTATACTTCCTTGTGCCTCGCTCGTGACAAATAAATCACATTCTTCAAAACAATAAGTTGCAGATTTCTTTCAAAAACGCTGCTTTACACTCGCTTTCTCTCTCTCTCTCTTTCTCTCTCTCACACTCTTTCTTTTACAAGACGTCTGGCAATCAAAACTTCTTGCCTGGTGATTTTCAAATGTTTGTTGTCAAACGTACACGCAATATAATACTTATATTTAAATCTCTAAATTACAGTGTAACATCGCGCGATGCAGGTGATCATATATAGTTATATTTTTTCGTAATATACTATTAACATATTAATACATATACACATTCCAATATTTATATACATATATTTTCCTTTAAAATCGATTTATTTCGTTCCTTAATAGTATTTACACATATATATTTTTTTATTATTCTTTCCCTTCATGGTTCCGTCTTACCTAGTATGTTTCTATTATTTCATTGTTATTCGGATAACATTTTGCCTATCCATATAACGAGTAAATACATGTTGAAACTAATAAAGAGAAAAAATGAAAAGAAATCATGCCGTATTCATTAACAGCCTGTCAAAAGCAAACGATCGTTTCTACAATATTCTTTTATGCTTGTAGATATACAACATTTTGGTATATCGGTATATCACTTTCCTTTAGTTTATAATATGCAACTTATAATACACAGCATTAGCTTCCGAAAAATCCAAATTCATTCGAGTATTTCGTGAAATTACGTAATTTTTTTTTTTCAATGTGAAAATCGAAAAAGACACAGCAGTAGCCGTATTAACTTGATTTAACTATAATTTCCTTAATTTTTGTTTAGGTAGCTTGTCTCTGCGTGTATATTCATTTGCATTTAAGCTTTGGCAATAATGTATAATAAGAAATGCGAAAACTTGTGTAAAATTGTAAAAGCCGTTGAAAATTAATCGTTATTACATAGAAATCGAGTTACCAAAATGAAAATATTTCACCTATTTTAATATATAACGCATAATGTACTTGTAAAAATATATTTAAAATTACAATAATGTATTATTCGTACACAAAGGCGATGTAATATTTCGTCTTAAAAAAATGAATTAAAATTATTATATCGAGCTTTTTTGGCAACTCGGATCCTTTCGTCTTTCGTTCGGAAAAGGCTATAGAATACCTTAAAATTCAGCTGTCTTTATATATATTTTAGCCAATAAAATACCATTTAAAGTACCGCAAACTGTGGTTATTTCATCTCGCGTTGAATGTATACATCAAATAATTATTAAATATGTGAAGTGACAGATTTTCGTAAATACCTCATTAATTGTTCTTTTTCATGACAAGTACAACAATTAATATACTTGGAGAAAGAGCATTCTTAATCATTAACTTTTTAAAAATTTACTTTTTCTTCGGAAATTTAATGAACAACGAAGGAGTCTACATAGCTAAAGGTATCATTTTCATTTTAAATAGTTTTCATTTATGTAACATCTTATAACTTTGCATAAAAATTACGAGAAAGAGAGATTAAGCACGTGTTTATTCTATATGAAGGCGGAACTCAATTTATTTTAAAAGAACCTTTTTCTTGCAAGTCGCATGTAGCAATTACATCAACAACACTGTACATAAAATCTTCAGCGCTAAACTGTTCTCAAGTAATACCATTTTTTTTTAAATTTTTTGACAATTCATCGATGATGCATCAAATTGTATTTTATATTTCCAAATTAAATGTTTAAAATTATTAATTTCTTGAAGAAATTTTTATTTCGTTCTCGATACTTTTCATTTTTAGTACGAGGTTTTCCGAGCATTAGAATTCATTATTTTCATCGATGAAATGCCGCAAATAGTTGGATTGTGCGATTTCAGATTTTTAACAACGTACCCGGAGAAAAATTTGTATCGACGATTAATAGATATGAATGTGTACACCTAAGCCGTATATAAATGCATTATTTCACAATTATCCTTTATCTTTATACGCTACTTCGTCTTTCGTTTATACATCATCTTTTTTTATATTTCATTTTGTCGCCCCCTGTCCAGTATAAAATCTTTACGAAAATAATTACTATATCATACAATTTTGCAATTTTCTGTAATCATCACCACGCCGTCAATTGATTATTTTTAAACATGCTCTTCGTACTCGACACGTCCCTCTCCCAACTCTTATCTTAATCATTATCATCTTCAGCAACTTCGTCTTTACAATCAAGGCTATTCTCTGTAAATCTGCTAGGAGTACAAAGTCTTAACTTTTGAAAAAATGCAGAGGCCGCTTTAATTGAATTTCGCACTTTGTGTTTTTATTCTTCTCTTTGCTAATGATTGTCGACATCATATTTCGTAAGACCAGTTTTTTCAAAGTATAGGACATGTACTTTCTCCTGCACAGCTACTTGGATAAAATTGATTTTTATCGTGTAAATATGTAAATTGGAAAAATAGAGTTTATCATATTTTTTAAAGGCTTAACGCGCTGCATTTTTTCAAAAGTAAATCGTCGAATAATCCAAAAATCTCAAAGTCGTTAATCGTCATAGTTAGTGGGATATGTAAGTTTTATTTTTATATCATTTTTAATGCGCATATGAAAATTAGTTGTTACTTACAGTTACGTATACTATCTTACATTTCTTTTTCTTTCTGTACAATTACCCCTCTATAACTTTGTAAAAATAGAAGCAAAAGGCATTTATATTTATTTCCCTAAAAAAACATTTTTTTCAGTTAAATAAAAAATTACTTTTCTTAAGAAGTAATCTAAATATTTGCTTTACATTCAGTATTCTACAATTTTGACAATATTGAAAATTTTTAAAAATGCTATTTATAGAAGCTTTAATTTTTATAAATAACACTAAATCAATTTTAATTGATCTGTGAATTGTAGTTATTAATATTATAGATAGCAACTTTTATACTCCATTAATTAAAACGATTTCGGTAAAGGCCTTTGCGGTTCCAAATAAATGAAACACAATTTTAAATCTTAATAGTTTTTTTACAAAAAAAAAATTATTTACCTTTTCATAATTTTTTAATTAATTTTAAAACTTCGCCTTCCTCAAATTAATTAAAAAATTTGCACAACATTTTTAATTATAATAAAAATGAATTTAAAAATTCAGAAACGTATATTAATTAATCTACAAGAAAATAATTTTATCGTTGGTCCTCTACTTAAATATTCTCAAGCATTTTCAACATTCGACTGAGATTTTTGATTTTCCGACGATTATTTCCGCATCGTGAAAAATGTACCTTTTCGCCACAATGGGGACTAAATCGTATTTGCTTGTTGCAATTATAATGTACATAGATGTGTAAGACACTTATTCTGATAAGAATAAATTTTAATGCCATTGACGGATCAGCGCTCGATATGGAAAGGAATATTATATTCTTTACAATTGTTTTTTTTTTGTTTTTCCAAACAAATAATATACTTTCCGCTTTAGGACGGAACTTATAATGACAAATTTTTCTTTGAAGTATATTAAATATCATTGTTTAGTGCGTAGAAAAGCTTTTTGCTTGAGGAAAATTATATTTGGAAAAATTTCGTACAACTTTTCGTAGTTTACTTTAATTTAATGAAACTGTCACCTCGTTATCCATTGTATCAGAACTCTTATACTTTGCTTACTTTCTAGGCAGACGATACACGGTTGGGAGCAGTTGAAAAATTGCACGGATTTTCGAGGAAAGTCTGGCTTGTTGAAAAAGATTTGATAAAAACATAGAGAAATATTTATTTCATTTTTCCGTTGAATCGTTCTAATCTTAGAATATAATTGTTTGATCTAAAATTATAACTTTTTTTATATATATGTATGTATATATTTTTCTACATCGTTCCTATACAGTAATTTTCTTTGTCAAAAAAGTGTATAAATAATTGGCTCTAAAAGATACGTTATTTTGGGTTTAATATATCAATTTTAATATATGACGTTCGATGTTTGTAAGATCATTTGTTCTCGGAAAGTGCATGTATATATTTTAGTTGCGAAAATATCCAAGCATCATCTTAGCTTGTATTTACTCTTGTACGAAAATAACGTTTTCTCTATTGTACAATAATCAATGCTGCCACGCAAAAACAACAGTTTTATCATTAAAAAAAAAAAACAATGCTCAAAACATAATATTATTCAAACGAGATTATTCATTATACAGATTCGAAAACTCTAAATCCACTCGCTCGTTAGAAAGATTGTTGGCAATCGTTTACAAGACGGCGGAGAACACGCTTTTAGAAATAAACGAGTGCACGTGCCAAGTGTTGATTAAAATACCTGCGTAGTATGCGGTTAGGCCAGGATACACGTATAATGGCCGGTACGCGAGAGAGTATTATTCGACTAATTTCTCTCTGCCTTTTATCCGTCGTTCGCCTGATGAAATATTACGCGAAATCGTTCGCCGTGTAATTCTCCGATTATGCGATATTTGTCCGGGCCGCAGCAGAGATTTTTCTTTCGGCGTTTATACGCGCGCATGCCGTTTTATTATGTATCGTGTGTGAGAATATGGGCTTTGTTTTATCACTAAGATTTATACACTGTTAGTCTGGGGTATTAGAATTTTTTTTCTCTTTTCCGAGTTTTGATTGGTGGTACTTTCTATGTTGGAATGAAAATTAATGGTGCGTGCCGTAATTGTAGATTTTTACCGAAATTAAAATTGGCTTCGTTCGATTCATTACGTGTACGATATTTAATTTGAAAAGTCGCCGTGCGATGCAATTTTTGTTAAGCGAATTTTTACAATTGTTAAAATCTTTGTCAAGTTGAAAATTGCTGATTCAATTTTTTCTAATTTTAGCAAGTGATTAATTGAATTTTGAAACAACGCGACTACGAGAATCTTACTCACTTTATGACTTACATTCTAATTTTTTTTTTTTTTACTTTTTGGTATGCATTCGACAATTTTGCAATGCAACGGTTAATAGATGTAATTAATGAAAAGGTTTTTAAAAAACGTGTTTTCCCACGGAGGCATTTGTGTAATTACAGCAGCGATGCTATAATAAACTTCTAAAAGAAACAAGTACATTAAGATAACGTAAAAGCCTTACTAAACTTGTGTAAAACCAATATTTTTGCGTGGCGGCACATCCCTCGCTATTCAATCACTAACTCTCTTCTTATTAAAACTTGTGTATTTATAGCCGTAGATATTCTTTATTTATAATAAATTATTTTATATAGAATGTCGAAGAACTGTCAAAAAGCTAAGCTTTTATAAAATCGATGTAAAACGGGATGATTCGTTATGGGAGAAGAGGCTTCAGAGTGGGTGGTTAGGGGTGGGGACACAGCTTTCGTGAAAGCATATTTCAGCGAGCTGCAATATATCGCCTAAAACGCAGCGAAAAAGTTTCTCATCGCCAACACATCATCAGCAAGGACATAAAACGCTCGAAAAATTTTTCCCTAATCCTACGCCCATCTTTTTTGTATTTTCCTTCGATCTGCTCGTGTATAGATTCTGTGATATACTCGGTCTCCTCGCCTCACCGGGACTCGTCTCGTTTAACGGTGCTTCTGGTTTAAAAATGCGCTTTTACACACAGCGGTCTCTCTCTCGATTATTTTCATAAATATGCGTCTATACGAATTTAAAACGTGTGTACACCGGGCATTTCAGCGTTTATTTATTTATTTATTTATTTTTAATGTAATTGTATTTTGCACAGCTCGAAAATATTTAACCACTGAGTTTGACAGAAGTTAAGGATATACGTACGTTTTAATCGATAACATCGATCTATATTAACTACACGTTACAGCTTAAAACTTGTTCATTCGCATGAATCAATGTAAGTATTCGCGTGAAACGGTTATTATTGTCCCTAAAAATATGCGTATTCAATACATGTTTTATTCCACTTATTTATTTTTTATGTATTTTTTTTTATCTTCTTTTATTGTTTCAACGTCAAATACAAAGCGTCCTGTTTTTTTTTTTAAGCTTTAAGTGTCTTTAACTATGCAAGGTCATTGATCAAAAGGAAATTCGAAGTTCGCGCCAGGCTTTATTGGCTTCCCTTACCCTTCCCGATATACTTTTTCCCTTACTGCGATGATACGTGCGAAAAAAATTATGTATAAAAAATTACCACCACACGTCGTCGTTGGTTACTATCGACTACGCAACACTTGCTATTGAATTTTGGACTTTTTCGTGTAATATCTTGATTTGAAATAATTCTGGTAGAACACTGAACCGAGGACGACGAAAATCTACATTTTTGCTATAAACGCAATCATGTCAAAAAATGATATGCTGCAGTTGGTAACTCAGAGAAATTAACGTTTCGAATTCGAGATGTGAAAAACCAGTATAAAAATAGAAAGTTCTATCGACGTTTTCGTTTTTTTTTAGCCAAGTAAAAATTCAAGAGCAAGTTTTTCGACTAAACACTCTATTTCCCATCGTATAAAACGTACTTTTGCGCGCATTTATTTAGTTCCTTTGGTCTGCTGTTGTTGTTGCGCGAGATTCAAGTCTTTTGAAAGTTTAAAAAAAGTCAACAATTACGCAGTGACATGCCGAATAAATAACAAGATGCATTTTGTTAATTTGAATTATCAAATTGTCTCATTGATAAAAAAACATTCGTAAAGATCAACGTAGCGTTCGAAAATTTTCTCAAAAAATGGTTAAATCAATGAAAAATAGGCAGTGCAAAAATATCGATATTGGCAGACACGAAAGACTGCACGAAAAATTCTTTAGATTGAATTCGACATGGAATTATTGAAGATAGCGATTTGTTTTCACCGAAAAAAAAGAAAAAACTATGAACATGAAATGAGTCAATTCTTTTCGTTCAAAGAAATATAAAATGCAGTCCTGCGACGAGAGGAAAAACCCATTGAAATCATTCGGCGCTATAGACTTTTTCCATAATAAGAATTACGCAGCACAGAGGTATATTCTTCTGGAACATCGTTTGTATAATGTATCGTAAAGTTTTCAAAATTTCATAGAAAAGATTAAAAAAATTTGTAGAGAATTTTCATAATATTAGACCTTGTTATATTTATACATTTATTGCAATCTATATATTCTTGTCAAAGATTTGACTTTACTTATATAAGTTAGACAATTTTTGTAAAAAGTTCTATATATGTGTATATGTATATAGATTTAAAACTTTTTAACGCTTAAAGTATATATATTTTCTCTAATTTAAACTTCGCGTTATGACAAATTGGAACTCTACTATATGCAGAAATTTTTGCTAAGAAAGTAAGTACGTCAAACATTTTTTTTTTTTTTAATATTTTTCATTGTTATTTTTATTTTCTCTGGACAGTTTTCTTCGTGAGAAAGAAATTGTAAAGTTGTTACCAATATTATTTCAATTAAAATAAAGGGTTTTCAATTTGTTATTTTAGATGCTACTAAATTTTGTAAAATATTAAATAAAATATAAATATAAAATATTGAATTTTAAATAATTATCACTTAAGTGATAGTTATTTAAAATTGGCGACTTTCCAGCAATTCGAGAAAGAATTCAAAATTTTGCACTTCATTGAGTAAATTATTGAATCGAACCCGTATCGAAGCTAACCAAAAAGTTGCTTAAAATCAATTCTTCAATGATTAATAAATATCGAAACAATAAGTGCGCACTTTAATCAAGTTACGGGATACAATAAACGACATTACGAATTCCGTCCTTAGCATCGTCAAGAATGATTAATTTAAGTAATGCTGCTCTTGGACAGTCGCCAACCCGGTAAGCTCAATAATAGATTCCAATGGTTTTGCACGAAACTCTAATCCGCCGACGTACTCGATTTCCCATTTCTTCGCCGCAAAAGAGCAAAAGAAGCTTCAACAGACGCGTTCGAAGATACTTGTATATATTAGTTCTGCTTCTCGAAAGCTTAGCGACACCTGCACGAGGCATAGTTTTATTCCCATCTGCGCCCCTACCGCTAAAAAAAACCAAAAAAAAATGCCGCGTACAGCCAGTTTTCAATGGATTTCCCTCTCGCTTTGCATCCGTTGATAATAATAATAATAAACGAGCGAAGCAGCCTCCGCGAACGCGCAATCAGCAGCAGAGTTCAAACGCACTCAAAAGGCACACGCACACAGCCGCGCGCAGATGCACACTATAGTTTTCCCTCGGATATAATATATATGTACACGCATTTACACTTATACGAACGCTGCATTTAGAAAAAAAGCCTCGCTCCGGGGGTTATTTCTTTTTTTTGTTGTTTCAGTTTTCCGACTCGGGGGCCGAGACCTTGGTTGCGTTCTCTCTTCCTCTTCCAACCTCTCGCGCGCCGCGCGTCTTCATTGTTTCCTCCTCGCGAGCCGGCATTATGACATCCACAACGATACACGAGAGTGTCGAAATCCTTCGCGCGACGCAAAGGGGTGGAGAGAGAGAGAGAGAGATTCGCGCCCCTTTTCTTTTGCTCGGCTCGCATTGTTTTTGTCTCGCCGCGCCGCGGTGCTCTGACCTTCCCTTCCCCTATGCTCTCCCACCCCCGAGAGACTCCGTCATTTTTTTTTTTCGCTTTTCTTGCCAAGGAGGAGCGACGGAGAAAAGAATTTCCAGCTCCGCGATGTCCGGGAATTAGCATCAAAGTTCTCCCTGAAAATCTCTGTCTCTTTCTTCATTATCCTATATCTCGCGTTATTGAAAATTAAAACTGGGGAACGAAGCTGACATTACGAGGGGGGCAGAGGGGGGCGGTGGGGCTTCATTTCGCGCTTGCCTTAGTAATTATTTGATTCTTCAAAGGGGTGTATTTATACGTGTTTGTGTGCGTCCGTTGCGACCGCACGCCGATCGTCTTTTTAAATATTAACGATCGCCGGAAAAAATATAGCTTATAGTCTGTTTACAATGTATTGTAATACCCTTATCAATAATATTTATCGTAAATCGGTTATATTTGCTTTTTGTTTTTGTTTTTTTTTTTTAAAAAATTCGCATTAAATCGCCAGGCAAACATTATACAGCTCTAAGAGTGTGTCATTGACGAAGGAACGCGCCGGTGAAGCTTTTCCCAAGTATATACATACTCGGTTTGGTCGCGAAAGATATGCAGATTTAATTCGATTCCGTTCGGCGAGAAGAAACGGGGGGGCCTCCTTTGTTCAAAAGATGATGCATTTGTCGCCGGCGCGCTCCTTTTGAATTACGCTTACAATTGCAATACGTTGATTTATCTGTACGACGAAAGCGCGACAACATTCAAAGAAGTTAAAAACGAAAGAAACGTTCGGGAGACGCGCAGGGGGTAAGATTCGTCAATTATTCGTCAGCGAGAAGCTAATACACGTCGAAAGTGCGCGGAGCGACCTGCGCGCGAGCAATCGTAAAGACATATTCGTTTGACCACAATTTTTTCGATTCGGCTTTCTTGGAGAGACGGCAGTAAAGTATAATGTACGCATATTCCATCGAAGTCAACGGCAAGGAAAAATATATATATGTATATCGTTATATTCTCGCATTAAATTTCTATTATGCATTGGTTTGAATATCTGGGTATTTTTCTTACATAATATCGCGAATATATCGACACTAGTGAAACTATAATCGTAACAACAATTAATAACAACGATAATTACCGTAAAAAAAGGACGATAAGAAAGTTGAAACGCACGTGGTGGTTTTTTTGTGAAGCATCTCGAATACACGCGTCTATCGGTTTATTTATATTTTAATATTGTTTCACGACATCGTCGAGACAAACAAACAATACAGATATTTGCCGGACGACTTTCGTCGCCTGATTTCCAGGTTGTTTTTTTTTGCTTTCGTTTTCAAGGGAAAAAAGACAATACACAGACGGCGAACGTCTCAAAGGCGGTAAAGGGGCAAACCGACTGCCTCGGATGAAGGATCAATCGGCAAGGATATATGCTTCGACCATCGTCGCACCCGATAATCCGCAAGCATCGAATCTTATGCATCCCTATAAACAGCGCGGCGGCTGTCGAAAACTTGAGTGTTTTTTTTTTGTCAAATCCGCAGGAGCAATCGTCGCGCAAATCGTGGACACACGTCGAAAAACAAACTGAACTGCTTTGCCCGGTACACAATAATTTGAAAGCGGAACGCGCGACAGTACACATCGTAAATTCCTCCAATGCAAAATTATCCGCTCGGGGTGGGGGTACGTAATCGTTATAATAATGAGGCCTGCCACGGCCCCGTTGTGCTTTAAACATCCGGCTCTCGAGCTACCGACACCTTCGTCTCCTTTTCTCTCTTTTGATGAGACCACCAGAGAGCAGAGTAGGTAATGCAGTACAGTAGGCTCGTACATCGGCCAAAAATACATGGGTGGGGGAAGTCATCGTCGTTCATCTTCGAGCTCATCGGCGCCGAGTTCCTCCGCCCCCTTAGACCCCCGTGTGGTTGAAGATGTAGGAGACGTTGCTGTCCTGGTGGAGGGGCGGTCCGTGGAAGGTGCGCCTCGTCGACGAGTTGTTGTTGTTGTTGTTGACGTAGTAGGAGGACTTGCGCATCGAGGTCGAGGAGGACATCATCGCGACGGTCTCGTAGTAGCGGAGCTTGCCGCAGCACTGGCCCGACTTGAGGATAGCCATGAAGCCGCGACGGTACTTCTTGTTGAAGAAGGCGTAGAGGATCGGGTTGATGCAGGAGTTGCTGGAGCCCAGCCACTGGGCGATGGGGGTGGCGATCGGTAGTAATTCCTCTTCCCAGTCGGCGATTTTGCCTGAAATCGATGAAGTTTTCATTATTTTTGCCAGTTTTTTTTAAATTAGCCTGTAGATTAAGATAGCGTAAGAAGTACCACCCTATATGTTACTGCATGCGATCAATGAGATTGAAAATTTTGTTCATTGATTACTTGCTGGTGCAATGGTATGTCATTATCTTTTTCCACAAATCTATGTATCGATTTTATTTTATTTTTATACAACTATTACGTATAATTGTATATAAATTTCTTTTATACGGGTAATTAAGGTAATAAATGTATCAATAAAATTGACATTTAATTGAACGTTTCAAAGCATCAGGAGCTGCAGTGGTAATTAACTGTAACACAATATTTAAAACTTTCAGCCAATGTGCATTTTCAAATCTTTAAGAGCCAAATACATTCAACAGTAACGAACAGTACACCCTCAGGACGAAAACTCACCTCCAAGCTTCATGCGGGCGAAAATGACGTAGAGCGGCAGCCAGGATAGAACGAAGAGGATGACGACGACGATGAGCATCTTGACGACCTTGACCTTCGACTTGTGCTGGAGCCTCTCCATCTGATCGTCTTTGGTGTCGCTCGGTATGTGCCGCCGCCAGACCTTCACCCAGATGAGGACGTAGCAGAGGGTTATCAGGATCATGGGCAGGACGTAGCAGAGCATCAGGTTGCCGATGAGGAAGAAGAGCGAGTCGTCCTCGGGCCTCGGCCACATCTCCACGCAGAGCTTCAGGTCCGGGTCGTCCTCGTAGATCGAGACGAGGTCGAAGATCAGCAGCCAGGGGAACGTCGCCGTCAGGGCGATTATCCAGATGACGATGATCATCATGCGGGCCCGACGCTTCGTTATCTGGCACTTGAGCGGCCACCAGATAGCCAAGAATCTGGAAGGACGTCGCGGTGTTAGTTATATATCGCTAATGGAATATCGTTAAATCTTAAAAAAAATCAAATTTCCGAATAGTAATTAGTCAATGTTTTCGTTTTCCTAAATACCACTGAAATATTAATATTGAGAGCACAAATTTGGAAGTAAAAGTTTGCTCGATACTAATGGATAACAGTTTATAAGCGTAAAAAAGTTTTACAGTTTTTTCATTAAGTTAAAAGTGAAATTTCCCCCCCAGTGTCATAAACGGCGTGTATTTCGCAGAAGGAATAAAAGTTGCGAAACGGCTCGCTTCGAAAACTAGTGAAAGTTTAAAGATCGCCGCTTAAATTATTTAAAAACGTTAAAGATGCATTAAGAGGTGATTCATGAACGCGACTAAAATCGCTTAAATTATCTCCCTAACAATGCGTTACGCGAGCAAAAAAAACCGAAGCGCTAAAAGCGATAATTATTTCGAAATTTGAATAATATACGTATATATACAGCTATGACAGGCTTCGCAAATGTTTATAACTTCCGACGCTCCGCTCACAATGAAATTATCGCGAGCCTCGTCGCGCTCCACCTATACACGCCGTACGCTCGCGTTCCGCGCTAAACGCGCTTAAAAGTGAGAGCCCCGATTTCATTGGAGCGTGTCCCGTTCGCTCCCGCTGCATACAGCGAAACTCGTTTATTAAGCGAGCGAACGAGAGGGAGGGAGGCGAAGAGAGGAAATGCACTCCGACCGTCGATCTTTTAATCCGGCGATTCCCTCTGTTTTTTTTCTCGTTTCGTCCGCCTCCCGTTCTTTCTCGGATATTTGGCCGCGCGTACAAAGGCTCTCTCTCGCGAAAAGAAGCGGATTCCATCGAGAGGGAGAAAGACGCGGGCCGCGCGCCGGGGATTATGAAATTGATATATCGCAGGTGGATTGCAGCGAACGAGCGGACAATTATTATCCGAGCCGGGCTTTCTAGATATCCCCAGTCGGTGCACTGTCAAGTATCGTTCACTTTATTTCCGTGGAAATTAATAGGCGTCTGTTTCACGTTGGCAATGTATTTTCGCGTGCGCTTGAATGCGAACTAGTTTTAAACAGTTTTAAATAGTTTAGAACATTGCGCTGATATTCAGGACTGTTACTATTTATTTATGGCTGTCCTTTTGCGTGTAAGGGGACCTTTTCAGATAACATTTGTATTTTTCCTTAGTGAAGAATAATAATATGGTTATTGAAGAATAATAATTGGTTATATATATAACCCTAATTTAAATATGCATTATCACTTATAATGTCAGATCTTAGCTGTTTTTCTTTCTTTTCTTCTTTTTAAATGCAACTTGCATTTAAGTTTGCAATCCAATTTTTAATATCTTTGTAATTTTAAACGTTTTTTAAATATTTTAATGTGGGCTAATGGAATATTACTTCAAATTTGAATAAGTTTCAGTTCTAGTTTTAGCGCAGCATGAAATTTTATTCGCTAAACCCATTTACCTAGAAAAAATACGTAAATGGTAGTTTGAAACCTTTGCTGATTAGAACGTACACCACGTATGTGGAATCGCAATGTTCAATGCATGACGCTTCTCGGTGAAAGATTCGTACTCAAGGTCAATTAGGGTTGTTTACCACGGACTTCATTGAGAACATCGAAGGTTCTCTAGATCGCAGATGTGCTAATTATTTTTACTTGCAATTTATTTTATCTTGATAATCTTTATGTGTTGAATGTTCAACTGGAATATAAATAGATCCGTGATTACGAATTTGAGTATGTATTTACTAAAGAGGAAAAATGACATTTCGTTCCATCATTTTTTTTTATTTAATTAGATTTTTTTTAATATTAAACTAAATTATGGGAAAAGTTTCAAAAAAGGTAAATTTCAATACCACAATTAATGGAGTAGTCTTCTTTTAAAAGTATAGGTGCGTACTTCATTAAGAAACTTCATTACTGTACTTCTCTAATAATGCTTAAAAACTTTGAAGCTTAAAAATTATAATTCACATTCAAGAGATTATTATTTTTTTTTTTTTTTTTATAAATTGATGATCTGAATAGTAGACTTTAATCAACATTATATTTTTGACGTAAAGCTTTGTTTAAGTTATACATATCGTTATGCGTACGTACGTAATTTGTTATAAATATATCAAGGAGCGCGATAAATGGCTTTTATATTAATCATAACTCGGTCTAATAGAATGCTATTTCATTGTACTACTTTTTGCAGACTGATCGGGTATTGGCCGAATGATCAAACACTGCTCGAATATTGATTGAATGATGGCCGAACGCTGGTCGACTATTGGCTGAATATTGGTCGAACACTGGCCGAATATTGGCTAAATAATGGTCGAATATTGGCTGAAGAACGGTTGAATATAATACTCGAAATTGCCCAATCAATTTTGCTTTGACTCAAAGTTCGAAGATAAAGAAATACAATGCGAAATCTCGAGCATGTATAACCCGGAGCACACGAAGCGTGAGGATGTGACTAATCTGATTATCCAACCAATATTCGAACAGTATTTAGCCAGTATTTGACCAATATTCGACCAATATTCAACCATTATTCAGCCAAAATTCGATTATTATTCAGCAAATATTCAATTAATGTTCAGCCAATATTCAATGATTATTTAGCCAATATTTGGTCGATATTCAACCATTATTCAGTCAATATTCAACCAGTGTTCGGCCAATATTCGGCCAATATTCGATCAGTGTTCGATCATTCGGCCAGTAGTCGAACAGTGTTCAATCACTATTTAACGATTATTCAGACAATATTCAACCATTATTCAGCCAATATTCGATCATTAGGCTACTTATATACTTGACTATTTATAAATACGTTTCAGTAATTTCTTTTTTGCGTCATTTTAATATATATTAATTTTATGATCTAATTGCTATGTTTAAGTTGGCTTTTAATAATAATGGTGAAACATTCTTAAATATTTAAAAAAAATAAATAATTGTTATAAGATCCGACTAAAGCTTCAGACGTAAAAGCACCGTCGACATTATTTTGATTACATTTTGTAAAACTTCTTAATATTCATTTATAATTATTTATTTGAAGGCTATCTCCATTGTTTAAATGGAAACGTATAATTATTTGACGTTAAAAGGCTTGTTCAATAACGACAGTAATATTGATCCAAGACCAGATTTTAAAATGTTTTATATTCTGTTATATAACGGTATTAAAATCCTTCAACTTATTTTGTTAATTAAAATTTGTCATTTGTATAGGAGCTTAATTGGAAAACATCTAAAATTTCAATCTACTTTATTGGTGAATTGGATTATCCAACGGAGATAATACCGTAAAAATTTCTCTGTTATATCAATAAAAATATATCCAACTCTTGTTAATTAACAAAATTTAAATTAGCCTGTTTTCCAATAAATATGTCAAAATGAAATAATTAAATAGAACGGCAATTAATCAAATTAAAAACAAGCATCAAAAAAGCCCCTCATATCAATTTGAAAATTTTTCCTCCTCAAAATTAGCACCGCCGACTCTCAACGCGTAACTCCACCGCCGTAGAAATCGCACCCTCTAAGCTACCTTTCCATTCTATCACCGGCCGCCTTGTAACCTGCCATTACCTCGGTCTCGAAAAAAATAATCCCAACAGAGGACAACAGAGATCTTGTCATTATCTTCTCTCTCTCTCTCTCTCCCCCGTACCCGCCAACGGTTCGACGTCCTTCTACCGCATTAATCAGATCGCATTAGCGCCTCCTCGCGAGTTATTCCGAGCCCCGGCGTGTTCCATTTCCGCGGCAGGCGCTGTAATTGCAACGTGCGCGCAGCCCGATCAGCATAAATGCATTATGCAAATAGGTGCATGCATGCAGGAGCCGCTGCCGCGCTCTCGGGGTGCGCGGGTCTTCGCGCGCGGCGAGGATTAAGTCGGTCGCGCTTGTAAATCGCCGATGGATCGATGACGATGCCGTAAGCGCGCCGATATCTCGCGCTCCTGTATCCTCGGCCAGTCAAGGTAAACAATGAAATATTACGCGGCTGCCTCTAATCCCCCGACGGACGGACAAGCGCGCGGGGCTATAAAAGTCGCTCCCGAGCCGAGGATGAGATTCGAGTTGGACTCCGGAGTCGCTGGTCGGAGCTTGGGAAGCTGCTTCTTCTTTTCTTCTTTTTTTCCGAGTTCGTACACAAGAGGCGAAGCTCGAACGATGCTGCTTAAGCTGGTAAGTGCAACGCTTTGCTGGGCGGAGATGCTTTTTATTGGTGAAGAGGTATAAAGGGGACACGATAGTTGAAAAAGCGACGACTCCTTCTTTTGCACTTTTTCTAAGGCTTGGCTTTTACAAATTTCATGGAGAAAATTTGCTCGGTGCTAAGTGATATTGATCTTTTTACGCGATAATTCGAAATCTTTAACTTTAACTTTACCTTGTCATCAGCGAAGACTTTATTTTTGTAGAATGTCTATATTAATATTTTTTAAATAAATAAAAGTAAATTTCTGAAAATAATGTTTATTTATACTAAAAGTTAGTTCTTTACAGCATAATACGCAAATGGCGAATTATCTTAAAAATATGAAAATCAATACACTTTATAATCATTTAAAAATATGAGTTCTTTCCTCGTTTAATTAACTACAGTATTAACTCAAAGCTCATCCCGCAAAATGCTTAACTAACCGCATACAAAATCGTTCGCACACTCATGAAAACATAAAGCAAACACCCCCCTAATTATTATCTCCTCTGCCCGAAACTTCGCTCGACCCTACAAATCCTCAAAGCTACCTAAGAAACAAAATTGATTCTGTCCTTCCAGGTGATCCTCGCACTGACGGTCGCGCTGATCGGGGCCGCGCCCGCGCCCTCCCCCTACGCGCCGTACGCGCCGCTGCTGCCGGCCCACTCGTACTCCTCCGTGGTGCACTACCCGTCCTACGCCTACAAGTACCCCTACTACGCGGGCGTCTATCCGCTCGGCTATCCATACAGTAGCTACAAGTACTACGGCTACTACCCGTATTATCCGTACTGATTGTCCAGGGCGACGGAGGGATGGACGGAGAAGGAGGTGAGCATGGGGTATTTTGAAATTGATTCTTTGGTGGTGAGTGGAAAGTAAAAGTGAGTGTTTTTTTTTCAGGATGTCTGTCGAGAGGTACGGGAAGAACGAGTGAAGAAGAAGACGGGGGAGTGACGATTATTTTATGGGGTTTGAAAGAAATTTGAGCTTAAATATTGAAGGATAAACGAAACTTTTTAATCTTCCTTGTGCAAATTGCTTTGAAGTGCGAAAATAGTCGTTGCGTGTTATCTGAATATCACATTTGTACTCTGTATTTTTCTAAATATATTTAATCAAATCTAAAATCCTGTTTCTGTTTTTATCCATTCTTTTACAATATAATTTACAATATATATTTACGTGTTTAAACACCAAGTTTACCGATAGAGATTTTAATTATATTGAACCCTGGTAGCAAGTTTCCGATAATATCGCTAGAATTAAAGTAGAATTTGACGTTCTAGCTAGATTTCGCAAGAA
>JAWWEO010000036.1:22659152-22689186 GCA_035582975.1 Ormyrus labotus
GCGACTTTACTAGACAGTATGGTAATTTTTACAAGATTATTTGTAATTTTTACTATACTTCTTCTCTCAGTGTATATCCCGCGGAAAGACGAACGAAAGAAAAAAAACGGACCTAAACAGCGAAGAGAAACGGAGGAAGTTCGCCGCGGCTCGAAAGTTATTAAGAAGCCCCGAAGTTCGAAACAATCTGCGAGCGTGCCGTCGAGGGACCCCCGCGAAAAGCTCTCGAGAATTCCCGGGAAAAGCTCTCCTCGAGCGCGACTTCGTCAATTAGCTTAATCGTTTAATTAGGATAAAATCGCCAAGGTGTCCCCCAGGCCGGCGCGGAACTTCCCCCCTCCCCCTCGGAAGAGTCGGGGGACGCGGGCTCCTCCGCGCCGCACTCGACCGATTTCGAAAGTGGAATATTATATTTCGGCCTCTCGCTTATATATATTTGTTCGAGAGCTTTGTTTCGAACGCTTTCTCTCTCTCTCGAGCTTCGAGCGGCGGCGGCGACAGCTTTTTTTGGCAGGTTCACTGTGCGGTCAAGTCCGATTGGTGGGTGCAAATGTAAATTGAAATTCTCATTCGGAGCAGAGAGGAGAACTCTCGTTTCGCCCTTTCTTTGGCGGGGTTTTTGCGTTCCGACGCTAACTGGCGGATAAAATGTTTTTACGCGAAGGATTATATTACGATAAAATAACAATTTTTCCCTTTACTTCGCGTCGTAAAAGTTGCTAATACGGTTAGATTCGAACGATCTTTCGACCCAATTAAAAGCGCCTCCCTTTTACGATTCGAACTTTGTATATTTAGAGTTTAAAACGAGTAAATAGGTAAGCATAATGGGGCTCACGTGCAAATACATTAGGTAAACGAAGAAAAAATATATCCCGGAATAATGGAGCGGCAACCTACATTAGAAAATGATAGTAATATCGAAAAATCGATGATGGATTGCTTTTTTGTATAATGCTAAAAGGGACAAGGTTTCGGTAAAGTAAAAAATAACCGTTTTCCAGTGCGGCACCTGTACTCTGCTCTATTTTTCTTTTATGGTATATTCTGGCTTCTTCATTCGACAGATCCATCAGCTCTGTTTTAAAAATTAATTTTAAAAGATTTATTTGGACTTTTTTTTAATTACGGACTGCAATTAAGTATAGTTCAATTTGATTATAAAAACTTTCGGTAGAAATTGAAGGTTGGTGGAGGTTGAATCGAATGATCCTTTCGAACCCTTTCGAAAACCTCCACCTCGACTACAATTATCTCAATTAAAAGGCCAAAGTATTTTCGCTTCGTCAATTTTTACCAAACGAACGTTCATTCATAAAAATTTTGAACAAACAATAGAATCTCAAAAGTACATTACCGACGCGTTAGCTCGTCCAGTCGCCAATTAATTCCCCTCGAAAGCAAGACGATCGCGAGAGGATAAAAGGACCGCCGACTCGGGGATACACCGGACAATGGCGCATTAACATTATGCGAAAGCTCCCGGAATCGCTTCTCGATCGCGGAGAAAGTCCGTAGCTGGCAGTTCGCGGTATTCCGAAAGTTTCGGGACGCAAGCGCGACCGCGCGCCGATAGCGCGCGCACACACACACACACACACGTGGCCAGTGTTGGACTTTCGAACGCCTTTCGCGCGAACAATATACCCAGGGACAAAGGGGGATCGATAGCCGTCCCCGGGTCAGGTTTAATTTCCAAAACAACCGAAATGATTCTCGGGGGCTCCTTATCGGTCTCGGGAAGTTGGCGCTTGATGCCGCGAGAACGCGCGTCTGACGCTTTCGTTGGCGAAGTAGTGTTTTAATTAGAGGGGATTTATTGAGTGAGGGTATTTTTTTTTTGGCTTTGGACTTTTTTGATTGAATGTAATTTGCTTTGGCAGAAATCGTTGTAGAAATTAATCGTGGGGGAAGTGAAGAGAGTTTATAAAAATATGCAAATAATTTTCTTAAAAAGTACGTAATTGTTTTACGTGATTATCAAAAAATAATTTTAAGTTCGTTTGTGCAATGATTTGCTTTTATTGTGATTTTTTCGTCAATTCAATTATTATTGAAAATGCAATTACGAAGTTTTACGTTTTTGCAAATCGTATGTATAAAAAAAATTAACACTTTTATTTTCGTAAAACAGCGAAGGTTGGAAAAATGAAGCATTTCAAAATTGCTTCAGAATCACTGCCTGTTAAAAAAATGTGAAAACTTAAGGAGGGTCTTGCACGACTTTCTAGTCAACAGAGACTCATTGAATTAATTATTATTAATACTTACAGAACTTATAAAGCGTTGTAATTGAAATTAAGAGATTGTTTTTAAGATATATAAACCTAATTTATAATGCTATTTATTATAATAATATCAATTATAAAACATTAACTTCGAAGTTCGATGAAGATTGAAGATGCATGTGTATATTTTATTATATCGGTGTGGTAGTCCTCAATAATTTTCTCAAATAAATTTCTCACATAAATTGTCGGCAGAATGAATTTTTTTTTTTTTTTTTTTTTTTTTTTGGTATCATTATATAGAAACGTGATGAATCATTTCTTTATTACTTCGTTTTTGGTTTATATATTCTGTTTTTTCAGAAAGAAAACTAATAACTTCCGTTGAAAAAAAAGAGTAGTACCCATAAGAAATGTGTTAAAATTGTAAATTTGAAATATATTTTTTTAACTTATTTGTTCGGCGAAGTGCTTCATTTTTATGTCAGTTGCTTTAAACTATCAATAATTAATAGTTTTTATATGTTACACCCATCATTTGTTTCGTGCAATACTCTCCTTAAAACATTTGAATGCTAAAGTTTCGTGCATGCTAGTCAATAAAAGTATATTGACCAGTTGAAATACATTAATTTCTGCGCAATTATATTAAAATGACCAAAGTAAGAAAGGACTTTTAAGGGTTGTAAAATAAAAAAGCAGCTGTATACGAGTTGAAAGATTTATTAACAATTTCGTCTTAATTTCATGGCAAGTTCCGAAACGGGAAATGAACGATCAGGAATGGTTTATGATTAGGACTAGTTTTCGAGAACGCGGGAGAATCCTTTGGCAGGAGTAACGAGGGAGTATCAATCTTCGAATGATCGCATGAAGGGAGATTAGAAGGGCGGGGGTTATTCGGGGTAATCACAATCAATGAACAACAATCGAATCGGCGTCCCCAACTCGCAAGATTTTTTTTCGTCTGAGGATAGAAAAATAAAAAAATTAACGAAGCCTCTCGCGCGGCTCTCCTTGATAACCGGAGAACACACCCATCGGACGTGAAGAGAAAATTAGGCAGGCAATCGTAGAATCATCCAGTCTGAATTCGTTTTTTCATTTTTGTTCGTTTAGTTGAAAAAAGCTCGCCGTGGTGGCGTGCTTTTTTTTTGGGCTTCGGCGTTGGGCCCTAATGAAGACCATGATGACCAAGGTGGACGGGCACGTAGTGGTCGTGTCCGGGGAGGACGGTCTTGGTGACGATGGGCTCAGAATGGACGATGGGGGCCAGCGGCTGGTGGTGGGAGACGACGTGGAGGGGCTCGGCGTGAGCGATCAGGGGAACGGAGTGGGAGTGGAGGGAGAGAGCGGGGGCCTGGTGGACTGGCTGGTGGATGACGGCGACGTGCTGGGGATGGCTGTGGCTGATGACGTTCGGGGCGTGGATGTGGCCGAGTCCGTGGTCGACGATGTGGCCGGTCAGGCCACCGGGAGCGGCGGCGGCGACTGCCAGGACGGCGGCGAAGAGAGCCTGGTGATTTTTTTTGGGAAATTTAGATTTTGAGTTTTCTTCGGTGGCAGTCTTATGCGAGTGGGCCCGTTTTACGAACTGAAGCTTTGTGGCAACGGAAAGCACTTTGTTCTGATCTGCGCGCTTTTACTCTTTTAATTTCGCCTAACCGTTCGATGTAATTTCGATTATATTGAGTTTTCTGATAAATCGCTTGAAATACTTTTGCGAAAAAAGTGAAAAATACAATGAAAACTTACTGTTTGTAAAATAAAGGTTAATAATAGTTTGGTAAATCGTTTCCATATCTCGCACAATATTCTTTAACTTTCACTTTATTCAAAGGTATTTAGAAATTTTTTTTTATTCTAGTAATTCTCCGAATATTGCGTAAACTAGAGTTTGCTAAATTCCGCTTCAAAAAATGTGCAATCTTACTAAAAGAGCTTAAAAAACTTTTTGCCAAGCTAAAAAGCCGAATCTTTTCTTGACGAATATCAAAAGAACCCAGACACCGTATATATCTATATTAACGTCCGATCAATTTGTACGTAACGCCTCGGCGACTAGCGATCGAGAACAGTTTTAATTAAGCTCTAATAACAGCTATCTCTTTGAGCGCGGATCGGACACGTGCGAGAACGTTTTCGTAACTGCAGCGCGCTCGCACAGCTTACGCAGGACACAGCCGAGAAAGCCGAGTGTCCGAGAGATATAACCAAAGTGGACACAGATATCCGATCCTGCACGGCGAAAAGTCACGTAAGACACAACGTTGGCCTTTGAAAAAGGCGGAAAAAAAGCGCGCGACGCTGCGATATTCCGGCGAGTCGGAAGTTTTCCCGATCCCTCTCCCCCCGTTCGCGTGTAGGCGGACTTATGAGCCGAGGATACTGCGCGGCACGCTCCGGTGATTACGAGAGATACGTTGTAGTGGACGCTGCCGCTTCCGGATCGGAGAAAACGAATGGGAGGAAAAAAGGTGCACGGCGAGTATAGAATGCGATATATCCGGCTCCGTTTCCCCATTATTTGACTAGGCCGACGTTCGGTCTTAAAGTTTCGGAGGACGTTTTCGTTCTTTAAGGATATAAGTGCGTTTAAACTTGGTCTTTTTCTCATTTAAAATGAAATAATTGGAATACAGCTAGAAATTTCACGGGATAACGAGCTTTAACAGACGGCTTTAATCTTTACAAACGGTAAAAAAAAAATCACTCGCGTTCAGCGCTCAAACGTTCGTTCCCTTCGTTTCGAACGAAGCCGAGATAGCTATCCGTTTCTCTCTCGAGAGAACCGTGCACCGTTCCTTTAATGCAAGAAGCGAGGCTTTCAAATTTCTCACGGTGTTCTCGCGGTAGAGCGGCACAGAATTTACGTAATCGTATATACGACGACATAGGAGTACGGCGGCCCATTCGCATAAGACTAATTAACGATTAAGCGGCCGACAATAGGCACGGCACGATAGACGGCGGACTTACCAGCTTGAACATGTTGCTAACGTGAGAGTTGAGAGAGTCTCGGGAGAAGTTCACTGTGCGAACGTCGCTAATGCTGTGTACACTCCCCTGTAGAGCCATTGCCGTTTTATATGGAGCGCCGAAATTTAAAAATCGAAGCCGCCGCCGCACACACATACGCACACAAACACACCACGTGACCCGCGGCTGACGAAGAAAGAAGAATCGTTGAGTCAGCCGCGGTTTTTCACCGGCGACGACGGGGTGGGAAAGCCGAGCGGCCAATGGACCCGGCGAGTTTTCCACCACCACCGGCGACCAGCCGCCGCGTCCAATCCGACGTATCTCGAAGCTGACAATCGACCGTACGGGCAATTGTGCATTTCGAAATCGCAAAATTGTCGAGTCGACGCCTGGACAAGAGGCGGCTTGAGGGATTTAGCGCCGATTCGTCGGAAGGACCGACGAGGACGAGTACGTGTAAGTTTTCTTTTTTTTTTTATTCGTTCGCCTGTTTTTATCGTTTTTTATGATCGACTCGATATGTCGGCTGGATTGCTGGAAATTTTCTGGACTTGTGAAACCAACTTGTTTTGCCTTTTTCATATCGAATTAGTCGTTTTTTTTTTTTAATAATCGGTACGAGGATTAATGCGAAATTCTTTAATTTTTTTTCTATATAACGGAGCAGGGTTCTTACAATCTTTTTTCAGCTGTTTCAAATTATTTGAAAGAACGTAAATGAGAGAAATGATTTACGAGATGTACAAATATAAATTAAGTTTATAAATTTAATTAAATATTGAGTAATTAAAAGTGTAAACAAAATTGGACAAAGTTCAAAATCACATCAATGTCGAACAACGTTTTGCAAGATTATATTGTATCTAACAAGTCTGCACCGTTCAAGTATAGTAAATCGATATCATTCTTACGCCATTCACTCCGGTGCAGAACAACATTACAAACTACTTGGAATTATTCGCAGCCGGTTAAAAACCTGTGCTGAACAAATAGAGTCGGTTTCGTTTTTAAAGTTTAAAGTGAGAAATTCCATTGTAAAAAGATTTAAGAACCGATAATTACGTCCCATTACAAAGAAAGTAAAAATAGAAACGTTAAATAGTTGATTTTTAAGTATAGATTATAACCGTTCGCTGTGATAATCAAAGGAAATAAGTTTTACAAAATGGGCAAATATTAAATTTATAGTTCCGTTAAATTATATGTGATTACTTACACAACACATGGAAAACTTACCCAATTTACAGTTTTCACCGACTTCCGTAAACTAAATGAAAATTTATGAAATGTTACAAAATTTTAAAAAAAATATTGCAACGGATCTTGCTTAACGCCTCAAAGTATAAATGTTATATGTTAATAGGAATGTTGACTAATAGGTTTTAACTGAGGTGTGAGTACAATTATGATCACTTGCAATTCTCGCTGATTGCATTATTATTAAATGTACGCTCAATTATTTTTTGCTACGGGAATTAGAATTTATAGTTTTGAATGGATATGTTAATCGGTAATTATTTGATGCAGTTTAACTGGAGTAACATAAATTTATCTTTTTATTTATATTCTGGTAAAGGGTCGCTATGGTATAAGAAATATTATATACAGATTAAATTTTAGTTTTAACAAGTTATACATTTTTTTTGGTAACTATTATTAACAGAGTGGTTCTTTTAATTTAAAAAACCTATTTTCTTTTGCTTAAAAAACTGACTTTTAATGCTTTTAATTATTATTTTTTTTCAAACATTCTTAATTAAATAAATGCTAAGTTTAATATGACACTTTTAATTAAATCTTGTCAACAATTTAAGCTTTCTTACAATCGCAATTGTAAGTACAATTTATCATCTTAAATAATTAAAATCTAAGCTTTTTAATATAGAGTTCGTATAAATATATACTATTAATTAATTACTCTTTATCTTAATTCCCACAAGCTAGAAAAAATGACAACGTTTAAGCCCGACGGAAAATTGAATCCTTACGAGATTGCGAAAATTTTAGCAGGAAACCGGCAAGACGCACCACTTTTTTTTTATTTCATCCATTGTACATCGAAATTACTGCCTTGAAATTACGCACGCGGCATAAACGCTGCACGGTTCCAAGAGCGCTAATGATAAGGCTTGTCTCTTTATAAAGACCCCATTTTTCTGGTTACGAATGTGGAGATTTGCCAACAAAGGATGGACGACGACAAATTCTTTATTCGCGAAATACCCGAAGTTTCGTATACTTTTCTGTTTTTTAATAATAAAACCCTTTTTTAAAAACTTAATTTAAACAACGTTCAACCACGTTTTTCCACCCATCGATTGGAGTTCGTTTAAAAAAAAAAAAAATTGTTTCTCGCTCGGCACTTTCTATCCACTCCGAAGGTTAATTTTTCCTTTAATCTCGCAACGATTCTCTCCCGACTAAACATGCAAAATAGGAATCTAATAATAGGCCAGTACTCTCCTTTTAACCCAACACCGGAGCGGCACTGCGCTATACGGAGTCACCATTTAAAACCAGTCTTTTCGTAATCTTATTTCTACAATGTATAAATTGCTAATGCACATACACGTTCTCGGTGGCGGAACAAAAAAAAAAAAAGAAAAAATCCCTGCTCGCCTGCAGGCCGTACTTAATTCCCCGTTGTGTATCAGCGGCGGCGGTGGCGGCAGCATTTTGGCATCGGCGATCATGCGAAAAATCGGGAAAAAGCCCGGCGCAATCGCGCGGACACCGCGGCCGCGTCGCGCCTCTGCAATTATACAAGCCGGGGATAATACTTTTATACGGAATATCGACGCTGCCCGCGCGGAAAGCCGACGGCGGGGGGCGAACAATCGAGCGCCTTGTGCTTAGAAACCGCTCGATTCCTTCGGGCCGATTACTTAGCTCATTACGACGTAAGTTACGCCGGATTGCAGCTTTGACGCCGAGGCGAGACCGGCGGACTCGATTCGCTCCCAGATAGAGAGAGAGAGAGAGCCGCGGGAGTGTACCGCGAGCCCGGCGCATAATTGATGCTCTCGGACAGCGGCGCACGTTGTTTCGAGAGCGTTGAAGGTGCTTTACAGCGAGGTGCACGTACGTGTGCTGATTGTACGTATCGACGGCGGAGGGCAGAGTGTCGATTGGTACGGTAACTTTGCTTTTTTTTCTTTCTTTGTTTTTATTTTAGTTTTTTTTTTGTAAACGGGGTAAATGATGTGGCTATCTGCTTTTTTTTATTGAAGGGTGAATTTATCAATAAATCTTAAATAACATTTGATTATAGTACTTTTAAAATTCACATCATAATGAACCTTATAGATTATTAGAGCCATAAATTATTGGCCAAATAATAGTAAGCTCTGTTGTACAAATAAATAATTTTTAGAAAATACTTAATAAATGACAATAAGTAACATAGTTCCATTTATTATTCTTTGAGAGCAGATTTGTTTTCCGACGTATATTATTTTCGAACGAATTTGCGCTTTAGAGTCAGTGTGTCGCAACCGTTAGAAAAAAGCTGTTTGTTCATTAAAGAAATTGAAACGAGTTAAAATTGGAATTTCATACAAAAATGTATATTGTCCATCCTTCTCACGCGATAAAATAGAAAATTTCAATTAATTTCAAATGTATTCCAGAATATTTGGTGCGTTTCCTTTCTTAGCTTTTAGAAATGAGTTCCTTAACGAATTTCGTTATATACACACTGCTGTTTCCAACTCTTAAGAGCCAATAAAACCGCTCGCCTGGAACTTCGGTAACGAGCAATTCTATTCTCGCTACCCTAAAATGTGTGCACATAAATAAAAACTACCGCCAACTTTAAAGCAGAAAAAGAAAAAACAAATTCAAGTTACGAGCCTAAAAAATACATCCGCCATTGAAATCTTAGCGCTGAAACGCGGCTCGAGCCGCCGCTAAAACCAACATAAGAATCCAAAGCCCGATCCTGTCGCGTAACGAAAATCCGCGCGAAAAGGATACCCCGGGATAATTTCGAAACTGCGGCCGCGCGGCTCTCGCGTCTCGTTCAATTAACGGGGGAGTGTATATACGTATATATCTCCTGTATCCAGGAGCCTCGGCAGTTCGGTGCCGAGAAAAGCACGTCGTCGGCGAAAAAAAATCCGGCGGCGCGCAGAGTATCGCGTGACACGCCGAGTGTCAGCCGATCCCCGCCGCGAGGAAGGTGCCGTTCGCGCTCTCATAATGGGCCCATTTTTCTTCTCTCCGGATAGGCGGACCGGGAGAATATATAGACGGAGAGAGAGAGGCTTATGAATTAACGCGGCGAGAGAGTTACGGCGAAACTTAATACCGAGGGAAATTGCTATTTCGATCGGTGGGCCGCGCGCTTGTTCCGAGCTCGGAGGTACATTGATTGTAATTAAAGTAATTATTTCGCGGTGATTGAGGTGATTCTATTACTTTGCTAATGAGTAAACGCTCGGGACAGGCGGCGGTGGCGTAATGATCTTACTGTGTTTGGTAATTTACAAGTAACGTCGTCCCGTGCTTGGTATTGATTTTCAATTGAATTTGTTTTCTTTTTTACAGGCGATATTTATCATCTTTATCATCGGAGAGGCGAGGATTAGCATTGAAAGGTATTGTTGCTCAATGACTTGGAGGAGGAAAAAGGGTTTTTTTAATTGTGAAACTTTAATGTCGTTTAATTTCATATTTTTTTTTATAAGTCTGATGTAAGCTGCTGTAATGGGCGGTACTTAAAAGACAGAAACTTCGCAAGAAAATTCTTGTCAAGTAAGAATCTATCATTTTCATTTAATAATATATTTGTCGTGAACATTGAAATGTCTATTTTTATAATATTAGCGTGATTTTAAGTTAAAACGTAGAAGAACACAATTTACTGCAAATTTTTCTATGATGTATAAATATAAGTAAACTGATGATTACTTTTGCAATTTCAAAAGTGCAAATATTATAATCTTCAAATTTAAAAATCTTTATTTTATACAGGACTGTTATCCATTCTTTTTACAACTCGGCATCTGGCTTTGTTCATTCGAAATACATTCCTTCTCGATGCCCAAGCATAAGAAAACTGATGGTTACTTTTGCAATTTCCGAAAATATAAATATAATTATAAACCTTAAAAATCGTTATTCCACGAGGACGCGTTATCCATTCCTTTTACAGCTGGGCGTTCCGGTTTTTATTCATTCCCTCTTAGCATACGTCGCGCGCTCTTTTATAACGCGCGGATCCGGATCCGCGGGCATAAATTTTGATTAGCTTCCGGAGTGAAAAAAAAAAGGCACGCGGTGGCGGGGGTGTACCGGGTTGCACATCGTCGGTGGGGCACTTGAGGAGGAAGCGAATGAATCATGAAATTGGACGACGCCAATTTTACCCCCCGCGAGATTCCCCTTCCCATTGGGGGCCATATATCGCGCGGCGGCGGAGGGAAAAAGCGCGACGGGAAAAACGGATGGCGAACGAAATAGCCGCACAGACGCGCGATTGTCGAGCGACAAACCGAGAGCGTCCTCGTGCTTTATCTACAGCGGCGATCGGGCTTACTCGTACTTTGGCGACATCGATCAAAAAGCTATGCTCTGCGGTGGCGCTCGAATTTGGCAGTTGAGATTTAAGGAACTGCTGTGGATTTCGTATAAGGATAGTGGAGAACGATGTACTCCGTAGTGTACATAGTAATAATTTGCGGTAAAACTGTTATTACTGTGATTTTTTTAACGGTAAAAAATGCTTTAGATAAATAAGTGTATTTTCTTAAAAATAAAGATTTTTAGATCCTTGAAAATGTTTTTGTTTTCCTCTTACACGTGATTGATGATTGATTATATTGGGGTATTATACCTCGTTATCTTTTAAAACGATCTTGTTTACTGTCAACTTTAATAACGTCTTTGAAAGCCAGTTAAAAACATGTTGTAGCGCATATAAAAAGAAAATAAAGTTTAATTAATCACACATTATAACAAATATAAAAATACTTTAATCATCGATCATTAAATAAAAAATATATCATTTCGCGCAATCCCAAAAGATTTTACCGTTCTAAAAAACTTAATATTTTCAAATTTACATTCGAAGCTCGAGATTTTACGGTACACCCGCCTGGCTCATCGCGAGAACCGTAACCGAAGTTAGTGGGCTACAGCGAGCACCGAGGACGAGTGTACAATTGACGCGCGAGTGAGTTCTCGCCGGGCGAGCGGAATCGGCGCGGCGATTATCGTTAAATTGAAATATTAACCCATCAAAGCCAGGATCCGCGCGCGCATTAATGAGTTATCTTTAACGAGTGTATCACATCCGCGCGGTATATTTTCTCAAAAAAAAAAAAAAAAAAATGAACAAAAATTTTATTGGCCACCTAAAAAGCAGACGCGCGAAAAGTTTCTCGCGGTGCTCCGACTATTAACAAGTTTTTAATGTAACCCCGCGACGCGCGGGAAACTCCCGGTTTGACCAGGGGAGCAATATATCCGCGCGAAGCGCGGACATTAAAAATAAGCGACTTCAATCATTCGTCCAGATTTGAATTTTACGATCGCCGCTGTGTGTTCGATCGCGTTTCTCCGGTTTTACGGGCTTCGCGAAATGTATTTGTATTTTATAAGTAAAATGCCGTCCGCGGAACTTTAAATGTCGGGCGCGTTTGCGCTTGATTTATATCGAATTTAAGACCGTATAATTGGAAGTGTCGTTAACTTTTAATTATTTTGTTTAATGCGTTTTTTCGAAAAAAAATAAAACACCTTTCAAAATAGTATTTTATATCGTATTAATACTGTTTTTATATATGTATTTGTTCGTTGTGTGTATTTTATCTTGGCACAATTATGCCGTATTAGAATGTCAATAAGTTTTATACTAAATTTTCTTGACGCAGAATCGCACATAAAATGCAGTGCACACACGCTGACACTCTGAAATCTAGAACTCATTGCAAAACGATACACTGAAATACGAGTTTTGTTTTTTCTCGAAGGTCCAGTCATATAAATTTATGCTTTACCAATTTAATAGTCATGTCACACGTATAGGAAATTTTTTGTAAGGTTAAAAAATTATGCGGAGCCAAGAAAAAAACAGAAATCGAAATATTCCACAAATTTTTGCAGCGCCGATATTTTCGGAAAACTCGGAGCGTAAAAGTTCTTGAATTGAGCTTATCTCTTCGGCTTAACTATTCCGGTTCTGAGCGTAATTATAAAAATCTTTAACTGCCTTTCCCTTGGAAAATTGAATATTTCGCGATAAGCAAAAAAAGGTTTGTCCTTGGAGTTTAAAGTCTACGAATTCTTCCGTTTCTGCTTTTCCATTTGGTGTTATACGTATAAAGCGAACGGAAGTCCGCCAAAATAGAAATAACTGGATGCTCCTGCAGATTAAAGCTTACGCGCAATATCGACGTCGTTAAAACACGTTTGAGTGCCTGCTTTCATGGGGCTAGATGTGCATGTAGACGTACCTGTCCAGCGATACGGCCACCAAGCTGTAGACTGACGCAGCCACCGAGACGCCTTGAATGTACGGAACAGTCTTGCACATGAACCAGCCCAGAACCCAAGCTGAAACGATAGAATCACAATTTTAGTGTCGCGGTATGAGCAGAGCTGCCTGCTGGGTCTACATTGTTCAATTTGGTAAAGATAATTTTATTGCTCTATGAAAGCTGGTGCTTTGTCGTTTATTGTTAGTGTGTTATTTTATTTATAAGTCTAATATACAACACAATATCTTTTTTAATATAATAATAATAATAATATAATATTAATTTTGTGACTTTTTTCCCTCTAGACAAATGTACGCTATAAAGGGATAGATTAAGAATCAGAACGAAGAATAAGAAATCAAATCAATTGCGAGAGCGACAATATATGGTTATAAAATTAGACGTTATAAAATAATTTTCAACTTCGCAAAAGAAGCAGGAATAACTGATTTTATTTCAATTACAAAAGCTCCCCCGTCTCACAATAGAGCCAGGCTAGTCAGCCCGGAGGGCTTCTTTAGCTCGACAGGGAATTTTAATTGGAATAAGATTCCGATAATAAGGCCGGGATTAAAGGAGACTTAATATCCACAGTTATCCGTATTAGTTCATAGATTAAAGCTTTCTGCCATTGACTAACGAACAATTCTAAGCAAGAAAATGGAATAGGTGGACTGAGAGGTGAAGATAAATGGCAAATGGGAGAAGTTTGCGAAGAAAATGGACTTTGAGAATAGTTGATGCGACTATTAATGCTTGCTGATAATAACTGTTGAATAGGGGTTATACAACGCTGTATTTATAAGACTTTTGTTAAAGTTCGTGGAAGTAATAACTTTTATTTTTACATTGTCCAAGAAAATCCATAAACGAATATGCTTTGAAAATTATTGGAAACTATCTTTTTTTTTTTTTTAATATAAAAATAGAAAATATATAATAGACGGGAAGAATCTAAAAATGAATGTTTGCGAACTTGATGCAGTACGTATGAAATTATATGCAATCAATTATTATTTATTACTACTTGTTTCTGCATCAGGTCTGCCTAGGGTCAGATATGCAGTCGAGAACAAGCCCGTTTCCAATTTTTTTTAAAAATCGACGATTAATGTAAAAAACTGAATTATAAATGTAAATTAAAACGAAATTGCCTTTCCTTTACTATTTTGGCCGAAAAAGAAGGGTTATTTCAAAACTACAGTTTCTCTGCATATATATTAACGAGCTTTTTTACTCGGACGATCAACTTCTCAATTTTCTACCAGGGATTTTATGCTCCAATTATATACATAACGAAGAAGATTGATTATTCTTATACACGTGCAAGTAACAAGTTTACACGTATATTATCACAATCCAACAAATAATCGCCACTCATAAAAATTCTAAGTAATTTGCAAAAGAGCCCGCCGGACTGTGGAGAAGAAGTGAAAAGAAAAACTAAAAAAGAAGCAGTATATTATACGGTCAAGTCGAGACGTCGATAAGGAAATAGTTAAGCAGAGGTTTGCCCGCTCATACTCGTCAGGGTATTTGCTAAAGCAGCCTTTACTATCCTCCCCCTCTCCCTCTCTCTTTTCCGCCCCCTTCTTTGTCTCGCCATAGTCCCTCTCCATAAACCAATAAAGGGGAATTCCTTAAATCACGAAGGGGAAGATTCCGATTTAATTGGATGGTTGCTGTGCCGGCATGCATACGTGGGAGAACGGAAATATGCGGAGGTCTCTCTTGTGTTGCTTGCAGCGCCTGGTATATTATACACTCCTCCTTTTCTTTGACTTATTATTTTTTTTTCCATTTTTCAACGGAGCTCGCTTTGTACCTCGTTTATTATTTCCGATCCGCGGACGCGGCTTATTGCATATTTGCCAGGATTTATCGTTTTTGTATACCTTGCGAAACGCCTTTTTTTTTGTACGTAAGCTCCTGTTTCTTTTTTCCCACTGTGCTTTCTTTTCTTTAAGCAAGCTTTTTATTTTCTTGCCTCTTGATACGTCCTTGCGGTTTTCGTGAACGTTCGGTTTTTACGACTGACATACTTTAATTCCCCCGCAGTGTTTTATTGCGATGAAATATATTTTTTAATTTTTTTTTATTAATAGAAGTAAGTATACTCCCTCTGTTAGCTAATTATTTTTTCAATATTTTTGCGACACATTAAAGTTTTATTATTATTAGTTTGTTGAAACCACATTATTTTTGCTGTAAATTTTTGTAACATTCGAAGCGAATACAAGAAACGAATACCCAAATCGTTTCATTGGAAAACCGATCAACGCCAACCGTTATGGAAAAAAACTGAAGCAATTTAGGTTCTATTTTTAGGGTTGCCCAAATTTAGAGTCTCATGGCAATAAAGTGAAACTTGTGGGAATTGAGGAACAAAAATTTATGACTAGCCAATTGAAAGTTTTTTCTCCATTCGATAATGTCAACTTAAGATTTTGTTATATTTTAAAAATTATAATTTTGACAATACCGATGATTATAAAAAATGTCAAATCGCAAATTTTTATGCTCTATCTGTCAATGTTGAACAGTAAATTAAATTTTCAATTTAGTTTAATTAAGTTTCAATCGCACTAAATCAATATATAAACAAATGATGTTTATAGTTCCTTGTTAATCAATGTATTATGAGTCGTAATAGTCAGAATAAATAAGTTTAAAGCAGATATGAATTATATTTGAGCTGACATATATTACCTTATTTTAATTGAGAATATAAAATTAACGTTAAAAACTTCTATTTCAATACTAAATTAGCATAATGAAGTTTCTTAGTATCGTTGCTGCTTTAACGTTCTGCATTTACAATCGCTTAATAGTAAATAAAAGTGCCGGTTAAGAAATCCTAGCTATTGAATGACCTATTCGTTTTGAATAAATACTCGTACGTTTTCCACGGTGAATGTGTTAAATTGACGAACATTCATAGTAAATGAATTAATTATTACCATTTCAATAGAAAATAACTTGCTATGTATATTCACTTTCTTATAGAATTTCCAATCCAATTACACTTCAGTCTCCGTTCTCAGTTATTCAGTAATGTAGTAAAAAAGCAACTAAATGCTATGGATATGCTTGTATAAATGCAAAGAAGTAGCTTAAACTAATTGAACGTTTGCAATTGTCCTTCCGTGAGAAATTAAGAAAAATATTAATTTCGCTTCGTCGCCATTTTCTCGCTCCAGTTCTTAGACCTTTTCTAGGTATCTAAACTAGCCAATAAAAATATAGCTTGGAAATACTGAAAAAAATAGCAATTGCAGAATTCATTCCATTTTTAATGCTTTAAAAAGATTGGAAAAAACATTTACATTATTATGAGAAAAATGGACACATTTTTTTCCCCTTTTCTGGCCATTAACTACTTTGTCATTAAAAACTGGCTATTAACTACTTCAAAAATGGAGTGAGATTTCTACTAAAGTAACGATATGAAACAATATCAAAAATTGTCGACCTCGCAATTAACAATTTAAAATTGAAAACGAACGTTAGACCGCTGCTTTTTCGAGAATAAATTAATTGCATAATACACTTTTCGCAAGGTCTAGAAGATCTCGAGCTCGAGTTATTTGCTTCGTTTTCGCTTCGGCCGTGAAACACACACACGCAAGGCCCGCTAGCTCGCGAGTTCGTCACTCCATTTTTTTTTCTAGAGGGCTCTTGCACACTCGTACAGAGGACAGAGAAGCGGGGAACGAATCTTCAAAGGACCGTTCACGTTTGTTCTCTAATGCTGACGGCGGAATTCGCGGGGAATTTTTTCTTCTTTTTTTTTAAATAAAAGTGGACGGCCGTCGAGCGAGTCGAGCGAAATCCCGACGAAGATAAACGCGCGAACGACGGGGGATTAGGGCGGCGAAAAAATATGATGAGAATTTTCTGAGCGAATATGTACAGGTGGAGTTACAGCCCTCTTTAAATGTTAAGCTTTTGTATCGCGTCCTCTTTCAAAGTGGATCTCTTAATAGAGAACGGAATTTCGTCGTTCAGAGAATATGTGCTCTTCCTATACAAATGTGTATTACCTGTATTTTTTTGGTTCATTAAATTTGTAACGGGAGCTTACTCTCGCAAGCGGTCTGGACTGTTCTATCAGTATCACCTATTTGGTTTATGGTTTTTCCCTCCGGACGAAGTTGGATCGGGTCGAAAAATCGGCGGACAGCGAGAATGACCTAGAGTATTTAATGATGGTCCTCTTCGAAATGGAGAACTTCGGGATCGACGAGGCTTTGTTGTGCATATTTTTACGAGCATGTAACAACACTAGCAAAATTCAACGCGCAATCCAAGAGCATTTACGTAAATAAAGATTTTAATACTGCCAAATAAAGGCACGGTTATTTTTCTTCCTACTGCAGTTTTTGTCTGTAGCCTTTCTCGCTTGCTTTTTCCCATCTGACAATCTGCCTTACTTCTTTTTTTTCTTTCATTATTTGATCTGATTTTTTGTTGTTTAAAGGCACGTTATTTTTGTTTACTGATCCAATTGAAATGATTTTCAATCAACAAAGTTTTTTTTGGATATAGCGTAAATTTATATTAAATCAACAATATATCTTTTAATTTAACAAAATTTTGTTTTTGTTCAATAGCGATTTTCAACGATACTCAACGATACCTCCTTTGAATGAACAGAATTGTTTTTAAATTAACGTGAATTTCTGTTAAATCAACAATATCTCTATTAATTTAACAAAATTTCTCTTTATATTTAAAAGTTTCAAAATGAATTATTTTAACGGTAAGTTTATGATTTTAACAAGAGCGTCTGTTCAGTCAACGATGCCTTCTTTCATTCAAAGGCGACGCTGTCAAAATAACAGCTTATTTTGTTGTATACATTCAAAAGGTGTAAAATTCTTTTACACCTGCCAGATTATTGTAGTCATTAGTTTTTGAGATACGTATGTTTTCCATTTCCATTTTAGACGTTCTTTCTCGCTTTTCATTTAGCACAAGTGTACCGCCTCTTTAAAAGCAATAAATCCTCGTAAATAAAATCTGGAAAATTTTTCATTTCAAAGCAGTCGTATAAAAAAAAATAATATCCAGTAGAGGGGCGTCACGATGAATAAGCGCCCTTTAATAACTATGCAAAATGGAATTAAGTTTATAGCTTTTTACATCCTTTGTCCAACCTTCCCCTTTATACTCTTGCTTTGTATAAAAAAGAATCTAAGGTAATACAGTAAAAAAAAAGTACGTGCGCCCCTATATAAAAACCATAAAAATATAAAAAAGGCGCGCGCTTGCGCTTGCGCTTGCGCACCGAGGCGGGAAAACGCGCTTTCATCGCCGCGTTCTCCGAGCACATTCGCCATAAAGGTCGAGGTCAAGTGGCGAGTTTCATCTCCTGCCTAGTTGGGCCGGCCGAAGTGCAGCAACCGCGAAGCATTTATGATCGAATTAGGCCGCCTATCTGAAGGCGATTGCCGCGCGCGCACACGTACGTCCACGCGCCTACGCCGCGAGTTTAACGCGCTAATTTCTCTTTTTTTTTCATTTCACTAATGCGTTTTGTTTTTTTCTTTGCGCGCAGCTCCCGTAAGTGCATTATATTATGCGCTCGGAGTGTCCCTCTCGCTGCCGTCTGAAAAATGCCCGCGCGGCGATCGCTCGCGCGCTTTTCGTACGTGTGCGTGCGCGGTGTAAATGCGTAATGGTCGAGAGACGGCCGCTTTGCATTTTACTTTCACCGGTTCTGATCCTGTGTTTATATATACTCGCACTTGTCCGTTCGTTTAGCGCACGTGTGTGCGTCCGTTATACCCGCGGCGCAACTCGATATTGTCGATACGTAATACGACTGATAAAGAACGTAAAATCGAAAGGGTATTATATGGGCGCTCGCGCGCGCGGGATTATGAAGGAATAATAAAGATTATGTAAGAAAGCGGCCGGTGTTCGCTGATCGTTGACCTTTTTATAATTGATTTTCAAGCGTTGCGATCGGCTTGATCCGCGGAATTTATGGATCCTAATAAGCGAAGCTATGTCGGAGAGAAAAACATCATAATGTGTAATTGCGAGAATAGAGAGGCACGGGCTGTGCAATTACATATATGATCCTAGGAGTTTTTATACGCTTCATTCAAATGTAATTATCTCGTGAAGCTTTGTTGCCTTTTTCATTATGGTTTCTGTGCATTCGACGAAGAGCCTGATGGCTGATTAGTTGGGCTTTGATTGCAGTTTTAATTAAGAATATTTGCAGATCGTAACTCTTGTTTGAATTAATGACTGGAAGTTAGACGTTTAGATTTCAAGACTTTTAATTATAATATATTAGTCTTTAATTGTACGTTTAAGCTTTTATTCATACAAATCGGTAGAACTAAATTTTTAAAATTTTTTAAATTTCTTCTTCATAAATTACTAAAATGAGTGAATAAAAATCATATTATCAATGAATTAAATACATATAAAACCACGTATATTTGTATCTAATTGCATACAGAGCTTTAAAAAAATTAAAACCTTTTTTAAAGCTTCGCTTTCTTGACGTTCTAATTTCGTTAACTTTTTATAGAAATGAAATGACTTTAAGCGTATTGATTTTATGATTTATAGAATGGAACACTTAAATTTGGCTACAATATTTCATAATTTTAAGCTGCTAAATGGCTGACGAAAAATGAACCAGTTTTTACTCATGAAAGTCGAGAAAATTTTGATAATGGTTCAAGAAAATGTTCAAATAAATTACTACTATTTCAAAACGAACGATAATAAATAATATCTTATTTTTAAATAAAATTTTAAAAAATATTTGAATTATTATATAATATATTTTTTTAGACAAATTTCATAGTTTCACTGTGATTTAGAACACGTTTTCAATCTTTTTTCGTAATTTTTATTAGATTATAAAAATATCAATTACTCAATAAATAATTAATTAAGTTCTGATGCATTCTGTTGTAATATTTTTTACATTTGAAGCAGATATTAATTAATTAATTAACCCAAAATTAATTACGGTTACTTTGAGTGGGATAATGGAAATGCATCGATCGCGGTCACGTTGTAATTCAATTTGTATCCAACGTGTCATAATTAAATTATTTTGCAAATTAATTTAGTTTTTAGTCGATTCTTTTTTCTAAATGATATATATGGAAAATTAAATTAATCAATGCATATCCGATTTTAATGAGCTTTTATCTAATCGATTAGTTAATGCGATCATGTTCAACGTTCCAAAATTATATTTCCCTAATATCAAGAACGTGATATTGAAAAGCTTTTTTTTTGAGACCAAAGTTTTAAAAAGAATGCAATACTTTTGATGTACTGCACCTTATTAAAATATAATTTACTAACGCACTCAAAAAAACGCGCCTGTGAGAAAGTCGCGGAAAGTGACTTCTCACCTAAATTAAGCTTAAACGAAATATAAGAGCTCAAAAATATCACCTACACCTAACGAACAAATCGCGTACCGAGCCGAGAATTAATTTTATCAGCCTTCGTACGCTTGTAAAACTCATTCGCGGCACATTGATTTATTCCGCATTGATCCGCGTCTCTCGCTCTCCGTTAAATCGCCCGAGAACACCTCAACGCGCTCGAGAGCGTGAATGAACCCTGGTCGTCGGGACACTAAAATTAGCGGCGACCTCACGCGAAGCTGGAAGGAATAAAAAGCAGCTCGAGCTAAAAAAAAAAAGAAAAAAGCATGCAGCGCCGGCCGCGATTGACTCGCGTTACACAGGCTCTCGGCAAGGGTGAACCCCGTTGCTTTTACTAGGCTAAACGCCGCGAAGAATCAACACGACTCGCGGCTCGATGCAGGTATGGCGTGACACACACAGACACACACGCCGAGTCGCGCACACACGAGCTCTCGTGCAGTGCTTTCGTGATGGGCGCGTGCAGGTGAATGAGCGACGCGCTGCGCTTGGGTCAATGATATCGCCGAGTAAATGCTTTCCAACGAGATTTCTGAGCTCACGATCCGTTAGGAGCTGCTTGTTGCATGTGGAGCATTCCACGCCGGAGGTTTTCTAGCGGTTCGCCTGGCAGCAGCGCGGATTGAAAGCGATAGATTTTTATTGCAAGGTAGTATAGTGCATTCAAAGTAAAGAAAATTTTTGTTTTTTAAACAACGTTGGTCCGAAGACGAAAGAAAAAAGAAAAAAGACTCGCGCGAATCCCGCGGGCTTCAATCGCGGAGAATCTCGAAATCACCGCACCCGACTCGACGTGGAAGCCTCTCCGTGCAGATATCAAACGCGGTGGCGGCGGCGGCAGAGAGCTCTTTCCCATGGGAGAAGGCATTTACTCGCGCGGCGGCGAAGCGATTTATGAGCCTCCCGGAGGTTCTCCCCGCGCGCGTTTTTTCCCTCGCAATATCTCGCGCCAGGCGCATAGCCGCGATTCTCAATAACAAAGTGCGCGCGCGCGCGAGCGGTGACGAAATTCACTCGAGGAGCGCGCGCGGCGCGTTTATGCGAATATTACACGTCACCGCGTCGGGAGAGGCGGAGGCGATGTGTGTTTGTAACGCTGCGGGGTACGAAGTGGCTCGCGATCCGCGGGAAAATATGCTAAAGGAGACTCGATGCGTTACCGTTAGCGGACGCGAATTTCGACCCGTCGCGGTTACTGTTAATTCGAGGCCGATTTTCTCGAGGCGAGTGAAAAATTTAGCTACTTATTTATGATGTACGGGCCGTAATCAGCTTTTACGCGCCTCGGCCGCGCGGTTTTGCAAACGTCTCGTTGCTGCGCGGTTCGTAATTTGCGATATACATGTATATATACGCCGTTTACTTGGCTTCTGCACTTGGACTTTGGTCGAGTGTCGGGAGATTTTTGCTAAACTTGCCTGTACATACCTGCGCCCGATCGTTTTGAAAACGTATAGTCGGACTTTCCTTTTCCGTTGTCAGGAAGTTACGTGAGGCGAATACATAATTTTGAATGACAAATTTCCGTTTGGCACTTTGCTCCGATCATTTTTTAGCATCTAGCATTATCTAAGCGGCTAAATGCCAATTGTTTTTGTTTTTTTCTCCACCCGAGTCTTATTTTCCACCGGAGGATTGTGTTTCGATTCGGGAAACGGCTGACTCACATAAGAGAACGTTCACTCGGGATTGTGCGCGCTCCGTTTGATATCGGCCGGAGAGGGATTTTTTAAAAGAAACAATTACAGCTCTTTTCCTTGATTATGCAGTCTCGCGAGCGTTTCGAAAAGGAGCTATTGGAAAACTGCTCTTTAAATTGTTTTAATTAATGCCGGTGGGGCGTTACGCAAACCTTTCGATTGCGCGTTCCGCAAAAAGGCAAGGTGGAGCGCAAATTTTCGATCGTTTAAATAAAAGTATATTGTATTATATGGTACCTGTTTTATATAGTTTTGATATAATACGAAATGGGGAATTTCTGCTATGCGACGTAAATTAATTTTTACGAGCGACGGTGCAGTTTTATTGCATTTTAATAAGACGGTTGGAAGTGAATAATTTTATGCTGGATTTATTGTTTATTAAATATTCATTAGTTTCTATATCGATGCAATTAAATTTACCTGGAAATGCATTTTTTTGTTTGTTGCGTACACGCACAATGGATTTTACAAAAAATGTTTATGCATCTTGCGATAATACTTTCATGCTTTGCGATAAACTGTTTAAGTGTTCATGGTCGTTTAGCGAAAGTGTTTGGGAGGCTCAAATTATCAATGCGATCGATTAGATATCGTTTTGCTCGGCACTTGACTAGAGGAAGAACTACTTAAGAATTAACGTGCGGCTATTTGCTGAAAAGCGAATTTCTTTATTAAACGAATTAAAAATAGGCGTTCCGAATAAAAATGTAAAAATAGCATTGCGATAAATCTCGTCTGAATATTACAAGACCCGCAATTACATAAAGGTGTCTTATCGCCGCACTTCGCTTTGTGTCGATAAAAGCACAACCGCGTCAATTAAGTTTAATCAAAATCCACTTTTTTTTTCTCTCTCCTCCCCGCGCCGCAATAAAAATGCATATTAGTTTCATAAAGCTTGATGTGTATCATAGTTCCTTTTACTTTCCTAACGTTTAATGCATAATTCAGCGAATAAAAAAAATAAATAAGCTGCGCGCAGCTTTATCTTGATATATCTATATATCCAAAACATTACCCAAGTCCCAATCCGAATACCGGCAAAGTGTTAAAATAGCGCGGCGCGCGGCCATTCTAAATTCTCGATACGGGTTTCCGAGTCGCGCGCGTGCAACGTATATATTGTATAAATTAGCGGCGGCGCGGCGCGTATACGGTTAAAGAGCGCCTCGCCTCTCCGCGCGGACCCAGAATTTTGCCCGGTTCTCTCTTGCGATCTTTGAATCTTTGAACCAAGCGTGTACATATATATGTCGCGTCGTCGCTTCGCTCTCGACTCCACTCGAGAGCGACTTCCCCCCCATTAGCATGTCCAACGTTTGATAGGGTAATTAATCGAATCTGCCTCTGGAGAGAAGAGCCGCTCTCTCGGCCCCCGCATAATATTTTCCCGGAAAATCCAAATTTTCCCCCCACCCCCCAAGTACTCTCGTCCCGTTATAACTTTGCTGTTTGGAAGAGTTTCGCCCTTGTGCTCGAATTTAGGAAAATGTCCTTTGATGCCGGGGAGACACGAGAGGCGGATTGGAGAGTTGCCGTCTCGTCGCTGTTGCTGTTATCGCCGTGCCTCCCTCTGTCTCCTCTCTCTCTCTCTCTCGTGCGCTGCCGCGACGGGGGAAGGCAGCGCCGCTGTTTGACTTTGGAACTCGCGCGCTCACCGCCTGGCCGTACACACCCGTACCTTATTCACTCGTGTCTCGGCGTAGATGTCGTATAATACTGGTATGGTACTTTTCGCTTCCTTCCGCCTTTCAGCGGTGTTTAAACCTTTTCTAAACTTTTGTCCCGGTAATTACTCGGTTTATCGGGATTTATCTTGGTTATTCTAAGAAATCTCATTTTTCGTTAGGATGTAATTCTGTCCTTCTTTGAAAGGCTACCGAGTGTTTTTAGAGTTCTTGATATTCGTGCATTTTTATATTTTTACTATTCGTGTCTTAAATATTCTGCAGATTAACATCGCAAATTAAATCAAACTTTTATTTGAAGGCAATGATCGCCACATACAAAACTTTCATTTTGCAACGCACATAAAAAAATGAAAAAAAAGTAACCGATGTTGAAAAAAAATCAGAAAAAATGAATCCAAGCCCGAAGAAGCCTCGTAAAAAGCTTCTTATTAAAATCCGCAAGTCCCCGATAGAAAAATTCAGCTTCGAGAGTTTTCCGGTTTGACAAGTCTCCTCTATAACGCCGCACGATGTATATATATACGCTCAAACGGAGAAGCGATAAAAACAGCTGACCTTCAATCTCGCGCGCAACGACGTTGCCGCGCGGCGCATCCCGTTCGAAAGGGCTGCCCTCTTTACGTATTCGTACGACTTTCCCGAAAAAGGCCAACGAGTTCCGCGTTGACTTTTACCCCCGTCGTTCGTTCCCCGTCTCCTCGTCGGTTTCAAAGGCCGCGAGCATAAAAAAAAAAGAAATAACCGAACCAGCCTACGGCCCGCGAAGAATGCGCTTCCGCTTGTGTAAGGGAAGAGCTTCCCTCCCTCCCCCTCTTCCCTTTTAACTGTTGTTTCGTGAGAAGAGTGTATAAGACACTAAAAGGAGATGTATCGTCGCTGCCTCGCTGGCTGCTGGAGAAATAACGGGGGCTTTTCCGCTGGCTCGGGGATATTGTAATTTTTATGAAAGCGTTGGCTGCCGCTGAAGGTATTGAAAAAAATGAGATGTCGAAGGCGCTTGGAGGGGCGGGGGGGAGGGGGATATTTCTCGCGGGGAGTTTAAAAATTAAAATGACAAAGATGCGCGACGGTTGTAAAAGAAAAATCACTGGCTCCGTTTATGGGATTGTACCATTATGCTAATATTATGGGCTTTTACTTCCTATTCATGAAAACTTTATCCCTTTTCCGAGATTAATGCTTTAAATAAATTTGATCATTTTTTTTTTAATGAAATTTGTTGAAAAAATGTATATCAAACTGACCGAAAGATAAAGTTGTTTATTGCTTTATAATTTTGTTAAAATTCATATAATTTCAAACAAAATCTTTTGTTCGAAAAGCATTCTGACCTTTAGATCACCGTAACGAAGTCTATTATACGATAAAAATTTAATATTAAAAAAAAACTATGAATTCTTAATAGATAATAAAAGTAAGAGAGCGATTCATCGAAAACGGTCGAAAAATTTAGATCTCGCTTTTGCTGCTTCTGCAGAGCAAATATACTTTCTCCTTGAAAAATTACGACACTTTTTTTTACCTACTCGCGGAATAATTCCAGTCGTTTGCCCGACTATACGAACCGGATGTAATGCCGCGACATTTACACGTACGCAATAATCTTAACGACGACACACACACGCAGACCCGACCGACTAAGAATAGTAGCACGAAAATCTGAAGGGCACGTATCTGAATCCGCTTCGTTACCCTTAAAAGCGCGAAGATCAGTGCATCATCACTGCATGCAATCCGCAGAAAAGCTTTAATACGGTTTTATAATAAGAGCTCCGAAAGGAAGGAGACGCCCTTAAACTCGCGTCGGTCGGACGCTCGTATAAAACATATTGCATTGTCTATCGCGGGGCTTCGGCGTTGTTATAATGTACACGCAGACACGAGGCGTTCGAGAGACGCGGAGGGGGAGGGAAGAAAGGCGATATTTCTCGCGAATATCGAAGGCGCGGACGCGAAACGGAGGCGGAATCGCGCGGACAGGAAGTGGCACAAAAGAGTCGGGAGAATCGACGTAATGACGCATCGACGCGCTGTGTGCTCGGGGATTCCAAATTTCGTATTATACGACTACATCCTCTTCTTCGTTTTCCGTCTCTGTCGACGAGAGAGACGTCGACCATTGTGCTCGCGGAATTATTAATATTCGTATGATTCAAGCACGCCCTCGGCTGCGTTTCAAACTTCGGGTTTTCGTGAAAAATTTCGAGCATTTATACTCTCTCGGCATTTCGAATTTCGGGATGATTTTCGCCGATTTTTAGAAAAGTCCGGTGTTAGAGGGAAATTAAAATTTTTATGAAAAGAATTTGAATAAAATGATTTTAATGCAAACGTTTTTGATACTAAAATTATTTTATTTTTGGTAAAGAGTACAAAATAAATAATATTATTTAGATTTAATAATAATCAGTAACAATGCATCCATCGATCTCAAATACTTGATGAGGAGTTTGTAATCTTTGCGTTCTTTAGCAGGGAGAATTTCCAAACTATTTTCGAAATTCTGAATAAATAGTTCCATGGCGGAAACAGATTCCATTTTAGAGTAGAAATTGGTCATTTTTTGCATAATGTCCAAATACTGGGCATTATTGCTGGTCAAATATCTTACCTAAATGTACGATTTTTCTGGACTTTTATTTCATTAAGTTGCAATGGATTCTTATTAGTTTTTTTACCGCAGTTCACAGCTTAAAATACGTGGACCACAACTTGCTTAAAAATATTAACACTATCAGGAGGAGTGAGAAAGAAATAGTCAGTTGTAATGAATTGACCAAAATTTTTACAAAAAAATAATAACATTAAAGATAATGCCCAAAGAAAACTTTACATTTACCATCAGATCAATAACAATTCCTTCTTGAACATAACAAATAATGATAGCTGCCAATATGGGAATAAATAAATAACGTAAATACGAAATAATTTCATACAGTCCGCCCGTATAAAATTTCGCGCGTCTCATTTTCCATTTCGGTTGAAATTCGCAGACAAGAGAAGGCGGCGGAAGCGCGATTCTCCCTTCCCTAAAACACAGAACAGCTCGACAGAAGCACCGACGACGGCGGCGGCGGCGGCCCGAGCGTACTTCCATTAATCCGTACATAATTTCACAGCCGTACCCCGCACTGCTTGAGCGCGAGACGGCCGCGCCGGGGCGAAAATTGAAAATGTTACGAGTGAAATGCAGCTGCGGACCGGGAGAGGAAGACAGCTCTCGACTCTCCGTGTGTGCGCCAGAAATTCCCGAGGACAACGCCGAGAGAGCTTAGGGTGTCTGCTTTCAAAGGACACTGCAGCCAGTCGAGCCAGCCGGCTAAATGAACCGGCGGGTCGGGGGAGGGACGTCGCGGCGATAACTCGCGGACGGACCTTGGGGGGGTAATGACGAGCATTCGATTTTTGCTCCCGCCGGCCGGTTATGACATTTTCTCTCGCTGCGCCGCTCTCGTCGGCAGAGTCGGGAGGAGAGAATCGGAGACGAGCTGATTCGCGGCCGAGGGAAGGGCGTGGATTTGTGTTTTTTTTTTTTCTTTTTTTTTTTGGCGTTCGATATTCGTTAGGGGAGATTGGCTGGGAAATGTTTTGAAGGAAATCGTTCTGATATCCTGGAGATTTTATGGAACGAAGTAGCGTTATACTGAAAAGCCGATAATTACTTCGAACATGAACCTTCATTTTCGCGAGATTGAAAAGGTTACGGGAACGCTGGCTGGAATATTGCAAAGCGTGTAATTTGTTGGCTTGGTTGTTACACGACATACAGCTATTTCAATATATAGTAAAGTGTTTGAGTCGTTGTAAATGTTATTATTATTATTATTAATCGTACATTTGTAATAATGTATATTATGGATTGAAGAACTGAAGAATTTATACAATTTACGTTTCCCAAGTCATTTGTAGGTAATGTTTATCCCATCACTATTTAACCAGTTTGACCTGAATATTAAATACTCAAAAAAAAAAAAATATTATAAATATATGTCGTAAATATATGATTCTCAATTAATTAAAGAAATACAGGACGCTTTCATTCCGCTTCAGAGGCGCAGAAAAACTCCAAAAATCATTCTTCCAACACGTAACGCGAACACACAATCACTAATCCAAAGATTAAGCATAAACACCGAAGACAAATAGAACCCGAAAAAAAGCCAAAAAATCCATTGCGTCCGCAAATCACCCACATTCTCACGAAGGAAAAATAAGAATTAGCCCGCCTTTCGCGCGGCGGCGCAATTAGGTACATCCCCCGAGCGCAGAGCGGAGCGGAGGTCCATCCGCGGCCTTCCCGGGGCGCGTTCCCCGATTTCCGCCGGCGCAATTACGCATCCTCGAGGGCGCGAGCATAAAGGAGAGCTCGTATAACGCCGCGCGCGCGAAGGCTCCCCCTCCCCCCGCGGGAGAGGCTATTTTAACGGCGCGCGAGAGCCGCGCGCGGCGCTGTTAACGGCCGTAAGCCTTTATATACGTTCCGCCGCCGTTCGTCGCAGTTTCGGGAGCTGCGCAAGGCTTTTGAACGCGCGGCTCGGATCTGTTTATTCGTACATGCCGCTTTGTTCCCTCCCCCCCCCTTTTATTCGCGAATTTTGCTTTATTGAATTTTTAAGCTTGATTTACGAGGGCTATATAACTGAGATCGCGAGCGCGGGTAGCTATCGAGATCAATCTTTTGGCTTTACGACGGGAAGAATTTTGATTGTGAATTATGGGATATATCTGGCGGGGGGAGTTTAGTACTTGAAATCGATTGGATGGGATGGAAGGAGACTAAAATCTATCGGTAATTGCAATCGGCTTCTTAAATAAATTGTTAAGATTTGAAGATTAGTCTGTGGCGGTATGATGCGCTTGATAAATATTATAAATGGTTATATTTTGTGATGTTTTAAGTTTATCGTAAATTTTTATTAAAGAAAATAATAATCAGCAGCATCTACTTTCATAAGCTTACAGCAAAATTAATAATAAGCAGTGCAATCGTTGCGAGTTGTTAGCTTTTTAATAAATGCATATTACATAAGAAGCTTATTTCAAAAACATCAAAGTGTTGGAAGTTTATTTTAGATTTCTCATATAGAAATACTCCAAATAACTTGTAATACATAACTCGGCATTTTTCTTAATTTCCCTCGTCAATTAACCTAATTAAATTTCGCCTCGTTCTCCTCGCTTTTTTACTTTAATTAGGAAGATTTTTGTAAAACAAAAAAAAAAAAAAATATCCAAACCAAGTAAATCTTCCCGGCAGAGTTTAAAATAAATCCTTTTAAAAGATACGAGCAAAAGTAATTATTTAATGGACAAAAAGTAGAAATCGGGGAAGAGCCGCGCGAAGCTTAACTTTTCGTTTAATTTCCAGCGTTCGAATTATGCGCCTCTTAATTCGCAGAGCGTAAAACGATATATGTGCTGTGCGATCGACGCGGACATCGGACTCCGGTAGCCTATTTTTCTCGAAAGACGCGCGTCACGTCAGAATGGTATAAAGCGTGCGAATAGTTCCGGAGGAGATGTGCGAGGGAGAATTAATATTCTACGTGATTGAATTTAACATTTCGAATTTTCTTGGATAATTGATTGCGAAAGTAGTTTGAGATGTTGAATTAATCAACAGGAAGAAAATCCATGCAAAGTTGGTTTACAGATTCTAATTAAGGTAAAGTAACTAAATAATTAATTGAGTAGTTATTTTTTTAAGAGGTGTACTTGGAATATTTTCAGTGTCAATCTTAATCTTTAAAATTCCTTTCTACGAAAGTATACAATAAGCTTATTGTATGGTTTATTTTTGAATTTCGTTTTTGATAATATAAATATCAAAAGTATTATTTATTTGACAGAGGCAATTAAATGACAATTCAGAAAGATATATAATTTTTGTACAATGTAAAAAAAAGAAAGTACGGAAATCAACTTATAGATAGTCAAGCATATAACAGGCCAAATGGTCGAATGTTGGCTGAACAATTGTTGAATATAGGCTGAACATTGGTCAACAGTTATTGTTTGAATATTGCCTGAATAGCGGTCAAACACGGACCGAATATTGGCTGTATGATCAAACATTGGCTGAATACTGACCAAAGACATTGGCCAAATATTGGTCGAATATTGGCTGGATAATCAGATTAGACACCTGCTCACACTTCATATGCTCCGGGTTATACATGCACGGGTTTTCGGCAACTAGTTGACCAACTAGTTGACTAGTTCGGCCAATATTCGATCATTCGGCCATTTATATACTAGATTTTTTATAAATTGATTTCATGGTTATTTATAAGTTATTTATTTTTTATAATCATCAAGGAGCGCGTTGTGATAACTTGTAAATAACTTATAAATTCACTTTCAATAATTGTAAAAATTTATTAACTTTAAAATTATTGGAATTGAATATTTTCAGAATCTTAATTATTTATTCAACTACTCCCCTGGTAGAGATGGAAAACATTAAATATCTATTTATAAGGTATTTTCAAAAATTTTACGTATAAAATAGGTATT
>JAWWEO010000036.1:22690419-22739615 GCA_035582975.1 Ormyrus labotus
GTGCGAGAATGATCTGAAAAATCGTTACATCAAAGTTAGGTAACTAGGAATTAAAAATACCTATTTTTTACTTTCCTAGCCAATTTTGATACTTTTATCTCTACCAGGAGCTATTGACCTAACAATATTGTCTAACATTACAAAATACAATATTTTCGCACAAGCGAAGTTTGATCTTGGAATGTTTTCTCTCGATATTACTTTTCTCCTCTCTGTTTATCCTGCTGGTAACGCGAAATTTTTTTTTAAAATTTCGAAAGTCAAATAAAAAAGTTTAACAATGAATACTTCTTACACATCAATTTAAAACAAACCCAATGCACGATGGAGATGAAACGAAATAAAGAGCAACGCAGTCGTAACTTAAAAAACACGTAAAACAGCTTTACAATTCCCCCGATCCCAGGCAAGAAATCCGCGAATCCCTTACTCGCGCGCCCTGCAGGTGAACCCTCCCTCCTCGCTCCCTCGGCTATTTCATTAAAACCCCGCGACCGTCGCCGCCGAGAATTAGACTTCGACAGGGGCACAGAGAGAGAGAGAGAGAGATAGTTTCCCGAGCGGAAAGTTGAGTTGTCGCAGCAGTAACAGCGGCGTAGGCCAGGCAGCGGAGGCCCCCCCGGAAAGTAGGGCAACCCGGCTTGCCGGTCCGTGCAGACGGCTGCAGTTGCGCCGGCGCGGGAGGGAGAGAGAGAGAGAGCGCGCGGAGCGGACACTGCCCCGGTTTCGAATGCCTTCAAGGTCTCGCCGGTTCGATACAAACCTCTGCTCCACCCCCTCCCTCCCCCCGCAACCCTCCCGCGGCAACTCGGAAGCTCGCGCGCTCCGTTTATTATGATGGCTGTGCACACGCGACTGTGCGGGCTGCGGCGCACGCCACACACGGAAATTCGACGGAGCGTAGGCTTTCTCTCTCTCCTCCTGCACCGTAAGCTGCCGCCGAGCCATTTTCCCGCCGCCCCCCCCCCTTCCCACTCCTTTTCAAAACGCTCTATTTCGCGATTTCGCCCGCCGCGGGGTTTTTTTAGCGGCCCAAGAGCCGTTCTAGCTCGCTCTCTCTCTCTCCGCCGCTGATTACGGGAGAGTTCAAGGAAACGCGCCGCGGCGCGGAAGCCTCCTCCCTCCCCCCCCCCCCTTTCTCTTCCCCATTTTCAAACTGTTGATTTCGGCGAGTTTTACTAGGCGGGGAACGGTTTTGTTTAGTTTTAATAAGGGGCTGCTGTAACGGGGTGATTAATTGGGTATTAAAAAGTTGGCTCTATGAAATAGGTCAGAGGGTTATAACGACTGGCGGATCTCGCGAGTAAACGTCGCGGATAATTGATTGATAAAGGGAATTCGAGCGGCATTGATTATTAAAGCTATTTTCCATTAATTATCGCGCGGGAATCGTTATATTCGCGCGGCCCCTCGAAATTTATGCCGAATTTAATTCGGATCCGTTGCTGAATTCATAATGCTGAATAATGGTACTATTGCACTTTGAACTGACCGGATTGTGTCAAGGTTGCTGCCGCGAACTAAAACTTTTCGAGGGGGAGGCGGTAAAATGTTGCAAACTAAAAATGCTCGCCGTGAATTAGGACGCGATGAAAAGGTATTCATTATCAAGCGGTTTAACCAAAGATATTAATTTTTTTTTTTTATAATCTTTTACATTTCGCTTTCAATTTTTATAATTAAAAACGACACGTGGCATTGAAACTGTTCCTTAATAAATTTGTATATGATTCGGATGAAACGTCTAATTAATAACTCGGCATGCCGGTGCGAAAATTTAATTCAATTTCCGGCGGCACCTTCGAAATCGTGACAAACGAAGAAGTGTACACGAAACATCTGTCTTGCGAGACGAACAAACCTAACTTGCACAGGTCATTGTTTACAACAACTATACTCGAATTAATTACCAAAACATTTACGAGGAACCTCCCAACAAACCTTAATCTCACAAAGCCCAATTATCAGGAGGTGAAGGTCGAGCCGTTTTCCCCCCCGTCAAAGCTCATACATCCCTCCCGTCGCAAATTTCCAAGCACCGCGAAAGAACTCGCTCGAAACGACGACAGGTGTCAGCCCCGCGCGTATCCCGCATTGTGCGTGCAGTCGCCGCCAAATGGAAGCGTCGAATATGCGCGCGCGGCTCCTCGAATTATCGACTGGCAATCCGAGGCGTGGAAATCAATAGCACTTTGGGCAGTTTCGGCGATCTGACATTGACGAACCGTTCGACAGGCTAAGGCGCTTAATAGCGGATCCCGCGCTTTATTGTATTTGGATATCATTCGTTTGCCGTTCTTTTCCCCCTTTCCGCGGCGGCAGCGGAGAGTATATTTTTAGCGGCGGGCTTTGTTTGTTATGCCGGGCGTGCGTGCGGATATTAGGGTGGAGCGTGTCAATTGGGAGATTAGGGTAGGGAATCAAGTCTGGGGAAATAATTTTAAGAGGTCGTATTTTGCGCGTCTTGTTCGTCGGTTGTTTTTCGTGTTTATTTTCGGGAAAATAAGAGAGTCTTTATCGCCCAAGTTTTCGTGTCGGGAGGAAATGAAGGAAAATCGACTTTGTCGGATTATTATTACGGGAAGTGCGCTCTGTTTTAAATCTACATGCTAAAAATAAAATGTGTGATTTATGCAATGGAAGACGGTAAGCGTTGCTTTACTTACGACCGGAAAGAATTCTTTCGCGGAGGTAAGAAAATTGAGTTGAACTTCTTTCATACATTAAAACTTCGGCTATGGCAGCTCTCCTCGCCGTTCAAATATACCACTTTGAAGATCCTTTAGTTTAAAGCCCTTTTTTCTTCGGTTAATTTTCGTCGAGTTTCTTTTCAATTAACTCTCCTATCCGTTACATTAATTAAATTTCTCGCGATTCTCACCAACTTAATTTAAAAATTGATCTAAAATAAAGAGACTTTCGATAATTTAACCGAAAAAAAATTCAGCTTTATAAAACTAGAATAAATAAACGTTTCCCCCTTTTATGCATCGCATTAAGCCCCGACAAACGAGAAGCCCAATGTAAGATATTCAACAAAGTTTCTAATTACACTCGAGCCACGAAGCCGGGGGGTGGGATCCCCCTCGCGCGCATCGCTTCGCGGAATGTTTAGGTGAGTAGTATGCCGTTCTAATAATTTCGCATATCTATCCCTCCCCATCTATATTTTCCCCGAGCACATTGCATCCGACACCTCCGCCCCGTGCTCCAAATGAAATATCCCCCCCCCCCACCCCGCGTTATCCGCAGTCGGGGCAACCCCCTTTTTCCCCACGCACCTAGAAATTAAAATATAGAACGCCCGCGGAATTCGAAATTTGACATTTTCCCATTTCCACGGCGGCGGCGGCGGCGGCCCCCCCTGCGCGGCTTTTAAATTTCTTCCTCCCCCCGGCCTCCTCCTGCCCCTGCGCCTTTTCCAGGACCCAAGGCGCACCAGGATCGTAGGAGAGCAGGAGAGAGAGAGAGAGAGAGAGAGATAGGAATCGGGGTCGGGGGCGCGCGCACCCCCCAAAGAGAGAGAGAGAGAGAAAGCGCGAGGGAGAGAGGTAGTGACCTAGTAGAAGTGGCCGAGATGCATGACCTGAATTCCGGTTCTGTATACAGGTGTCCCACTGCCCTCTACCCGTATAACGGCGGCGCTATGTAGCGCGCGAACTCGGCCTAGTGACTCTCGGGCCGCGCCGGGCGAGTGCGTCTGCCCCCGGGAAACCTCTTTCTCTCTCTCTCTCCGGGCGATTCCCGAGGGACCATCGCCGTCGCGGGCAGCGTTCTCTTTTTTTTTCTTCTATATACTCGCTCTCTCTCCCCCTCCGAGATGCGAGAGCTCTGCGCTTGTACTGGCTCTCTCGTCTCTTGGTTGCCGGAAGGGGGGAAGGGAGCAGCCGTGTCGACCGGTTTCCCGGCCCGACCTTGAACCGTGGGAATATTTTACTGTGGAGCTTTAAGCCGCTGCGCCCTTTTCGCGAGCGGGTATGTCGGCTGCTTCTCAATCTCTTCTGATGCGAGGTTGTAAGGGACGAAAGTAAATTAAATCTTTCGTTCCGCTATATAGACTTATTTATCGGAATATATCTGTATTAATGCGAGTGAAATAGACGGCAGCCCTTCGGGTCGGACAACAGCCTGGCCTTACTACTTAAGAAGTAAAAATGGCTTATTTAAACTTTCCGAATAAGTTAGGAAAGCGCCTTCCGGCAATAACAGTTAAACGCACACATTATAAATGAGCTGCGTGCCTCGTCCCAAGTTTCGCGAGAACGACAGACGAGGGAGGTGTCCCGCAACGTGACGCGAATACCGCCCGTCTCCTGCGCCCTCCTTCCCGTTCTCCAACCTGAGCCCTTCGCTGTCTCTCTCTCTCTCTCTCTCCTCCGCCGTATTAATTATTGAGCTTCCCAGCTTTCGCTTTTATAGTGATGTGCACACGAGAACGAGGCGAGACGTTTTCAGGAGCGGGACGGGCTCTTCGACGCGGCGACTCTCAAGGTCTCTCTCCTCTCCCTTCGACCTTTTTGCGGCGAGGCTCCTATGAGCGTGTACACAAAGGATGCATCGCCTTTTTTCCTTGCTTATCCTCGGCGTGGTTTATCGACGTTTAATCGGGACGACAGTCGGGCGCGGGATATATGGGAAATTCTCGATTGGGTATGCGACGTCGAGGCCTCGCTCTCTCTCTCGGTTTATTTAGTCGGCATGAAAGCTTGAAATCAGGGCTGAGGAGAAGGGGGGAAGGGAAGGCGAAGGAAGTAGGTAACGTTTAAAAAGTGGAGCATGTCAAGATTTGCGCCGCCGCCGACGAGCGGTTCAAGATCAAAAATACTACAAAGATTCCCTGCATTCTTTATGTGTTGTGCGAGCGCCGCGTCTGCCGGCTCCGTTTCAAGGCTGAGAGGCGGAAGATTCGCGCGGATGGAAGTTTTTAATATGCTCTCGTGCTCCTACGTCGCTTGATAATTTACCGCTCGGATGCTTTATTTGGTCCTTAGGTTGGCTAATTTTTAATGCGCCGTCGCGAGTTGGTTATTCTTTTGTAAGCTGATTTTTTGTTCTTTTCAGACATTCAAATTGCGTGACAGTGTTTCGAGGTAAAAACAGAATTCGTTACTGGCCTTTTTTTAGCTATGTTTTTAGAAATTTATTTTTTTCTAGTGAACTTTTTTATATCCTGAAAAGTATTGATATTTTTCTAGTGCATCGCGCGTGACGTGGCATAAAATTTTTGAAAAACCTTACACTTTGTTTACTTTTTTAGGTACCTAAAAAGTAAACAAATTGCAAGATTTTACAAAAATTGTATGCCACCTCACGTGCACTGCACTCAAAAAATACCAATGCTTTTAAGAATACAAAAAAGTTCAATAAGCGCTCCACATTGAAAGTTAACGAAGTAAAAAAAAAATATCGCAAAAGAATTCATTTTGCTTCTACAATGTTAGATCACAAAACTATTACTCGGGATCTTAAGCGTTCAGAATAGCAATTAAGTGAGTTTCTCGTGTAGAGATAGGAAAGCCTTTGAAGCTCCGATTTTGATCAGGCTTGAAGAGGTTCTTTACGGTATGTAATGATGAAATCGATAGCTTGAAGCCTGAAGTTGGTTCTAACGCGGCTGTTGGTTCTTTGAGAAATGCTGTCGTCAGTTTTAATGATGACAATATTAATTAAGTGTTAAGGCGTCACTTTGCCCTCTCTGCCTTATCGTCTTCGTTGAGAAATTTGTTTACATGCCCCCGATAATTAAATCTTTGACAAATTGATTTGGAATTAATGCTTGTAATCGCTTCTTTATTGATAAACAAAAGCGTAACATTTATTTGTAATAAAAATGTGAAATTCTAACTTTATCTCATTTTATTTAACTAAAATAGTTTTAAATACCGTATCAAAAAGTATCATACATTAAAAGTAGATTATCGAATAAATACAATAGATAATAGACGGAAAGTAAAGAAACTCTAAAGCCTTTAATGAAACTGACTATTTACAGTATAAGTAAACGATAAAAACAAACATCACTGTGATTCACAGCGCGAATTCAGAAATAAAATTACAAAAAGTTCGAGTCCGCGAGCGCGCAGCCTTGAAAACTCCGCGGAAGATAAAAGGAAAGAAATCGGAGGCGAAGCATTGACTCCCCGGTATCTCCCCGCATCCAAAGACCCGATTGTACAAGCCCACACGCCGCGAAGCATCGCCGATAACAACCGCTCGCGTAATACCGCCCCGAAACTCGCTTCCCCCCGGCTGGCGACGACACACAATGCACAAAGACAGCGCGGCTCCTCTCTTTCTCTCCCGGGCGGTGGCTGATAAGCGCTAAAGGAGCTGCCTCTCGTCGCCGAGCGATATTTATCCGCGGCTCTCTTCTCGCGTGCCCGATGCGAGCGAGGCTCGACTCTGCGGCCGCCATAAATCCGCCGAAGGCGCACCCTTGACCAGACGGTGCACTGCGGATATTTCGAGGGAGAATTCGCGGGGCGGCCGATATCCACCAGTGTCAGTGGTTGCGGTCGCTCTACGGCCCGACGCCGGACGTATATGTATATACGTATATATATGTATCGACGCGCGAGCGCGCGACTTCCACCTTTCTGCGGTCGGGCCGAGAGTTTGGGCCGAGTTCCAGCGATTCTCCTCCCTTTTTCGTCTCTCTTCGGCCCGGCTGGAGCTGCGGGCTTTACGATTTCGATTTTAATTGATTGAGCGAGGCAAGCCGGAGCCGTCGCGCAGGACTCGGTGGCGGAAGTATGTACTCGCTGTTTGCCGAATTGAGCTGCTCTCGTTCGCTTTGTGACTGTGGGTTATTGGGTTCGGTGGAGCCCGTACTTGTCGTATTTTTTTTTCTTTTTTACATTGATCTCGGGCTTTTTTCCTGCTTTTTTTTTACGGGTGACGAATGGTTTTTTGAAATTAAGGGTTTATTTCGGTTCGAAAGGTATGATTTGATTTTGGAAAGACTTTATTAAAACTATAGTAAAATAGAATTTTCCTAGTAAAGCGGTATTTAGGTTCTAATTGATTATGATTACTTCAAGCGTATATTGGCAAGCTTGATTCCGTATTAAAGACGTTCTCACATATCTGTTATTTTAGTGTAAGAGTGACAGTAAATTTATTTCGCAAGAAGTTGAATCGACATTTTGGCAGTTACCAGAAGCAACTTCTCAGATTTATAAGTGACGATCGAGACGACGCTTTCTTATTTTTCCGCGGAAATGAAGATCGTCGAGATACGAACTGTACGCGACTTGACTCGGGGCGTCTGACCAAATCGATTTTTACTACTTAAGAGCGGAGCGCTCGAGATTTCTCCCCGGAGTGAGAAAGCTTGATTATCGTTTCTTTTGTCGTATGTGACGGCGAATTAGATTTTAAAAAGAAAAAAAATATTCTTCTCTCGATTTCATTTGTCCCGAGTTTAATCTTGGATTTTTCTCCTCTTTTATTATTACTTGAGGAAATTCAATTCGTCATTTGTAAATTCGTACTGTTTGAAAGTCGACTAACGCAACTGAGATTTGTTGATGCGACATAAAGCAGAAAACAATTAACGGTAATTCCGTTGGTTGGTTTGTCAAACAAGTGAAAACGTTGGTTGATATAATAATATATATAGGGTTTCAGCTGAAGCAAGCAAAATTATTTTTCTTCGAAATCCAATGAATATTAAACGAAGTAGACAGGATTAATAATTTTTCAAATTAATCAGAATTTTCCATTAGTCGAAATAATGCTTTTGTCACATCCGAGTGAAAAAAAACATCGTCTTTTTTGCTCTGGTCGCCTTTTATACCAGAAAGGGTTTGGGTAAAGAGTTCGGCAAATAGAAATCGATGACTTTTCGTTTCCTCGTATTGCTCTGAATCTTTTCGTATTCTCGGTTAATATACTCGATTGGTTCCTGTCAAAAAGTAAAAGGGAAAAAATAATAGAAAAACACAAGCGAGGGTGAAAAGTATGAAAGGAGCAAGACCCGAGAAGAAAGAAAAATAGAAAGAAAAAAAAAGGAACTCCGTACGTATTGCGAACAAGTAAACGTGCATTGCACGAACTCTAACAAAAACAAGATCGAGAGAAAGGAAAAGGCGCACAATGGTAAGGACTGAAGGAGAAAAAAAAAGAATGGCGATTAAGGAAAAAATGAAGACGAGAAAATACGTAAGGCAGCTGTGAACAGACAATTTATCTTTGTGCATAATGTGCATCTTCGTAAATCATTAAAAAGAAAGTTTATGCCTAATCATTTATATAAATTCGTTATTAACATTAAATTAAGTTAATGTTATTTTGCTATTTTAACCAAGCATAATTGTGCAGATCTCTAAACACGTATCATAATCCCTTAATTTCTAATAGTCCAGTTAAGTGGATGACAAGTAATAATCTCACCCCCGTCGGCGCAAGATTTATTGACCCGCCTCCCCGTGATATTCCGCTAATAATTACACAGAGCGCGAGGAGCCTTCTAATGCAAACAGATCGCGTATAATCCCTCGCGACGACGGGGCCGCGCGGCAGCGCATAACACCACACCGCCGAAAGGAGCGAGATAACAGGAAAAAAAGAGAGAGAGAGAGAGAGAGGTGGATATCTCGCAGGCCCGTCCGTTCGAACGGAAAGGCAGAAGGATATCCTGGCGGACGCGAGCAAACACACAGACACACACGTAGAAAAGGTCAGCGCATATAGGACGGATCTTGCGAGCGGCGGGTGTGAAGAGAGAGAGAGAGAGAGAGAGGGAGAGAGCCGCGTGCCACATAAAAAGGCGCGTCTACAGGTGAACTAACTGGGTCGGCGACCTAGTTGACTGGGGCGGCCTCTAGCGTCCGGTCAGCTGTGCCACCGCCGCTGCGCCGCGAAGCGCGACCCGTACCTGCGGAAATTCGAGCCGCCGAATGCATATCTTGGCCTTCAACTGCCGCCGCTTGAAAAGGATGACTGCTGATTTTCTCCTCCCCTCGCTTTTTTCAACTTTGTACTTCGGGGCTGATCCTTTTTTTTTTTCATTTTTTTTTTATATATCGCTCGCCAGGACGGGCGCTCGCATTTTCAGAGATTGCGGATTTAATGTGAATTATTTTTTCATGCGGAGCGCCGGCAGACGCGGCCTTGAATTTCTAGGGCTTTTCAATTATTGTGCCAGGCGGCTCGCAAACGGTCTGATATACGCTGAAAGTCTCGTTTTCGTTTTAAAGAGAACGCTTCTTTACTTTATCGCTGTAAAATTACATTATTTTTTTTATCGCTTTAATATAGATAAATTAATGCGATGTTTCAAGATTATACAAATTTCTTCAACGAATCATTATCTCGACGAGCTTAATGTACGCGCGAGCTAAAGAAAAGAGAAAAAAATAAATAAATAAAAGGCAATAACAACTTGTTACAGTATTCAATTCGACGCGACAGATGGACTTGCGGTGAACGCTCAAAAGATTACAGTTATTTTTTTTTTTAAAAGCACGAATATTTCCCTCTTTCCCCGTCGACAGCCACTCGATATATACACTCCGCGAGAGCTTATGATTTTTCCGTTCCTGTCGCTCGACAAATCGAACGCGGCACGAATGCGCTTCCCCACCGGTATTAAGAGCGTATATCTGCCCATCTATACATATAGCGGGTGTACGGGCGAGAGGCGGAAATAAACTTCGCGGTTATATCGAATCGACGAGATTACAGTGCTGTGTATTCGGGGCCCCGTGTGTTAATTTCAATTTTCGTGACCCTCCCCGCCTCGATTGACCCTTTCGATTTCGTCGCCTTGATTTTGCGTGACTTCCCCCCTTTGATGTATCTTGTAGATTTAATCGCTCTTATTACTCGTGGGTAAAAAAGAAAGTCGTTTGGATTGCGTTGGAGTTTAATGAGAATCTGTAACGAGTGGATTTTGTTTTGATCGGATTTAGATGAAATCTTATACTGGAAGACCACGTTTTTTGACAGATAATAATTGCTTTTTGACAGATATTTGTTGGTACATTGTTTGATGCACGCCGAACTGGCAAGTCGAACAGAATCCATTAAAATTGACACGTCGAACACAAGCAAATCGCCTTTAATTTCATTCCGATGCTCTGATTTAAGCTTATTGGAATAAAAAATCAGTATTTGGGTCAAGTGCGTAATATGATACGCTGAATAGATGTATATATGATATAAAGAATGCTTACTTCAATTTTGTTTACTGTTTGGGCAACTTTACTTTTTTACGCAAATATAATTTAATGTCATTTATGATTATTTCTCTTAAAATTATTATTATTATTTGTAACATTGTACAAGGCTATTTTTAACTCTATTATAATTAGCATAGATATTATGTACAAACTAAATGATATGCAACATAATTAAATATGTTAAATAAACTTTTCATTGCTTATAATTAAATTTCTAATTAAAGCTCAAAATTAAAGTGGCATTTCCAATATATTGATATTAAAATTATAGCTTACTTTCTAATCAATAAATTCTTCTAATGTTCGAAATCAATATTTTTTTATATAAAAGGCAAATTCGAACAGGCATTAGTACCTATTCACTAAGTTATTACAATGCAAGTGATGATTTCAAGGTGAAGTGCAACTATTCTAGTGACTATACGTGTTACAAAATATTTTATTGAAAATATACCTGTCAAAAAAAAAGAATAAATAAAAAAAAAGTAAGCCCAACATTTTCCTTATAAAATCTGGGTATTCAAATTTCGTTAATTTGGTTCACGCATCGTTGCTTTTCAAGATTATTATTCAAATTCAAGTAGAATTTCTTGAGTAAATCTTTTATGGGCGAGTGAATTCATTTTAAACAGCTCAAGTTAAGTAAACAAGGAAAAAGGTATTATATTATTTTTTTACTATTTTGTGATTAAAACTACAATTTTATTTGAATATAGGTGATATGAAATACGGGGCATTAATAATTTGTTGCCCGAATAAAAATATTATAATAGAATAGGAATTTCGAAGCCTAACTTTAACGTCAATCATAAAAAAATGGTCTGCTTCTTGCAGCTAATGATAGTCACCAGATCTCAACTTTAACTGATTTCTGGACGAAAATAGATAGTTATATTCCACTATAAAATCGATAAAATGCATTACCCATATCTATATAAAAATCTATAAAAATTGTTTTAAGAATATACCTACTTGAACGTATTTTAATATAAATTATATATTGTACTTAATTTAAGAAATCAATACGTTTAAGTAGAGCAAAATTTGATTGTTATAAATAATATTATTGGTTCAATGTCTCTGATGATTTATCTCATCAGAATCTTACAAAAATGTTATTGTACTTTATATAATTAAAGACGTTTATTATGATATAGATGTATATATGTGTGTTAATATAAAATTTAGTTTGAGAGAAACGAAAAGATAGATTTGTACGTTAATTTCAAATAGACTTTCGTCTCCGATTACTTCTCAACATTACATCCATATAGTGGAATGTGATTGATGTCGATATCTAATCTGTCTAATTTGAAATAACGCGTCGACAATTCCGACACAATGAAAAGATTACATTACAAAGTGCATAAATCTTCCAACATTTGAATTTCTTCGCAAGACTGTCAATCACTTGTATTTTTCAGATTTGAAATTGTTCGTTTTCTCGCAGTACTTTTATCGATTTCTTTGTAAACTGTGAACGCTTACCGTATAAAAGCTTGAATATTACATTTTTAATTTAAAAAAGCGACAAATACTTTTTCATCCCCAGCTTAAAAAAAAAAAAAAACAATTTATTTGCAAAGCGAAACGTTTTAAAGAAGCGATAACAAGCTTTTCGAAATCGAGTTGACGGAGAGAAATCGCTTACGTATATAAATTTGATTTTCTCGACCCGCTAAAAGAAACGGAGAGTAAAGCGAGAAAGCGAAAAAGAGAGGGTGAGAGAGAGAGAAGCACCGCGCGGAAAGGGCGATTACCGAATTTCGCCGATCCTCGCGAGATTCAACTTTTTTATGTTCCGTCGTGAACGACGATGACCTCTTCTTCCCTCTTCCCTCCTTCTCCCCGGTCCTTCTCTCCTATTTCATTTGGTGTATAATGCTTTCCTCCTCTTTTTTTCTTACTGGTATATATTTCCTCCGTCCACCGGCAGCCCCGGCAAGTCACATATATCGGCGATAAAATTGTTGATGTCGCGACGGGGAAGAAAGAAAGAAGAGGGGGGGGGGAGGGGGAGAGTTACACTTCCTAGAAAACCATGGAGATAACGCAAGTGCCCTGTTATTCGCGAGCTTTTGTCGCGCCGTCCTTTTATTACTGGTTTATCGGCCGTTCTTATACTTTCGCTTACTATCCGAAAAATGTTCAACAAAAAAAAAGAAAGAAAAAAAAACCATCTTGCGGAAAGATGAAAGACTGGTAATAAAAGAATGTTTTTTTTCTTCTCGCGTGCCGTGGAAGACTTTTTTTTCGGTTATTATCTGAACCGTTTTTCTCTCTCTTTTTTTTTAAAGATTTTATTGAAGATTTTATTGAATTCCAAAGAACATTTTCGAACGTAAAATAAAATTGATGCTAAAACACAGGAAATAGTAAGAAGGCTCACATCAAATTTGATCAGTGTGGAGCAAAAGAATCATAAATAGTTCGATTTCTTATTCTATCTACGTATGTATATATTATTCTATTTTTGTAATAATTCTTGAATCATTCAGTTAGAGGAATAAAACATTACAGCTGTAACAGATTTGCGTTTGTAAGATGTAAATGCAACGCGATATCTAACATTTGAAAGTGAAATATAATACAGTGAAAACACACACGGTTCTATTTTCGAAAATAATAAAATTATAAATGTTACATCTTCTACCTCCTATACACATCTTCCTTTATCAATTCCGCTTTCGTTTACGTTTTTTTTTCATCCGAAGCCATACGACGCCCCGAGAATTTTGTTTTACATAGCGAAATTGCGTTAAACGAAAGCAAACTCTATAGCGAGCTCCTTTCATTCTTTTTTTTCAGTATATATACATATGTTTAAAAGCAAGTTGACTTTGCAAAACTCGATGCCGCTGCTCTCCGGTGGATTCCACAATGCGGCGGCTGCGACGTTTCACTCCGGCAGAAAGACGACCGACCAGGATTCAATTTACGAAAGCAATAGGCAAGTCTCTCTTTCTCTCTCTATTTTACGTTTTCAATCTATACTGCTTTCAGTAAGACGTTGGTGCCAATGACATAAATCGAAATAGAAATCTAAAGAAATTAGTGTAATAAGGGCGTCGAGCTTAGAAACGCAATTATTTTTTTCAATCTATTTCATTTGTAAAATTAAAACAGGCAGCTTTTTCAAAATAAAAAATTATGTTAATTAATAATTCAGAAAATTTTTAATAAAATTTAGAGTTATAAGAGATTATTTATATTTTCCGAAAAAATCTTTTTTTTTTTAACTAAGAAAGTATTAACTTAACTTACTCCTACAAGTTGGAAAACTTTAAGCAAAAAGAACAGCAATAGTATAAGTATTATTTAATTTGCCTGAATTTCATTACTCAATGTACTAAACTCTTACTTAAAACATACAAGGTTTCCGTTTTTACATCAAGACAAACAAGTTTGCTAATTGCTATGCAAAAATCGTCCCAGCTTTTTCGTTCAATGTCTCGAAGCAGCCTTTATTCATCTATCAGCACATAATAAAAGCGCAGCAATGCAAATGCAGTCCTCCAGCAAAGTCCCTCCAAAGATATATATAAAATATTCCACGCCGCTAATGCCCGCGCACATAAAGTCCCCTACAAAAATATTCCCCTCTCCCCCGAAGCTTCGGCAGTAAAAAAAGTGGCCGCAATCGGCGGCGATAAAGCCGCGGGGCCGATGATGCATACATTTCCCGCGCGCCCACTTCTCGCTCGAGTGTTGCGGGCGATTAAAGCAAATCATGCGTGCCGAATAAAGATCAATGCGTCGCTGCGCGGGCGGGAGACGTGAAACGAGCCGAGAGACTTGATGGACGAGCATCCGAATCCCGGATAATCGACGCGGATATATACTTTTTTTTCGAGGGAGACGTCGAGCGCCGGAATATACCTGCCCGCGCGACTCACCGAGAGCGAGAGAAAACTATTTCTGGACCGAGAGCGAGAGAGAGAGGGAGATGAATTTTCCTTCGGACGCCGCGCGCGCTTCCTCTCTTTCGGAGCGGCCGTCGTCGTGTGATAGACGGCTTAGAATAACATCCTGGAAGGTCGCGATGCCTCTCTACGCGCGTTCTTCGCTTTTTAAACAAACATTCGGAGATTTCTTTTTTCTCCGCCTCCTCTCCGCGCGCCTTCTCTTTCTTCGGCATTCTATTTGTGCGCGATTGCGAGTGCGCGAAACGGCGACTGAGCGAGCTGTCGGTTTTGCCATTTTTTTTTTTTTTAAACGTTCTAACAAGGCTTTAATCTGCTGACAACATCAAATCGTGTATATATGCTTGTTTTTTTGGAGGATTTAGGCTTCTGTGGATTCGTGTTTATGATTATCGACGAATGCGTAGGCAAGCTGGGGCTTTTTTACGGGCAAATGTTATGACACTTGTTACCGACGTGCGTAAATGTATTTTTGAGTGATTTCTTTTTGAAGTTTTTTTATCGTCAAAGAAGAAGTTACTTGGATTCTGGCAAATTAGATTTTTATACTCTATAATGAATAGACTTCGAATGTGTACAGTTTTTGGAATGAACAAAATAATTATTATTAGACAAAAGTGTGGCAAATTTATGTCTTCACAAAATTTACAATTAACAATTTAATATTATATTCATAATCTACTTTTATTAAGAATATTATGAAAGATAACTTCCTACAACGTAGGCATTATTTTCCGAAATCTGGCAAATGAATGAAGTAATAACTTTCGGTCGTCATGCGAATACAAATGTCAGATTCTGAGTTTCGATACATCGCCGAGATAGACATGATAGCTATAATGTAGATGATAAAGTACAATAGGCGGAATATTACGAAATCAGGAAAAATAGCTGACTGAGGTCAAAAACCCAACTGTTATCGGGAAGATCTCCCTTTTACACGCATGATTTACTAAATTCCGAGTGTTTACCAATAAGCTTCGATAAATTGATTCTTCTAATTACGATTTATTAATTCTCCTAAAATACCCGACAGCCGCAATCGATCGAATTTCAAATTACTATCTATCGCAATAAAAGTTCATTCTCGCAATTAATGCATCTCGAGTACAACATTCGCCGCGGAGAAACACACACCGCGAGTCGCAAAAAAGCCAGGCTCGCGAATCGCAATTCAAAATTCAACAAGCCGCGCATAATTCGTCGATGGCGCGGCAGTAGCGGCAATAAAAGAAAAGAGAAAAAAGGCGAAAAACCGGTATGCACCGGTGCACCTCGCCCGACGGAACGCACACACGCGCGCGCACTTGCACCGAGGAGCCGCGCAGGTCTCATTACAGCCGCGCGGTGCGCAATTATCCTCGACTAATACGCTCTCTCTCTCTCTCTCTCTCCTCCGGTCTTAGGGCCAATCACCTTGCGCACGGCGTGCTCGCGCACGAGAGGGAACTAGGTCGAAAAAGCTCACCCACTCACACACACGTAACGACTTGAGACACGAGCGAGCGGGAGGGTGGGGGGTAAGCCAGCAGGGCTGAGACGGAGTAGTAGACGAAAAAGAAGAAAAAGGCGGCGGCGGCGGAAGCGTATATATATAATTCTAGGAATCCCGACTGGAAGGGACGCCCGGGCAAGGGTCGACCTGTGCAGGAGGGTTATATACTCTCTTTCTCTCTCTCGCCACGTGACTGCGCCGCCGTGTGCTCCTACGAGAGGCGGGGTGGGAGGACGATCGGTTGTTATGTAGGTCAGGCGAGAGTGTTGGCCTCTTTCGCCGTGACACCGATGCAGGTTATCTGTTTCTCTCTTTCTGTCCCTCTCTCTCTCCGGCGAAGCCTCGCCCGCGAGCTTTTCCCTGCCTCGAGCGGAGGAGCTGTACTGCCCCCGCGCGCGGCTCCTCCCGACTCTTCTCGTTTTCTTTTCTGCGCCGTGCGGCGGACAGGACCCGAGGCCGCCGTTAAATCCGCCGTTGGATTCCGGCTGGGGGGCGGCTATAGGTTTTCGCGAAGCTGCATATGTTATGCTATATAGCTTTTTGGGAAGGATTTTCTCGCTGCGCTGAAATGTACGCTTGACCTCGGGAGATTGTTTTATTTATTTATTTTTTTTTTTTTTATTTTGGCACGCTTTCGCGGTTTACAATGGAATTTTGAACAGTCGAGGGAGTTCAATGTTTCGTCGAACCTTCAAAAGATATTTATCTACGATGTGTTCATGATGAAAGCTCAAGATTTTTAGATTAAAAAAAATACATATATAGACAAATGGGCACTTGTTAAAATTAAATTTATTTTAAAAACCTGTACTTTATACAGTTTGGGAAGATATGATTTTATCAACTAGATTTCGTTTTCTTTAAACTTGCTGTAGTTTAAAGCAATTTCCTGCTTGCATTACACAGATTTGCTTTAAACGGAATACTAATAATACGTCAGTCACTATAACCGCACGAGTGCCCAAATGTTTATTATTATTGGAGATCTGTTTCTTTTCTTTGTATGAAATCCGACGCCACCGGGCGCGCAATGCAAGAGACGTGCGCTTCGCGGTGTCGGAGGCTTTATATTTATAACACTTCGGATGATTTTAGAAATCTCGGAAATCCTAGGCGCAAAAAAAAAGAGTCGGGAATATAAAAGCGACTCTGACAAGCATAGGATGTGCGGTCTGAAAAATGAGGAGGGGGAGAGAGAGATGGATAAAAAAAAAAAAGATGCAGCATTGGTATGGGGAAGTGCTTCGAGCGATCGGAGAACAAATGTTCCTCGAATGCATCAATTTTTCTTCTGACTTTTCCATCCTAATTCAGTTCCTCCCTGTTTCACTCTCGCTCTCTCTCTCTCGATATCCTTTTTGCAACCTCCTTATGACCCACTTTTTCGAATGCGGAACGAGGAATCTTTCTAAAATACGTTTCGCGTATTCTTATGCAATAGTAATGTTACCTATTTCAGGAATTGTTGGCCACTTTTCTTACTTATCAATCGTTCCTCTTTTGAGTCATTCAAATATAAATCTCTAATTGGTATGCCATTAGTAACGTTAATAATATGTTGATTTACAAAAAATATCGATAAAAATAAGTCCGATTGCTAATCAAAGTGACTTTCAGAATGCAACTTGGAAAATATGTAATAGTTGCTTTTTTGTAGTCCACGCGATGTTTCATTTCAAGATCATCTACCACTTGCGTACACTCTTCAATTCACGAGGTGTAAACATTTGTCAGAGTTGACGAATGGCACGTTCGTCGATCCAGTGTAATGCAGTTCTTGCACTTTTTTCACAGTCGGTTCGAGGAATAAATAATTATTTTTTTGCGAATGGTATTACATAGTATGCAAAGCATATTCTTAAATTGCGTCAAGACTTGGATCATTACATTCACTGCAAACATCATATATATTAACTTATGTAGGTATGTAGAATTAATTATTTAAAACGGTATATTTAAAATTTATTTATAAGTTGACAGACACTGCTGTAAAATTTACAATGACTGTTTCACTTATTTAAGGATGTTTTAAAAAGAAAAAAAAACTTAAGTAATTGTTTGTCATTAATATTTGTCGCAGACAAACTTGAAGGTTGTAAGTAATAAAAATTTAATACTTTTATTGTAAGTTCGTTCAGATTAAAATGTATCGATCCGTTGCTGCGGGAATATTAAAGTTTATTATAAAATCTCGTACAGTCCTTATAAGAACCTTGGAATGGCTTATACAAAAATAATATTAACCAAAACACATTAATTAAGGGAAATACTCGGCAAACTTACCCTTGAAAATAATCCGTTATTGAAAGAATTTTCAATGAACTTTTTTTCAAGAATATATCACCCTATTTATGGAACAATCACCGCTGCCAATGGAGCTTTAAGCTTTTATATTAGCTACTAAAACATCGTGAAGGACCGCGTTAACAATGTCGTATTAACTGTACAAAAATGTTTCTCTCCATTAGTACTAATTCACGCGTTTAAGCCTTTGTCAATCAAGTATTATCAGTATCAAATCCACTCCGCGTTAGATCAACTTAAAAATCTCGACCACTTTACTTCTTCCTCCTTAATCCCCGAGCTTTTTATAGCCACGGCAACCGGCTAAAAAAGCTAATCGTAAATTTCCTCCGTACGAGGCGGACACACGGCATAAACGAGCGTTTTTCGCATAAAAGCCCCTCGTCCCAGAAAACCTCGGTCCCCGCGTAAACGATTTTATTAGCTAAATGGGCTCGGAGGGCGTTGCATATGCAAGATGCGCGCGCGGCACGGCGCGATGTGGTCAGCGACTCTTGTTTTTCTGCCCGTTCGCGTAAATGGCTAATACAGTGGCTCCGTTAAAGTTGGAGGAGAGAGCCGACCCTTGGTCAGTCAACTCGCGTTTACTATTATTGCCCGTTACACGTATTGCTTGGCGACATTCTCGTGTAGTTTCTTTTTGATGCAATGAGTGTTGGTTAATCGTTTGTATTACAATTGCTAAAGTTCTATAGTGTTTTGATAAATTATCTGAGCAGTAATTTTTACGGAATTGAATTGAAGAGAAGATTATGTTCCCCAAATTTTCGTACTGAAATAAATATAGGTCCAACTGTTAGTTAAGAAGCAACAATGAATTGCTTCTTAAAAATTTCAAAAAAAGCTTCAAAAACAAAAAATTCCATCCGAAAGGATTCGGTTCGCAAATACTTTTTCGTCTTGGCGCGCGGAATGTACACCGTGAATGCGAATTCCTGCGAGGGCGGAGATAGCAACGAACCGTAATGCCGTTAGCGGCCACTTCCTTCCACTGTTTCCCTCGCCGCTTCGTGCCTCCGCAAAACGAGAAAAAGAAGCTCCTCTCTCAAGCTCTCTATCTCGTTTTCTTTCCTCCCGAAGGCGAACACTGTGTGTCCGTATATACATATATATATGTACGAGGCGGAGATCGCAGGATGAGCGCTCGTCGTTCGTTGCGGGAAGGAGACGTGACGACGAGCTTAAGCGGTGCTTACTGCAAATTAAAAGCAACGAGTTTTTGTCTCCTCGCCTCGTTCTTTTTGCCGGAGGAGAGTAATGAACGCCGTCGACGGCACGCCAGCCATCCGCCGTGGGACGACGCGGGACGGACAAGCTTCTTAATCGTTTTCGCGGCAAAATCGACGGCGAAGCTCGGTAGAGCGGAATGTTTTTCTAAATTGATTTTGGGATGTCGATAGATTTTAATACTTTGGGATAGTTAAATAAAAATTCTTATAATTCCGAGGTTGATTAAAATTTGAATGAGAATTTTCGGGTTAAATGTTTAAAAGCTCTTTTCTGTTTTAGAGAATCTGTCATTGAATTTTGATAAAGTGGATTATACTTGTAACCTTTCGTCTTTTATCCTATTTGTTTTTGATTGAACGTTGGAGCTTCCAAAAGATCAATGAGATCTTTATGAAGATTGTGTAATTCATTTTTCATTTTCATCCATCTTGTAAAATTGGAAAATTCTGAATTCACGAACAGCCACCAAAGCTAAGTAGCTATTTCTATCATAAAATTTGGCAAAATCTTTGAAGAACTCATCGATATTTCGCCTAATAAATTCATTTCTCTTTTTAAAGACGTGCTATATTTTTCTAATACTTAGAGAAGGTAACGCCATATCAACCAATCACATTGCACTTACAATGAGAATTAACCATTTCGTAAACGTTTCATTCTGACTTCAACTTTCCGGTCATTATTTTTTTTTAAGAGAGAAAAAAAGTTTTCCTAAATCTAAATTTGATTTGCGCGCGAAAACCCATAAATTGTTGCGGGATCGCTTAAACGATAAACTCCAAATGAAAAATTACTCCGAGCCGCAGTACGTGGAGTCACTTGCAGTAACTCATCACGTCTTCAATTCAGAGGCGCATAAAACGCTATCACGTAGCTCGTAGTTGACGTGTTTTGCCGCCGCGCGCCGTACGCCCGAGAAACTGTCTCTCGTGTACATTGGCGCACGTATGCTGTGCACATAAGTGCGCAATGAATTTCGCGCCCCGCGCCGGCTTGCATATATTCCCCGAGAAAAGGAGCGCGAGAGCAGACGGAGAAGAAGAGAGTGAGATAGATGAAATGTAACACAATGCGAGAGAGTCTCAAAAGCGGCGCGACTCGGGACGTCCTGAATAGAATCGAGTCTCTCTCTCTCGCTTTTTTTCTGCTTTTCTCGAAAAAGATGGAACGAGATTTGAAAGACATGCTGCGGGATGTCGGTGCGCTTTGACCGAGGCCTTGAAAACTCTCGCGGGCGCCACTTTTATTTTTATGTCTTGAAAGGATGAGAGAGAGAGAGAGATGTAGATACAGCGTGTAATGTGTGTGCGTGAGTGAAAAAGGAGATAAGAATCCGCTTGCTTCGGGGTGGAGAGCGAAAAAGATTTCGGCGACTTTTCATTAATAATTATATTAACAAACATAAAATGTGCTTGAGTTTGTGTACATAATACGCGTTTTAATCTAATTTGTGTGTACGAAAACAAATGAAAACGTTTTCATTCTCGCTTAATAATGTTTGCTTCGAACATTTAAAGTGCAACAATAATTGGATTTTCCGGGAAAACAATAATAATTACACGGCGTATATTCGTTATCGCCGTGCATATGCCGCCGTTCCAATGAAAAATACTTTCACGAGGAAAAAGTTTGAGAAATTTTATGATCATTAATGAACATCTGCTTTTTGTTGAAATAACAAAGTTTTTATCGTCGGCAATAAAATTTTTTTATAGAGAAGAGCTTTAGAATATTTAATTCTTATATTGTCGAAGTAGTTCTTTTCGTAATTTATATCCTCAATATTTTCGTAAAGTAACGTATAATGTCAAAAGACATAAAGCTGACCATTAAAAAAGCTTTTACTTGTGGCAGAAATGTTCTGCTTCCTTACTTACTTTTACTTCAAATTACTGCGAAAGAAATTTAGTTTTTAATTACAAATCGTAGAAACTAACTGTAACGTAAAATGCAATTTACATTCCGAGTTTTGTTTATTCAAAGTAATGGAGTATGTTAAAGACAATTTTTAACTGTGAAACGGAAACTTCATTTTTAGCGTAGCACTTGGGGAACACTTAAGACTGAATTAAAAATATGTGTTTTATCATTATCACTCTATCAGAGTGGACATCAGCTTATAGAGAATCTTTTCAATATGAGCTTTACTTGAAACTGTAAGACTAACTACATCTTTTTTAACGGAGTGCGCGAAACTCGCTTTCTCGTGCTTGTTTTATGTGCGCGAAGTAGGCGCATGCACGTATCAATTTACTTCGCGCACGCCGTGCGGGAAATAAACGCTCGGGCTTTTTTTTATTTATTAATTTTTCACACTCTCCCTTATTTTTACCACTTCTCACTCCCCGTCTTGTCGTCCTCGACTCGTGTGATTGAAATCACCCACTTCGCGCACTTGTGTTGAAATATACTATTCGTTTTTCAGTACTGTGCAGAATTCATACGTAGAAGTCTATCGCATGAGACTGAATTAATACCACTGAAAAACCACCTGCCAGAAATTAATAGAAAATCACATGCTATTCCTTACCCGCTGAAAATACCAACGCAGTTATTGTTTCCATAAAATATGTATATAAAGTATTTATTTATTGATTGGTTATATTATATTACATATTATATTAAATAAAACCTTGCATTGAGTGATAGTGATAAAACACATATTTTTAATTCAGTCTTCAAGTGTTCTCCAAATGTTACGACTATAAGACCATCATTTTCTCATTATTTAACGTATTTTTAACCAATATACGCTAAAAATTAGGGTTCCGTTTCACAGCCAAATCGTTTTTTTTTTTAACATCCTCCTTTATTATGCAATTGCCTTGCGAAAACTCCCCTCAACCCAAAATAATGACCCTCCAAACAATACTAAAAAAAAATACCATCTCCCCGTTCGGCCCCTAATAAGGCAAACAAAAATGTCAATAACGAGACGGAAACCGTCCACCGCTCCCTCTGCTTAAAAAGCAACTGGTGGCCCAATCGCGCAAGCGGTCTAAAAGTAGCCCGCGATTAAGGTAAAGTAGTAGATCTTCGCGAGCGATAGGATCGTCGGCGCCCCTTATCTCGCCTCGCCATATTCGACGTGAATGTTAAGCGGGCGCGTGTTTGTCGCTTCTATTGTTTTCGCAACCTGGCAAAACGCGACGACGCATCGATCGACTTACGCAATCGGCGCGCGTCTCTCTCCTTCGATCTCTCTCTCGATTGCTCTTGTCGATAAGAGGCTCTCCGCTCTGCACATGTGCATGTACACGTCATTACGAAAGCTCGAGGCAGTCAAAGAAGCCGCGCTTCAACAATGCACTTGACGCGACATTTTTTTTTTTTTTTTTTTAAACGTCGACGTGAGTTTTTTTAAACGCGTATATATGGTTTTATAACTTTTGTTTCGTCGACTTTGTAATCTCTTTTCAGGTTCGTTCCTTTTGTAGAATGATTTCGTTTCACGCGTAATATGAATGTTAATATTGATATAAAGCCTTTAAAAGAATATGTTCTGTGAAATAAAAGGATTGTTTAGAATAGGTATCATTTATATTTAAAAACTTCTGATAGCGCCGTTTCATATTGACGAGCGCAGTTCATTACATGAACGACGTTTGTATACACGACTGTATATATCCGCTCGGTAAGGCGCTTTTACTTAAATTCACCCTTCGCCGAGGTCACCTTAAAATGGAAAGGATTTGGTTCCTTGATTGCGCGCGAGTGTATAGACACCTTGCATCCAAAGGATTCTAAAATAAGACTCTTTCAGAGTGAAAGATAGCGCCTTAAATTTTGCTTGAAGTCTGCAGGGTCGAGCTTGGATTATGACCTGAGGTCTTGAGGAAAACGCAACGCTGTCCGTCGCCTTATCGAGTCGTATCTTGATGCCAGATTTGTTTTGAGAAATTCTTAAAACTTTATGAAAAATGTGAAACGTTTATTTTTAAAATGATGGTAGGAGTTTAAGAGGCATTTATACTTTATACGGTTTTGTTAAAAACTGCGGAAAGAATGTTTACAGATTGAAACATAAATTAAACATATTTAACGCTCTTAGATATATACTTGTATTTTACAGCAAAATAAGGTCGTAAATTTAAAAAATTTTTGTCCTCGTATTAAGACGTTACACAGCGGAATTTACGAAAATGTAATCATTATAAACAACATAATGTAATACACCATATTTTTAATAACGAAAATATTTAATAAATTCTTTCCCGACCTCTTTAGAAATCTCTATTATTTCAAATATCCCCACTTTAAGCATCCATAAGTTTTTTCTTCCACACTTCTTTTCAATATTTTGATTTACAATAATGGCGGAACGCCAATCTGCATCCAGCGTCTCGGCTCGTTCGTTCTCAAAATGCCGTTCAAATCGATTTGCTCCTTACGTGCACTCATGTACAGCGGTCCTCTGCATCTCTCTCCCTCTCTCTCTCCCCTCTATGCACACGTATATACGCCCGATGCAAATTTCTATTACTTGCTTCGCTGAGGAAACACAGAAAAGTCTATCCGGTTTTATTCGCTGCGTCTATCTGCGCTGAAAATCGCGTTTGATTGATAGGTTCCGAAAATTGCGTTATTCTCCTTTGTTATCCGGATTTTCTTTTGTTTGCCGAGTATTTAGAGAGCCCAGCTTCGTTCTTACAGTGCTGTCGACTTGCTTTTTCTATGCGATCGAACAAATTTTTCGCGACGGTAAATAAACGAGTAAGGTATAAAAAAAAAAAAACACCCCAAAAAGCTCTCGCATCAAAGATCGGCCGTGTATAAATTTATAATTTTTTCCGAAATTTCGAGCAATAAAACCCTTAAAGAGACCATTTACCCTTAGAACGAAATAGCACAATGTATTCAATCGTGCCAGTAAAACCAGATTTTACTGTCGCCCGCAAGAAACGAAAACAAAAACTGATTAAATTCAGTGCGGAGCCATCGTTTGATTACCGATTTTACGAGCCCCGCAATAAAACCGAATCGCTGATTAATGCCATTAAATTGAATACCGCCGCCCTTGTACGCGCCGAGAGGCATATTTCAGTCCTCCCCCCGCATAAAAATCGCATCCACCTCCGTACATTATATAAAAAAAAAAAAAAAATACCTCACTCTCGCGAGGAGGGGCGCGCAATCTCCGCGTCCCCGCGAGTTCGCCCCGCGCGGGCGTCCTATAAAAGCCGCGGAGAAAGTATAAGTGGATTCGCGGCGCACAACGGGGGCCGCAGGTGGGGTCGTGGCTCCGCCGAAGGAGGACAGAGGGAGCCGAGGAGGAGGGACGATCGAGCCCTAGTTTCCTCGACGGCGGTCGACGGGGGCTGTAACGAGCGTACGTGCAGTAGGTGCACGCGGGGCCGCGGGGGGAGAGGGGCGGAAGGATCGCTGAACGCCGAGGGAGCGCGCGTGCGAGAGCGGTCAACCGCGGTTGTTGAACCGGCACCCGGGAGACGCAGTCGCTCGCGCACCGCCCGATTGTATACCCTGGGTGTCCTGCCAATTTTGCGAGAGCGGGACCGCGGCTCTCTCTCTCTCTCTCTCTCTCTGTGCACCTTGTCGGCTCTCGGAATTATTCAACGGCGATCGGCCGCGCGCGTGTTTCGGCTGATGTGTGTATACGCCTATTCGGGGCAGGTGCGAGGTGTTTCGCGGAGACGCACGTGCGCGCGAATACAATGGAGAACAAAGCGCGCGGGTGGTAGCGGCAGCTCGAGGGAGAGAGAGAGAGAGAGAGCGCGCGCATTAACGCACGGAATCCGGCGTGCAGCGGGAGAGTGAATATTATGATTTGGGCTCTCGAGTTTTAAACACTGCCGAGTGCGCGAAATGACTAACTCCGGGCGCGCGATCCAGAATAACGCGTGTCCGTCCTCTTTACCCGGGGACGAGTTCTAATTCTTCGTCAGTCGGAGAATTCGAAATTGGTTTACGGTGCGGGAGACGTTTTGATAATACCGGAAACGATTACGGGGCCGCGAGTCTCGCTTCCTTTCGCTTCTCGCTGTCTCCTCGATCCCCCACCTCCACTCCACCCTCTTTACCTAGAAATATAGGTAATCGACCAGCCGTGGCCTCCTCGCACCTTAGTCGGACGAGTGCATGCGTGCTCGAGCGGAGGGTTTATTGGACGTCGGTGTCCTAATTTCTCTCCGCCTCGCGCTCTCGAAGACGCTTTCCTTTTTGCATTCTCGCGATCGTGCTCGCTCTCTCTCTCTTCTCTCCTCACCCTTACCCTTAATCGCGCGGGATTATTATCGGTCGTCGGGACCCCTCGGCCGTGGGAGCTTGCGGTGCGACGAGAGCGCTGCGCGGCAAATGAGTCTGAAGGATTGTGTTGTTTGAGAGGTCCCGAGTAAAAATAATTTGTGCAAAATTGATAAAAATTGTATTGAACTATATAATATTAAACAGAAATACATTTAAATCTAGATAAATTTATATTCAAATTTTGTCTAATTCTATATTAGGAATATAATTAAGTACTACGTATATTTATTTATACATACTATAGATAAGAATTTTTAATTCAAACAGTTATTTTTACTTTCTACAAACTATATATTATTATTTCTTCTCATAATTGTTTAGTGAAAATGAAATATAATTACCAATTATTTTAGTAATTTTAATAATTTAGATACATGCATTTGCAAATGAATCTTTAAGTTTTGTTTGAAAGTAAAGCTTTTATTACATTTTTGGCAACTAAAATCTTTTCTTCCCTCGTGCACCGAACGTTTATGAAGAGTTATATAACTTTTTGTGATAAAATATTTACCACAAATATCGCATTCGAAGTCTTTTTTTCCTTCGTGTCGCAGACGTTGATGCTGTACCATAGAATTCTTACGTGTAAAGCTTTTACCGCAAATAATACAAGTGTAATCTTTTACTTTTTCATGCACACAACGTTTGTGAATCATTTTCTGTGAGTTTTGCGCAAAACTTTTACCACAAACTTCGCATTCGAAATCTTGACTTCCTTCGTGAACTGTACGTTTATGAATTAACATTGCACGGTGCCGTGTAAACCTTTTACCACAAACCTCGCATCCGAAATCTTTTCTCCCTTCGTGAACTGTTCTTTTATGAACCAGCACGGAACTGTTATCTCGAAATTTTTTACCGCAAATCTCGCATTCGAAATCTTTAATTCCTTCATGAACTGTACGTTTATGACTTAACATAGCAGTGCACTGTCCAAACTGTTTACCACAAACCTCGCATTCGAAATCTTTTCTTCCATCGTGAACTGTTCGTTTGTGTCTTAGCAAATGACTGCTCCGTCCAAACCTTTTACCACAAACCTCGCATTCAAAATCTTTACGGCCTTCGTGAGCTGCACGTTTGTGTTTCAGCATATTACTCTTCAATCCAAATGTTTTACCACAAACTTCGCATTCGTGATATTCTCTTTTTTCGTCAACTTCGTGTTTCAAGATATTACTGCTCATCCCAACGCTTTCACTGTTGGTTTTAAAAGTTATGACTTGTACTCTGAAAATTATTATTACTGTAACTTTAACGTCTGAAAATATTTTTTATTATAATAATTATTCATGTAATCTTCTTATTACATTTTGCAAATGGGAACGTTACGTACAAACTTAAATTACACTATTTAATTTAATATTACACTATTTAATTTTTTTATGCACCATATTATTTAAATAAAATAGTTTTATTTAATAGTTACTTTATTTTGTTGTAAACATATAATCCATTAATTTTAATAAATTTGAAAGTACTTTTTATCTATACTTACTGTGAATCGTTTGACATTACTGATGAATATTAGCAGTCTTGAAATACACAGTTCTTGGTAGAAAATAAAAAATTAGCAACTGAAGTTTATATACTTTGGTGCAAAAACTAAAATAAGATAGTTCGTGACTGTATCCACTATAAGTTAGTGCCGAACAATAGAAATAATAATATTAAGTGTTATGATTGAAGTGCGCACAGCGCGGTACGTAAAAGCTTCAGGTAAACTATAAACAATTATTTGCGTTAACCGCTGGTTTTGATCTGTGTCTAAGTATTCTCTCAAATAAACATGTTAAATAAGACGATTTTTATCCTTTCGTATAATTTTCAATTTATTTCTTTTTACTTCCTTCTAGAGAAAGCATTGTGATAGTAATTTTTGGAGTTGTTTGAAAAATCGGTTATAATTTAAGGTGTCAGGAACAAGAATAAACGGTTTTTGAAAAATGTCTGTATGGATGTATGTGTGTGTGTGTGTGTGTGTCCGTATGTATACGCCTGGATCTCAGCTTCTACTGAACGGATTTTCATCGTTCACGGCTCATTTTTTTTTGCTTTTTTTTGTGATGGTGGCAAAAAAAAATCTTTTTTTGTTTAGCTTATTTGTTTTTGTTTTATCGCAAATTTTCGATTTTTGAAAAATTTGACACCACCTAGCGGCAGTCCTGGAACTATGGAAGTTTTTAACTTTCGAACAAAGTCCGCATCGCGGGGCTTTCGATTGAAAATTTTTAAAGTACAAATTACTTTGCATATGTACCAAAAATTTTTGAGTAACAAGAATTTCGAGTTTGGAAATTTCTTCAAAAATTTCTGGGTAACTGTTTTGGGTAACGAGGGTCGCGGGACTTGGTAGTTTCTTAAAATTAGTTTATAATTGTTGCAAGAAAAAAAAATAAATTTTAATCGGGAATATTTCGTAGCTACAGGTATATACAATATCAGAAGTGTAATCTCTTCAAAAATTACAGATTGAATAGATTGTAATTACGATTCGATAACGCAATAAGAGCACAAGCGACGAGATAATGTACCCGATTACACGAAAACGTATTAAAAAGTAGCTTATAAGTCCGTCCGACTTTGTACGCCGGATTGCAGGATCGCGTCCCGCCGGAAATAAGCGCCCGGGGTATTCATGAAATTAGAAGCTGGGTTAATAATTGCAGACCGTATACTGTTGACACGGCAAATGAGACGCGACAGTTATGAAAAAGTACGCGGATTTCGGTCGCGCGTGATCGATCTGCTGAACTCTCGATATTTCCAATCTGTATATAAATATCGAAACGAGGGCGGCTACGAAGTATTTATAAATAGTCCGCAAGTAGGCTACAAAGCTATATCACTTTGTTTTTTCTCACATTATAGCACCGATATTTGTATTATTACTCAGTTTTTATCTGCGTCTGGACATTTTGTGTATCATCTTTTTAAACTTTTGATCGAGGAAATGCATAAAAAGCCGAACGTCCAGTTGAACCGTTTTTATAGGTAAATTTTGTAACGTTAATTTGATTATAAATTCTATTTTAACTTCTTTTGAAAAAATATTGTAGTATTGGTTGGTGTTAAAATAGTTACACTACACAAACAAAATATCTGATACATAACTTTAAAAACTCCCTCGCGTTCGAGAGTCAATAGAATAAAGAGCAGGCAACCATTAACGCAATACAATCCACGCACTTATTTGCCGTCCATCTCTTCCGCGCTATTTAATTTCGTTGGCCTGTTTCGTCACGGGCAGAAACTGCTCTCGTATCTTATTCCCCCTCCTCGTTCTCACCCCTCGCCCTCTTCCTCGCGCCTCTTCTTTTTTTGGTTTTGTGTGTCGAGTGGTCCACAGGCCTACTCACTTAAGACAGCTCTTATTCGCGATGTCACGAATCGTAGTGCCCTCGACGCGACCCTTAAACGTAACCGAGTCGGAAGATCGTCCGCGAAGCCATCGACCGTTAAGAAGAGCGGACGAAGGGTGATGCGCCTCCGCTGTTGCTTATAAAGTCGAGCTCTGGGGGTGCATCGAGCGGCCGAATGCTGGCTCATCGTGACGAGGCTTCTTGATAAGTGACTGTTTCAGAAAAAGAAATTTATTTGAGCTCCTATCGTTCTGTACTTGTTGTGTATATGGTGCACTTTTGTGTCTATCGTATGATTGTTTGCATTTTAGGCGATACGCTAATTCGATAAGTCAATTCGTCTACGTTCCACTTTTTCGAAATTCATTCAGCTGCTAATCTGCAGTTATCAATAATATTGTTTGTTTCGATTATCGTTCTTTGAAAAATAATATGCCACGTAACAAAAATTGAACTTCCTACGAAAAGCCTATAAGTGAAAGAAATTATGGCTTGATCCTGGTGAATTAAGATGACTGTCTTATTTTTCATATATATATATATCCGAATATCTAAGGAAAATTCCTCGTCTGTACACAATACGATTCGAGGGGCGCCCTTTATCGTGGGCTCGAGGAATTGGGTCAGACGATTAACGAGGATCGATGCAGCTAACAATTACATTGTTCAAGTGACGAAATTGACAAGGAAAAAGGTTAGTCGCAGCGCAAGATGGATTAAGGCGAATTATCTTTATTCGAGGTAGTCATTACGACGTGTAAGGATTAGTAATAATAGATTTTTTCTTGATATTGTTCGAATATTATTTAAAAAAAAACTGAATGATACTTATTTAACCTCTTGACAAGTCGATCAAAATCTTTAAATTACGAACAGGAGTGTCTGAAATTGTTCTTTCGTAAAGTATTTGAAAAATTGAATACGACAAAAGTTTTTGGCGTTCTTAATCTCGTACGGCGAAATTGTGATCGAAAAAGTTTTGCAATGTTTTGATTCCACAAAACTTTAGATGAATCTACTCTTTTAAAATCTTTTAAACGTTCACTAACAAGTAATTAAAACTAGTGTCCATTCAATTTCTTTGAGTCGTAAAAAGAAAAATGATATTTGTGTCGACGGATTTTACCTTAGTTGTAATTGATTGTTCAGTAGTTAAATAAATAAGATACTCTGCTATCACGAAAGCTAATTATGAGGGATACGAAATATATTCAAAGAGCGCGTATACAAAGTGAAAAAGAAAAACCGTACTTGCACAATTTACTTATCTACACTTTGAATAACAGTATATTGTACACAAAGGGAACTCAACAGGCTGTATCAAAAGTTAGCTTATATCTCTAATTTCGTCCTTGTCACCAAGGCTTTTTGAACAAGTTGATAACATTAAAGAATACGTCTAACAATGATACGAGCATCAGGCGAAAAGGCCTCGGAATCTGGAACGATCCATTCATCAAAGGGGAATCCCCGATCATACAAAAATTCGAGGAATAAGCATAATGCTCGAGCCGACGCTCAATCAGAGGACTTAGCGCGGGGAAGGGTGATGTCGTGCAAGCGCCGTCATCAGCAATTTTATTTCCTTGATTGCCGGCGCCACAACTAGCGCGTGAAATTCGCGTCCTTGGGCCGGGGAGAGAGAAGACGATGGGAATAGGATCGGCGCGAGGTGCCCTTAATAGGGGTCCGAAAATGGGTTAATGCCTTCATTCCGCATAGGATCTCCGATAGCTCTTATCCTCCGCTACATCATTACACTGCGCGCCTGCCGCGCGATGCGGCAGACTCACGAGTTCCCTCTTTTATCGGGTGTACAAAATTTTGGGCTCTTCCCTGGCAGTTTCCTCCTCCCCTCCCCCCTGGCAATGTCTCGCGCTTTCCCTTTTGTTTCCTTCGGCCGCTTTGGTAATCTGCGCAGATGTAGGTCGTTAAGTGTCAATAAGTTTTTACGATCAATAGTGTGCATTGCTCATCGAGAGTTGTAATGGAACCGTTAGAGACGTGGGAATATTTTTAGGACTATGGATGTTATAAATAACATAAGATGAGAATAAACTAGTTAAATGCAATGCATTCTTGATTGATTTTTGTAAAATAATACCACTATGGTGTATTTTACGAAAATTTTATCGCACGAACTTGTGAATTTATTGCTCTAGCTATTGTTTCAAGATTGGAGTCGATATAAAAGTTTTTCTCGCGAGGAAACAACTTGTTGAAATGATATAAAACTAATTTTTAGTGGAATTAAGTTATACGTACCAAAGATTGGAACAGAACTTTTATAGTGTTCGCTAAATGAGGAGAAGTATATTGTACTACACAGTAAGAAACGATTTTTAACTCAATAACTCATTATAATTTAGCCTTGCGAGACCAAAACAATCTAGTCGATTAAAAAAAAAAAATCGCCGTAAAGCTTCTAATAAAAGAAAAGCTGATAAATATTAAAACAAAACTCAACAAGCCATATTCTCGAAGCTACAAACACGCACTTAAAATTTGCATATTACCGACCAATTGCCTTTCAGAAGCTAAACTGTAGCTCGAAAACCTTCTCGCAAATATTCCTTCGGCGCAAAAAGCGAAAAGGCAGAAAAGCCAATCGGGAAGCAAAAAAGCCAGCCAGCCACCCTTACACGCAGCCGTCGAGTCCTAGTCCGGGAGACTCGCTCAGATTAGCGTTCAGTAGTAACGGAACGGATACGCGGGACGACGGGGCGGGTGTAACACGCGATTTCGAGGAAATGTCGTTAACTCCTCCCGAGCACTTACCGCTCCGTGGTGCGGCTTCGGTATAGTTACCCAAGCATCAAGGTCGGCCGCGGTCTGGGGGGGAGGGGGCGGGAAATTTGACTTGCAACTGCGGATACGGCCGCAGTTCGCCGAGAGTCGTTTTCCCAAGGGCCGATTTGCATGTGAATGCCGGGGGAAAGCCGGAATGTGTCCAGGTCGAAAGGGCCGCCCTAGGATTTTCTCTCGGTTTCTCTCTGTCTCTCTAAGGCCGCTGCTGGGATTGTTTCGTCTCTGGCCAGTGGCTGCGTAAACTTCCGGGAGCGAAAGTTACAATCCGTGGCGGCGAAATTATCGGTTATTGCGGTGGTTCATTTTTACGAATAACGAATATATTTGTAGTATTGTCGTAGTGTTATAAAAATTAGAAGAAAAAAAATTATTTGAATGTTTTTGTTTTCAATGATTGTTTCGTTATTCTCAGAATTGTTATTCTCTGCTCGCTGAAATGGGAGTAGAAATGCTTTGTTATTAGCATAACACGGAAAAACGATTTTCTGGAAGGCAGTTAATTTCAAGTTAAACTTAATTAAGCAAATATTATTGTACTGAAATGAATAACACATTTTCTTGCATAAAGACACGGAAAAAATAAGGTCGATTTATGCAAAAATGTTTATCTTCAAAGAGTCTGGCGTTAACGCATTTCTTCAACAGAAAGAGCGTATAATTTGTCTAAGTATCAATTTATTTTAAAAATATTTTACGTGTAGCCATATTATTATTTAATTAATGAATTAAATCGTAAAGATAACTAATTGTTCCTTTTAATTACACTCTCTATGACAGTCGTTCGAATAATAATCGTCGAACTAAACTGTTTCATGTCTGTTTTATTAACAATTATTACAACTTCAGCGAAGGTATTTGAAAATTTGTTAATATTGGTTTTACGATTAATTTCAAAATTGACAATGAGCCATAAGAACTTGATTGTAAGATATATGGTTGGGCATTGGCAAGAAATTTATTGTTCAATATAAACATGCTTGATGTTATGACATCATAGGATAACGAGCTGAATACTAAAAAGCCCAATACCAAGGCTATACGGTTAAAAATAATTTATTGTAATTATATTTTCAAGTTTAATATAAGTTAAATCTTGTTTGTAAGTATATTCATTTTTTTAGGAAGATACCACTAAAAAAGGGCGTGGTAAAATGCCACCGACTATTTATTATTTTTTTGTAAAAAAACATTAAAAGTATTTATTGAGAGAAAAAAAAATAATTTATTGTAATTATATTTTCAAATTTAATGTAAGTTAGATCTTGTTTGTAAGTATGTGACATCTTCCCCACCAGTGCAGGAAAGATGCCACTTTCAGGTCATAAATTTCAATTATTATTAATTATCAATTAATGGAATTTTTTTCAAAGAATTATTATGTATTTATTAGTTTATTGTGTTCTTTGTATATTTCAGTTATAAAAATGTTATTTCATTAATTTTTGAAATATATTTACTTCACTATTTTCCTTCAGTATGGCATCTTCCCCCGCTTTACCTTAAGTTTTAATTACCGTTGTTAAAATAGAATATTTGTTAGCAGATATTAAAACGTAGAAAGCATAATAAATGTTTCCTTTTAATTATGGAATAATGATTGGGAAAAATGAAAGTGCATTCTTTCAGGAATTCAATGATGAGAAATTTTAAATCATGTGATTGTAGTGAATCTACGCCGTGTTTTTAAATAAATATTTTTGAGTGCCTGTACTTTTGAGTACTGTAAGCAATCTACAATTTGCTTTTAATTTATTAAAAATAGTAGAGTTCCATTATTTACGTTATCTAAAAGTAATGATTTAGTGAACTTTATGTTGGGATTCGTTTTCATTACTTTTTTAAAACCAGCTGCATATTTTAGTTCTACATCAGGAACACATTTCGAAAAAAACGTATTTTTCGCGAAATAGAATTTTAAAATCCTCAACAGAACGATCATAAATATTCATTGTTCAACATCATATTCAAGATAATGCATCATAAAACGCCAATTTATTGTTTAATCAATGACACATACCGTTTAAATTCAATTTTTAAAGCGAACGTATTACAACGTCACAAAGAATCCTTCAAATAAATGCACCTTCGCTCCGCGCGGGACTAAGTAATGGATTCAATCTCCCTCGTTCCGCGGCAAGTGTCAGGACGGCGATGCTCCGCTGCTTACAGTACACACACACGCCGAGCTCGCCTTAAATAGCTCGTCGCAGCTCGCAGGGTTAACTGCAATCTCGCGGACTCCTATACCAGCCGATAAATCTCCCCGAACGCGTGTGCGTTCGAGAAGCAGCGGCGGTGGAGGAAGTGGAAAAAATATTGCCTAAGCCAGTTTTTCGACCTTGAACTGGGGATAGAAAAGGAGCAAGTTCCCTCGCGCGCATCGATCGAACAGAAGTGCATTAAATTTTGCGCCCTTTTATAGGGCTCACCGTATAGGCGGAGAGTAAAAAAAGCGCCGTCATATACCTCTCTCTCGATCCCCTTTTTTACTTTCTCGCACTGGGCGATAAAACGCACTCGCTGGAGTTCGACGAAAAAGGATAAAAAAAAGTCGCACGTTCGACGACGGTCACGGCGTCGCCAGCCGCCGCCAGCCGTCGTCGCGCTTGATAGGGATAAGGCCTTTGACTCGGAGATACTCGGCGGGGACCCAGGAAACTTGGCCGTACAATCGCAGGCCGCTTCCAACGTGTTTACCTCGTTTCGTACGTAAAGAGTTCCCTCGTTGTTCCCAATGCATTCGAAATACTTTTTTTTCTTTTTTCTATATATACTTTGAGATATAGAAGTGGATTTGATTTCTTTTATATGATTTCTTTTTTCGTGCGCTCGAAATTTTTCAATTATTGTCGGAAGGAGATTCGAGAGATAAGAATAAACTGAGTTCGCCGAGGAAACGTCTGAGAAAGAATTTTCATTTTTTTAAAAAAAAACTTTAAATCTGATAATTTTTTCGAAAAGTATATAAGAGAGTAAATTTTACCGTACTTTGGGGGAGGGGGGTATTTTTGCCAAGAAACTGGAGTTGAAATTGTTCCGTTACCCTTTAGTTTTTGCGGATTCGGCAAAAATTTTACTTTTATGGTACCGTAAGATATAGGCGAAATCACTAAAAAGAAAATACGGCCACTGCGAATGGACGCGAAAAACTGATGGATAATGGAGCAATTTCGATACGAGATTTGCACGTTCAGCGAACTAGAATATGATTTGAAGTTCATCATCTGTCTGCTGCCAAACAGGCCAAAATTAAGTTTACAGCAAATTTAATACTTTTATCGCGACATAAGAAAACCTACTTTATTTATAAAGATATTGACAGTTTTATAAATGTGCAACAAGTTTTTGTTAGCACATTTACATTAATAGCGCGTCTATTTACGGCATCGCCGTTGCAGCGAATATCAAAAGAAGAATGCTTCGTTATATGTCTATATATGCACAGATAAATCTTCGCAGAAAAAATATAGATGAAAGCGAGGAGAGAAAGAAAGAGAGACAAATAGCCTTTACTATTGCGAATAGGGGGTGCGAGAGTCGACAGGTCTAATCCGTTCACCGGGCTCGAAGGCTATATATATACATTCGAAACGCGCAGACACACTTCCGCACTCGAGAAGGGCCTTTAGAATAATGATTACTCCCGGTGCATGTGCGTGCGTCGGAGAAATTTTACGAGCGCCCAGTATACTCTCTCGCTTCTTTCAACCTCTATAATTCAGCGACCCTATAATTCGTCCCACCCCACGCGCCGCGAGACTTTTAATTAAATACTTGAGTTTTTTATTCGATAAATAAATTACATCGATATCAGGGTGGACTTTTTTCCAACTGTCTCTCTCTCTCCCTCTGACTTGCGGGACGGCGATTTTCTGCGTTTAAAGTATCGATTTTAGATTTTACGTTGAGTAAAAGACGGAATTACGTTTCGACGCAGTTTAAAAAAAAAAAAAAAACATTGCTCAGCCCACAAAGATGCTTTTGATTCGAAAAAACTTCCGAGCGTACAAAAAAATCTTTTACGTCTTGACGATGAAACACGTTTGAATATTTAAACTCGTCAAACGCGCGCATCCCTCCCAGCGCGCCGCGATCGTCGGCTTCGAAAACGCTTCCCCCGTGCAGTAAAAAAAACATAAACAGCTCATCGAGTCGAATAAATTCCGGCCTTCGTTTCTTATTCCGGCTTAAAGCGCGGAAGAACGCTCGAATCTCGCTTTATTATTTAAAGTCTCCCCCGGCGCTCGGGGGAGAGTCGGAGGCACGAGCGGAGCGCGAGAGGCATACTGAGGATTTCGACAATAGGATGCCGGGGAGAGCTCGCAGTCGAAGGCTCAATCGTCAAGGTTTACCCCTTTCCCTGGCAATCAATACCGCCGCGGCGGGACCGATGCAGTGTACGCGAGCTTTTCGTCGCGCTCCGCCTCTCCGGCGCGTCTATTGTAACGCGCGTATATGGGTATTACGCACTATATCGGTGCGCGCGGCGGACAGAGGGAGTCTGCGTGCGCTCGGCGAATGGCGCGAAGATGCGCCCTGGTCGATCGATCCCGCGGGGAATCGATGCGCTTCTCGGCCTATGCCTTTGCCGTTTCCCTGTAGAGCCGGGAAAGGTGGCTTTGGAAATTTACGAGAATTTATCATCGCCGCGACGCGGTATTTTACCTCCTTTTTTCCGGTATCGAGCCTGTAGGCTGAGGAGGAAGGATTACGTTTGGATGGATATTTTTCCTCGTTTCGATATATAACGCATTTTGACGGATCGGCCGGGATAACTGGAAATATTTCCTTAGCCCGAAGAATACGGATCGCTATAAATCTTCATTTCGCGTTTAGGACGGAGGAGGGAATCGCTCCTAATGCTTCTGCACGAATAGTCGCGGGGCTTTTCGCACCGGTAAACATGCGAGATAACATTTTGTTGCCGAGTTCAACAACCTGCCGCAAGTTTCTCTATTTATTCTAAATGGACAGGTTTTGTCGCGTCCGCTTTAAAATTGTTTTAAGTCGATTTTTAAAAATTTAAACGGGGCTTTCAAAAAATTGATTAAATAAATTAGAGTTCTTTTGTAGCGATCTGTAAATGTACGTAATAAAATGAGCCGTTTGATTTAAATCCAACTGCCATTACAAAACTCAAATAAAAAGAAAATGCGAAAATAATAAAGATTCGATCCTTTATATAATATCAGTCGGTATCTATAACCTACATTCAAGAAAAAAAAAATAAACTTATCTTTAAGTCGGATAGATATAGTTCTTGTAGTTACAAGTATAGTCCATAATATTAAAAGAGATTAAACAAAACATTACTCGCAGTTCAATAGATATAGTTGATGTAGTTTAAAAATATAGCCAATAAAATAGATAATGTTTAGTTTCTTTTATCAAATTTAGGTCAGTTTACAAAATTAGTAGCTGTCATTATTCGCAGTTTTTCGCCAATTACTTTAAATATTTATTTAGCTTTACGAAATTAGCTCAGCTGGATATAGCCGCTGATTTTTGTAAGCTTGTTTATTAAATATTTGTATTTCAAATATTTTTATTTATTTACCTGATGACTTTATGTTAATGACAATTGCTTTAAAAACGACTTTTTAAAAATGTACAACCGAATTTTTAAGGCTTTATTATTAACTCATTTCATCATTGAGATTTTTACAATGAAATGTTCTTATGTAGCTGTAATAATTTTTTAAAGCTACGCAAGTAATTGAGAAGTAAGAAGATCTTATAAAAATAACAGCAAACTTTTAATACAGACGTGACTTGAATTTTGATGAACTTTAAGAAAAAGTATATTTGAATTTTTTTTTCATGTTTTGGTCAACGACGAAATGAACTAAAGTCTTAATTCAGTGGAAAGGACTTCTCCGTCGACTTGCTAGAGTTTTTGGAGGTCTTCCCTCGCTCTTTAGAACTTTCGGTATTGCAGTTTGCTTAACTCTAATAATCTGTACAGATATATGAAAAATCATGGGTGCTTTTAATTTACATTCTGAATTTCTTGCAATCCATTCTCTTCTGCAAATCGATCTTGTCTTTTGTTAGCTTTATCTGTTCTCCTTAAAACTTTGTACATTTAGCCGCATTTATCTTATATATATATGAGAAAAAACTCTGATTTTATTCTTTCCAAAGATAGAAGAAGCTGTTTGCTTCTGATTGTAAAACTTATTAAAATTAACAAGATTTCAAAATTTATTCTAAAAAAAGCTTCATAATTTAAATTTATACTTTTATTTATACATTATGCATTACTATATGCACTAAATAAGAATAAAAAATCGAAAGAAATAAGCTTATTCTAAAAAAAGCTTCATAATTCAAATTTATACTTTTATTTATACATTATGCATTATAAGCACTACTATGCACTAAATAAGAATAAAAAATCGAAACAAATAAGTTTTTTCAAGATTCATCTTCCTTGATCTGTAAGAAAATTTTAATGCCTGCCAAAAATAACTTTCAAATACCGGAAAACCGCAGCTGTACCCTGCATTTAATGCCGCAGCACGCGTTCGATGAAGGCCTAAAGAGTTGGCCCGTTGTAAGCTCAACCAAAGTAAATTAAGAAATACATATGCAAGGAAAGCAAGCAGCGCATTTTTTATGTGTACATAATTGCGTACTTTTTAATTATTAAATAATTTAAAATAATTATGCATCATGAATTTCAGATGTCTTATTATAAACATATTAGAAACTGTCTAAAACTATCAAGGATGTAGGGCAAAATAATGTAGTCACTGCGGTAAAATGCTTTAAAATTGCACCATAAGCAATATTAAAAAAGGGTAGAAATAACCAGAAAATTAATCAAGTTTCTTCTTAAAACTTTGAAAACAGTTTAAAGGTATTTTAAACTTACTTCTATTAAATTTCAGAGCTCTACATTATAAAGCAATTAAAAAATATAATTTATTTTTAAAATTGAGGTAAGAACATTTTTTATAAATAGTTTTAGTCGTAATATTCCCCAGACCTTATGTTCTCGGCCTCAATATCAAATAAAACCGCTTATTGCGATAATTCTATTTATTTACAAATATCAAAATTATATAATAAACTCTGTATTCAGTCCAAAAAGAGAGTATAATACAAATTTACTGCTGTACAGAGAGACATGTCCACACATCCGCTTAAAAGTTCGTTTTATACTCTTACATGCACTATCACAACTATCGGTACATTCATCATTTTCGAGCCAGCAACTTTGCATTTTGTCCTTTCAAAAAATACGCATTGAATCACTCGCATCGATAGCAGCCGGAGGCCTACAAGCGTGCATACTAATGATCTCATTAGCATGCCGCCCGGCCAAACTCGAAAAAAACCGCAGGCTGATACATAAAAAAAGTGCACGTCGCGGGGGAGGAAACGCGCGGGGAAATTGCGAATAAGGGCTGTCGTTAACGAGCTTTGGACAAAGAAGAGAGCGCAAAAAAAAATAGGAAACGCGGAGGCAGCACGAGTCGAGGAATTACGCGGAGGAATCAAACGGCTCCGCGATCTGCACGGTTCGCTTGTGGATTATACTTCACGTTTTATCGCGATATATACTCTTGGGTGCTTCTTTCTGACGTCTCGATCCTCTCCTTTTTGCTCTTCAACCTTTCCTTGAAAGCAGTTTGCTCGGGAGCTAAGTTTTTTTGGACATTACTCAATTGTGAGAGAAGGCATTAAGAAATTACTTTCTTGTACATAATACTATTATGAGGGGAGGTTTCAATGATAAGAAAGAACTGTAGTAAATGTTTGGAAGACGTTTTTTAATCTTATAATTAGTTTTATAAGAGAGAATCTTTGTAATTTTCTTGTGTCGACTGTAATTTTTTATAATTACTCTTTTTACGGAATCGCTACGATTGACCTTAATTTTAAAAATTAATCGATTTTTAAAAGAAATATTATAAAAATTTACTTACGTAATATATTAATTATTCTTCAATTATGTGACAATTAAAAATCCTAATAAAGTTTACATACTTAATTTATAGAAAATAGTAGTAGGTCATTGTGGTCACAACGTCTGACTAAACATTGTTTCCATCACTACTAGTGTTCGTAGATTTATAAAAATAATTCTATTAAAATTTTTAATTGTTATAAAGTTTTCATATATTTCATCAGCTAATCTTTTGAATTCATATTATTTAACAAGTCACAAAATTAATTTATAAAACGTTTACCTTTTTTAAGAAATTATTTTCAAAAGTAAAAACTAAGCTTATTGATAAATTTGGAATTGATTACAGAAAATTAATTGTAAAATTAGTAATCTTATCTTTTATTGATTTTTTAATTATCCAAATATCATTATTTAAATATATTCTAATAGAAAATTAAACGTAAAAATAAACGTTATTTAAAATAGAAAAGCATATTACTTTAAAGGCCTATAAAAATACAATTTTTTAAATGTATAAGACGTCCAAGTTCGGCATTAAATTTAAATTTTAATTAGGCCTTGAAAAGAAAGTACAGAACAGCGAAACTTTATTTTGAAACTTATTTACGCAACATCATTATTTAAACAAAAAGTCTATTATTTTTTAATCTAAAATCCACGTTGTAAAATAATAAACGTAAACAGTCACTTTAACAAAAGTAACGCATTTCTCTCAGTTAAATCCACTATTTTCGACTGCAGAGTTTACCCAAGGAATTCGCACACGCTTCTCCGTCAAAACTAAGAAATAAAATTTGAATACGAAAGAGTGCAGTGTATACTCACGAACAAAGATGTTACTCATCAAAGTAGCAGGCAGACAGAATACGATAACCAGCACGTCGGCCACCGCGAGGTTGACAATGAAAAAGTTCGTAACCGTGCGCATCCTTGGCGAGCGATAAACCACCGCGATGACGAAACTGTTACCGATCAGTCCGACGACGAAGACCAGGCAGTACGCGACGAAGTAAACGACCGACATCGCCACACTGTGCCTGTACCATCTGTCCGGTACGTGCTCGCTCGTCCCGTTGAACGAGCCGGGCATCCTCAGCAGGCCCTCGGCCTCGTCCATCGTCCCTCCCCCGAAGTGGGCCCCGGGCCGCCTGGTGCTCGCCAGCACCAGCAGGTCCTGCATCGTCCCGTTGACATACTCGACGAGTATCTCGGCCCTCGGGCCCACGACCGACCTCAGATCGCCGAGGGCCGCGAGGCCGCTCGGACTGGTGGGCAGTCCGGTGGCCGGCTGCTGGCCGTTCGTCCGCCTACGATCGAGATCGAACTCGTCCGAGTCCGGCAGCCTCAGCGAGGCCATCTCCAGCAGGGGTGAGGGCGGCTGCAGCATCGACGCGACTGCAGGCGCTGACAGGCCCAGGCCGCCGTAGCCCCTCAGGCCCGGGTAGCGGTGATGGTGCTCCTGCTGCTGGTGCTGCTGGTGCTGCTGCTGCTGCTGCTGGTGTTGGTGCTGATGGTGAGCCGCCGAGGCCGCTCGCGCTTCGTGATGCCCGTGGCGAGATGCCGAGAGCGGCACCCCGATCATGGGATTTGGCTTCGCAGCGGCGAGGCGGAGGAGCTCGGAGGAGGAGCTGACGGTCGACTCGCTGCTGGGGACGGACCGACTGGCGCGTTCCAGGGCCCTCCTGGCGCCTCGTTCGCATCCGATCTCAATCGAGGCCAGGGGGAGCAGCACACCGCGCGGCACTGTATATCTTTATATCTCTCTGCCTCTCTTCTTTCTCGATTTTTTAGGACAAGAGCCTCGGCCCGCCGCGGGCTAACGAGGATAGGGGAGAGAGAGAGAGAGCCTCCTTTGAAGTCGCTTTTTAAGATTCTTAAGCGGCGAGAGAGAGAGTTCGTCGGCCGATTTCCCGGGGGGTGAAGCACCTCGGCCAGAGCGCCTCAAAGGAGCCGAAGAACGAGAGGAGAGACGGAACGACGGGGCGGAGAACGAGGGCAAAACGAGCGTCCGCCTCCGCGTGATCTCGCGCGATAAAGGCTCCTCGACCGCGCACTAATCAAGTATCTGCACTTGCTCTCGGCCGCATCAGCGTTTTTTTCCTCCTTTGAAAACTCCGGTTCGCCGCTCTTTCTCTCTCTCTCTCTCTCTGTGTTTACCTTTACCGCGGGAGTTCGCCGGCGCGCTTTGCCCCGCGCTTCTCGCGGAGAGAAGAAGCGAAAACGCTCCTCGACGGGGGGGCTCGCTCCGGGGGAGACTTCCTCGGTGATGATGATGATATCTGAGGCGATGACTCGAGAGAGAGAGCGTGGCGACGGCGCGCTGCAGCGGCGGCCGTGATGCGGCTGCTCGATGGGGGAGACGACGGGCTACTGGCGGGCCGCGGCAAAGTCCGCGGCGAGAGAGAGAGATGCGGCAGCGGCGCGTCGACGGCGGGCTGTCTGCTGCGTTTGGCGGCGCTGCCGAGGAGCGGCGAGCCTCCGCCGCTGAGCGCGCCGACTGCGCAAGCGTTACACTTCCGAACGAGGTACTACTACGAGCCGAGGTGTATACTATACTACGCGACGGGATATGGGCGCGGGGGGGAGTGTGTTGGAGCGCGGGTAAATCGGGGTTTGGCGAGGCTGCCTTTTTTTTGGGGGAAAGGGACGCGGAAGGGCTGAGGTCGGTGCTGGGGATATGCGAGTCCTGGGCGGAGGCCTTGAGGAAGGTTTCTTTTTGATTGCAACAGCTTTTGGAAACTTTCGGTGTAATGAGTGTGGTCAGGTTTTTGACGGAGGAAAAGCTTTTCTGTTGTTTTATTCCTGATAAGCGTATCCAGCTTGTGCAGGTTATCATAATATTTTGAAATTATGCAAATTTGTTAAAAGCTTGAGTCATTTCCAAAATTTCATTTGGCATGAATATTGAAAATGTTTAATGTATTTAAATTTATTTTAAAGGTAACTTAAAACATACAAGGACAGAAGTTTCCTATATGAAAAAGCATATCAATAAAAAATTCTTGGATTTACCAAACAGAATTTATATTTTTCTTTAAAAATTTTAACTCACCAGCCGTTTCAAAATGTTAAATAGTTTCCAATATATTAATATCTACTTATCATAAACATTGAAATACCCTTTTAGTATAAATATTCATAATATTTTATCAAATAATTTTAAATTTTGTGGTTACTTCACATTTTTCTCATCAAAGAATCAAAAGTCAACACTTCTGAAGCGATGCGCTTGTGCCTTTAAAAATTATGACAATATTTAAATTAAAAAAGAAGTGCCAAATTTTTAATCTCATTATTCATTAAAATGTAAACGACGCTCGGCGATGTGGTTTTCTGGAAGCCTATAACGCATTACTACGTCAAATTGAATTTTCGAGTAAGTCTCTGTTTGCAGGCGACTAATTGGATGTTTGCTTTTGTCGTGCCCATCAGCAATCTCCACGTCTCTTTCTATCTTATTGTTGCGCTCTTGTTAGCGGGATCTGCCGGCTTCCGCAATTTGTTATGACTTCAAGTTTTTAAATTATTTTCGCTTTGGAGTTTGTTTATTATTAACGTTTTTGTAAGTTGGCTTCTTGTTAGAGATTTAAAAGTGTGTTTTCGAGAATAGAGAAAGCTTCTAATTGAAACTTGATTGGAACCCAATTGTCTTTTACAACTGTTAGTTTTCTAAGCCAAAGTAACATTTTTTATAGAAATTTAGAAAGTAATTTAAATTTAATTTCAGTTTGCATTAAAAAACGATGAAATATTACACAAATTCAATGGTACTAATTTTTCATCCATTTAAACTACGCGTATTTTCATTAAATGTTATATCAGGCATAATTAATCGATTTTTTAAATAATTTAATGCGTGAAAGAATTTCATTAGTAATCTTTGAATTCTTGCATTTGCAAAAGTCACAAAGAAGAAAACACAATTATTATAACGTACTTTTCTCTTACGTTAAAAAACCGACGTTATTTTCACACGGATACCTTTCAATCCAATGTCATCTTTATCATTTTCCTAAACGCCCGGCAGTTTGTTATTAATTTAATAAAAAAAAAGGCTATTATATCCACCTGCAAATGGTTCGTTAAATGTATCGACTGATAAATTTCTTTCCCTGACCTATAAAAGAAGCGCACTGCGAAAAGCCTTCTATTCGCTTATTACGCGTATAATTCTCGGTGTCGGCGAAATCGATGGCAGAAAAGCGCGAAACAACGAAAAACAAAAAAAGGAAAACAGAGAGAGGAAAGCAAGCCGCGCCGCGCCGCGTACGTGCGTATTCAAAAACTCGGCGAAGCCGCGTCGGTATACGATAAACGTGATTTGCAGCGCGGAAAGCCCGGTTTCTGCGTGGGTCGTGCTTTCAGGGATGTCCTACTCATAAGGGAAGGAAATAAATCGTTACTAAATAGGTTAGTCGGCTTGTAATTGTTTCTCCTTCGCTTCAGATCCTCGCTACCAGATGCAAAGCGCTCTTTGATTTCGCCGTGTCAAGGACTGCATCAAACTTTTTGTATTTTCATAATTTCACGCGCGCGGGACGTGCGCTTTTCGTCTCTCTCGGTACGGCCGACTCTGATTCGAATCGATCTTTTTCGCGAAACGAAATTTCGGGCTTTTTTTTTAAACCATGGATATTTCCAAAATTTTATTCTCTGTACTTATTTAAATTCGACAATTTTGCGATGTACCTTTTATCAAGTCAATTATGTATCGAGCCATCAAAATGTAATGCTGTTATAATTAGCTTTTTGCTTTTATTAATTTCGAAATTTCGATGCTTCGATATTGCAGTTTAAATTGTTAGAATTCATCCAAATTTTTTCTGAGATTTATATATTTTTAGAACTAAATTTATTTTTAAAATTGTTGAAGAAAACCGTTTACCTGTTTCAAATGGCTTGAAATTAGGCTCTAACTATATTTCCATTTTTAAGCCCTCTAAAACGTCAAATAATGATTTAAAGCACTAAAAATGTTTTATACAACCGGCCTATTCGTCTAGTATTGTGTTCTAGAAGTATTGACTACTCTAAGAATGGCGTTACATCTAAATTGATCATTTGTTCCAATAACGAATACAGAAAACTTTAGGCGTTTTGATGAAAATCAATTTGTAGTCGTGCAGGCATCGAATCATCATTTTACATTTTTGATTGGGGCAAAGAACGCCGCCTCGACAATTATCAAGTCTACTATCAATATAGAACATTTTTTGGAGATTAATGCCAGTTTACTTAATTAATGGGTCACAATTAAAGTGTGTACATTTTGATTTCCAGAGCCATTATGGAAATTTTTTTTTTCAAGATTGCAATATGTAACCAAATAAAAATAACCTTCTATAAAAAATTAATCATTATTAAGTATATACCGACGGAATTTTTGGCGGCACAAATAGAAAAATAGCGGTGGGTTTATCGCCGCGGGAGGCCAGGGCCTTTTTTGAAGAAGCCTTCGCGGCAGGACAGATAATTCTATTCTGTAGTACAAAAATAAAAAATTTTCTCTAAGTTTGACCCAAAAGCTAGAAAAAAGTATATGACTTTTGTGAAATATTGATTTTTGACTTGAGCTATATTGAGGTTTCACGGTCTCGTCTGCTTTACACCGTGTGCTTTATCTTAAATCGAACCACTGAAACAGTTTATACATATTATGCTGATTTCTACAAGTTCTATAAATTTCATTACATTTGATATTCCATCATTAGATGCAAGTATTGACAGCAAAAGATTTTTTAACGCTTGAAGAGATTTTTAGTGATTAACCAAACTGCGACATTGATTACTGATATTTATTACCCTAAAGTAACTGTGTACAGAAGATAATACTAAGGGTGCAATCTTTACGTGAAGCAGGTAAGCATCTTAGCGCTATTTCTCACTTAGTAATGCAACTCAGGCAAAGTCAGGTTTTTTTTTAAGATGCTTTATCTGGATAAAAAATTATAACGAACTAACGACTGATATTATTATTAACATATTATTATTAACCTCCTTAATAAAAAAAAACTCAATTTTTAAATATTTTTTAAAAGTGTCTAACTATGATAAGTAATTTACAAAATGCACACTATGTAATTACACAGTAGAATTACTTTATAAAGGGCAAAGAAAATTAACTGACAATGAAATCGACATAGGAAACTGACGCAATCAATATTAGCTTCATATTTTTACGTGTTATTAGATAGATAAAGGTTTGCGCGTCTTGTTTTCCTCTTTGTTCCAGGCGGGCGGTCTACTAATAAAATAGACAGGAAAAATACATGAATGGATGCGTAAACTCGTGCACATTAATTGATAGTAGAACGTAACAGTCAAGTAAGAGCATAAATGTAGAGGTGAATGGAATCCTACGAAAGTTGTAATCTTATTTTGTTTATTAATACAAACTTGCTTTTTTGGCTTTGTTTACTTTAATAATATATCAAAATTAAATGAAAGAATAAAAAAAAATTTTTTTTTTTCAAATTTAAAAAGTCTTTATATTATTCGCAAAAACGAAATATCCAATTTTATAAGCTTTTTTTGGCATTTCAGGTAGAATCAGCAAGAATTATTACGCATTCGTTAACTTTTTTAAAAACAAAATACAATTATAAAACAAAAAAAATCCCGAGTCTTATTTTCCTTTTCCTCGCAAAACACGGAGATTTAGGGAAACGGCCAAGTCACTTCCGCACAATATTTTAAAATAATTGCCGAGTCACTCGGTCTTCCTTTATCATTCTTCAATTTATGGAAAAGTGCTGAATAAAAGCCGTTCGTTTTATAAAGGCCACGGGGCTCGCGACGGTAATTGGATTTTCAAATTCAGAGCCGATAGACGCCGGCGGCGGCGGCGGCGGCGCATCCGTCCGTGTGTGAAATAATGCGTAGTGAATCAACTTTTTACTTTTTCCCCACTCTCTCTCGCTCTCTCTCTCGCGAGAGAGACACGTACTTCCTTTTCACCGCCCACGTTCTTCGCAAAAATTGCCCTTGCACCAATAAGGCAAACTGCGCGAGGACGAACATTGTCATGACAAGAATGTCCTGTTGATAAAGTTTTGCTAAGGGGGGAGGAGGAGACCGGCCACGGAAGAGGGAGACGAGCATCCATCTTTTCGTGCTTCCTCCCTCAATTTTTGGAGCTTGTACGCTTGATAATGTAACTCATTGCGGGGCGATTAAGCGGAACATTAATTTACACGCTGTTCGTAAAAGTATTAGAGATCTTTACATAATTATTGTAAAATGAATTAGTAACCAATATTTGCCTTAGGGACTTATTTTCAAGGAGGTGTTAATTACACTTGCCGTCCATAAATCCATAACCCATAAAATCTGACAATATATTAAAATCAAGAAACAACTGATATACTCTCTGTTTATCCTTGGTCTAGATACCGCGAGCTTCGTGCCCTTTTTTCTTTCTTTTTTTTTTATGCCATACTGCAAAAAGGAGACGTGCGTTGAATTTTCACTTACCCGCTGCCTGCAAGCGCGAACGTCGATTTTATTGATTATTGTTTGCCGATAATGCTCGGTGTACCCTTCGTAGGACTTTTCGGTATGCCATTTATTTTAGAAGCCCTGATTTGTTTTGTTTTCGAAGTGGATGGAAAGTTTTTAAAAATTAACGAATCAAACGTCGACGGTAATCGAAGAGTGAAAGTTGTACTAAATGATATAAGATTACAAAAGAATAAAGTTTTTCAGTCGAATTAAATTTAGATTTCGATTGAAATCAAAATTTTTTAAGAATAATTCAATCTTTAATAATGATAAGAAAATAAATAAAGCTATGAATAAAAGCTAGGATCCACATCGATAATTGTCAAAGCGAGGTAAATGTTTCAAAAGTATCGTGGAAGCTTAAGAAAATGTATTTCTTTTTTTCTCGCGTTTGCCATTCGATATTTTATCACTTGGTTCATCAAGTTAGATATGTGATTAAAGATGCGACCTAATTCCTCTCGTCGACCAAGCATTCCCACGGACATATTTTACAAGAGGCTCTCCATCACTGAATACTTCGATTTTTGATATTTCTAATAATAGTAATATTATAAATTACATAAGGTATTATGAAATTATAAAATTCATCAGCTTTTTCTTTCAATAATCTAAAAAATATTCAACATTAAATCGGTTTTGATTGTCTAGTTTACACACTGCACAACAGAAAACCATATAATTCAATCGTGCACCAGTGTTCCTCGCGATCTCTCATTATTCTACCTTCAAAGTAAAATCAAAACACCGTTTACCTTCCACCACCAGATACGCATTCTTACTCGGAGCCAGTCAAGCGTCGCCGTACAGATTTTCCATTGACCTCTCATTTCGCCGGCGTTATCCCCGTACCGCACAGCTTTTAAAACGACCTTTCTTTCGATCGTCAATGCGAGTGATGATGAATGCCGCATCCCCCCTTGGAACTAAGCTCCCAGTGATTTGTAATTTGAGAAGGTAGGTCAGGGCGTTCGCGTGGATAGGATTTTTTTCTCATTTTTTTTTTGAAAGTCAAACGTCGAGCAGTCGTACAAGTAATATATGAAAATTTATTCTTACGTAGGGTTTGATATATCATGGTACAAAGAGTTCTTTTCCGTATACTGTTTGCTTTTTTTTTTTAAAAATAACATATACGTGCGTGTAGGTATGAGGGTTGCTTACATATTAATGTTAAATATACATTTTTATTAACAATAGTTATATACAGTAACCAATCTGTACTGAGGTTTCGGAATATTATTTGAGAAACCATTCAAGCACACCATTGATTTACTTATTTTCATCCATTTAAAGAGAAAGTGTATTATTTATAACATACGACTTAAAAGTTGTTTGTAGTAACAATTTTAAATTCTTACAGAACGTACAAAAAACTAATTTTAATGTAAAATATATAATTCATTACATTAGATTTTGAATTTCTAATGGCCAAAATAAATAATTTTTTTATAAATACGATTCTCATTGTATGCAATAATAATTACCATATTCGCGGTTTCAATTAAGAACTACGAAAACTTTTACAAAAATTTCTCTCGTTACTCAATTCTTTTGCGGTAAATATTTTCCATCCTCTAATAAACTGATTTTTACAGCGTATACAAAGTCTTAATATATCCGTAAACTACGCAAAATTTAGAAATTAATTAGGACTCTATATATATTCGATGGCTTAACCGTGAACGAAATATATGGCTAATAATTACTAATTTCTTTTTAATTTAACCATGGTCCTAATTAATAATTAAATTTTTTATTTTACTATAATAAAAGGGTAAGAGAATTCTGTTGAGTCCCTTTTTCTGTTAGTCTTATCATCGTACAGATAACATTTTTAAATGATACATCCTTTGAATAAATGTCCATGTATATAATAATCAGTGCAAATCAGTGCAAACTCTTTCAATAAAAGTCCACGAGACCAAACATTTCGAGTACTTTTAAAATACAACGTTAATTACATATTGAAAGTTAAAAGTGTTTTAAAGTAGTTTAAATAATATTTAAGTAAATGAAAAATTAAGGTCCTTTTTAAAATTGACAGTTGATTACACGATAACTAAAGAGCTGAAAAAGAATATGACAAAATATCCTAGAGTGTACATGATTACATGAATATTGAAATCGTCACCCAAGTGGAAATAATTTATATAATTTTTATAATAATTTTATATAAATTTTGTAAAGATTTGGTTCTATACAATT
>JAWWEO010000036.1:22739715-22764619 GCA_035582975.1 Ormyrus labotus
ACGTTTAGCCCAAAGTTCAGCCATAGGAAACTTGGCCCAAGTTTGGGCTAAACTAAATTATTTTTACGCGGGTATACTCTGATAAAATAAATAAATAAAATACGGCTTTTAAAAAACATTGTCGCAAAAATTATTAACGACCATTAGAAAATTGAGTAACTCCGCAGCAAGAATCGCGTCAGCTTAACAGCAACCTCGCCCCCCATTACCAAACCTCATTTTCAACGCAATCCGCGCGCGATTACTCCGCAACGCCCGGAGGCTCTCGCTTAATAATTACCTGTGAAAACGGACGCAATTGGGCTCGTGCTCGCAGAAGCTGTGCTGGCGCATCTCGCCGGAGAAGGAGGCGGCCGGGTCGTAGTGGTGGAGTCCGCCCACGTATGAGGGGAAGAGCGAGGCCTTCTGCAGGGTGCCGCTTCCGGGTTCCGCCATCGCGAACCCGATCGGCGCGTGGAACACGCTGGATCCGTAGCGCTGACGGCTGAAGCGTGGAAGGAGTTTTACGTGTAATTGGCCGCGGATTAGACGATCGGGCGGGGTGGAATTTTAAGATAGTAAATTGGCAGGTGCGGAGATGACCTCGAGTTTTTTTTTTTTTATGTGAATTTGAAAATAAGGACGCGAACGTTGATTTACATTTTTATTTGGGGAATGGAATACAATTTAAGTGATGATACTTACTTCCTGTGTATGTAAATTTGTGTACAGTATGTATATTTGTATAACTGTTTTTGAATCTTTTAATTGTGCAGTAATTTCTTTACTCATTTTATCGATTGTAATTTCTGACAATGTCAAAGCGTGTTTTCTTTTAATTCAGTCATTACATTATATTTAATCGAGAACAGAAAAAAACAGTCAGTTGGATCGATTCCAAAGTGTAATAATTTCCTCAACACCGCATTTGTTCGATTAAAAACTTATTCATTTCATCCGCAAACCTCTTTAATTCCAGTAGCGACAACAAATATTTTTTCAACCAGCCCGACTTTTCATCATCGACTCGCCTCCCCAAGTACATACACGCTATTTAGTTCTCCATCGGCCCGAGATAAGCAGCAAACCGACTCCGAGGCAATAATATTTGTTCATCTGCGCGCCGCTTCCAACTGCCGCAGCCGCTAAAACGCGTCCGTGTGTGCGCGGTAATCGCGCATACCACCTCGACCTGTCGAATATCGCCCGCTGCAATTTGCCGTCCTCGACTTTGCGAGAGAGCGCACTGTGTGTAAGCGCGTTCGAGGGCCTTTACACACACACATCCGCATGCACGCTCTCGGTGTCGAGGCATATCGGAGTTCAAGGCCGCGTGCGCGCGTGAAAGCGTGAAAATCGCAGTAAAAGCGAACCTCTTTCTCGCCCTCCCCCACCCCCCGCACTGGTGGGGGAGGTGGCACCCAAGGAACGGGGAGGGCAGCCTTTTTCGCGGACGTGCGCTCGCTATGCGGGATCGGTTGAAATCAATCGATCACTCCGCATTATCGGCTTAAATAATCTACTGCGAGCTTCGAGTGGCGCGACGTGTGTGTGTGTTGGAAGGGCTCCGCGTCGTTCGGGAACAAAGGTTGATTCGGGGGTGTATCGCGAGAAAATCGCCGGAATTTTGGCGAGCGAAGATTTTTTCCGGAAAGTTTACGTTTTCGAAACTTTTCGCTCGAACGATTTAGATTACCTTTTTTCGATTTAGTTTTTATATATTCATAGTTCTCGTTCTTCGCCGCGCGACGCGGTAAACATCTTGCGATTCCGTTACTTTACCCGGCGGATCTTCCGCCCTTCGACATTCAAATGGATTCTGTCTGGAAAAAAGAAAGAACTTTCGCTCGAGCGCATTTCCGAGCTCTTTCATTTTTCATTATACATGAACGGACGGGTCTCTTGATCTCGAGATCGCATCGGATATCATCCGCCCAAAAAACTTTTCCTCTACTTTGAAAAACTCATATAGTTAGAATATATGTACATAAATTCTAGAAAAGTTCGCTGATTGTCTTTGACTTGTCTTTTTTTCATTATCCGCTTCTTTTCTTCAGAAAATTACGTGAGTAAATATGCATTTATTTCCTTTTTTTTTTTAATAGAGTATCACACAATTTTTTCACTATTATAATATAAAACTATTGTTTTTAATTCGTATGTGTAGAATCGCTATTTGATCATTGTTTTTAATTTATATCTGTAGAATCGCTCTTTGATCCGACTCAGAATTGTTGCATAATACGTAAGTTGTTCAGTACAAACAATTTTTAGTATAAGCTTGTTAAGTTGGAAGTGTGTAGCAAATAGAAAATTTAGGTTCCAGTGTTAATTAAATGAATGAATGGTATAGTGATTAGTGAATTAGTAGAGATTAAACGGAGTTCGAAGTAATTCGTGGAAATTAGTGGCACTTCGGCGGGCTGTTAATCATAGAAAGGACGATTCTCCGTAGAAGCGGTGCACAGTGCGAGGAACAGCACTGATGTTACTGTTACCCCTACAAATTAAAGGCAAGTTATTAGTCGTTAATGTAGGCAGCGTCGGAAGCAGCTGTATTGCAATCGAGGATTTTCCAACGCCGTATTAATAAGATTAATCTATCGAATTCGGCCTCTCCAATTAGAAATTATGAAATCACTGGCAGAAATCTCAATCCAATTTTTAGGTCGTTAATATTGAAATGTCCTATTTTTCACCCATCAATGAAACGCTTTTTCCGGTTATTTTGAAGCGTTTAATGGGTTAAAAAATAGAATAAATTCTGTAATATCTATTTTTTCGGTATTTCCAAGTTTGTTATATTAGCCAATTTAGATACTTCTAAAAGATCTAAGAACTGGAGTGAGAAAATGACGACGAGGCGAAATTCACATTTTGCTTAATTTCTCATGGAGGAAAAATTATTAACGTTAATTACATTTAAATACTTTTAAAAACACCACTAAATAACTGAGAAAAAAATACTGTAATTTAACAAAAATAATGTGAATTTGAAATTCTACCAGGAATATTGTATCAACAATTTGTCTGAGCCTTCACTTATCATTAAAAATCCTAATCAACCGACGCTCAATTAACAATTCAGTTGAGTTTAAAAACGTAAGTAACCGCGAGGGTGCGAGGGTTGCCACGAAAAAGGGCGAAAAAGCGCAGCGTAACCAAACAGACGGGGGCCAGCAAAAAAAAAAACAAAAAACAAAAGCCACCGACGTAAAAGCTTAATGGGTTTGCGAATCGGGTGGGGGTGTGCATCGTGGGCGCCGCGCAATTTTCCGAAAGGGCGCGGGGTTTGCTTACCGTTTACTCCGCCGGACGCACGTGACGCACAGAGCCGTGACCAGGGCGCCAACGAAGACGATGCAGCCGAGCACGACCACCGCCACCTCCATGGTCGAGAGGAGATAGTGCTGGCTCGCGCGGCGTGGCTTGCTGCTCGCTATGTCCAGCACCTTGTAGCGCTCCAGTTCGCGCTTTATCTCGGATTTTTTGCTGCGGAACACGCTGGGCAGATATCGGTTTTGTTAGTTTTTGGAATGTTGGGAAGAGTAACTAGTTAATTATCTGGTTTTAGATTATAATTAGGGAGATATTATAGGGAATAAAATTGGAAATTTGTGTGTAAGAGCATAATTAAATTTATAAATTGCTGTTTGTATAATCTATAAAAATGGACGGAGTGGCGTTTAAATTTGTAAAAGTGAAAGCAGAGCTTTCAAACTACGCAGGTTATTTAACATATGATTTCGAAAAGTTTTAAAAATTTGTGTATTCAAAGTACAGTAACAAAATTAAATATAAAAAACATTTAGTACAAAAGTTCCGAAAATATTGGCAGGATGTTTATATGGTTCTGCAACAGCTGCCGCATGAAAAAGGGTTATGAAATTATTTGCAAGACCTTGTCACAGTTTTAAAATGCTGCGATTGAATTTTATTAAAGTTTTTTTCGTAACTTACTTTTGAAGGGTGTCTGAATCTATCATAACATTTAGATTTGGATCAACAGCGTATAAATACATGTCACTCCTGAAATTAAACAGAATATGTAATTGTTATATGATCAGAAAAATATGTAAAAACGGTTAAGATGTAATAAACTTACGAGGACGTATCGACAAGATTCTTTTCAAAATGAGGTTCAATTTTCCGAACTCGTACGTCCAAGCCAGTAACATTTTGCAAAGCCCTAAAATTGATAGAAGCGTTTTAAAATATTATTTTCTAATCGTCGAATTTTTTTTCATTACCTTGTAATATTATCAACTTCTGATTCTATATCTCCTGGTTTTTTACCCATTATCATCACCAACTGTTTATTGTCGTCAAGAACGTATACCTGTCGAGGAAAGCAAAATTTTTGTTATTATTTATGCACGAGAAAAAAATGTTCTTGATATAAAAACGTGAGCCACGTAAAAATAGCAGTTTACCAAGGTTGCAATCAATACGTTTAACAAAATAATACATGTAATTAGTGCCTCAATGCCTCAACATTTACACAGAGATAAAAACTACGCCGTCCACGATTTGTTAGAAAAGCTTGATGAAAAACTTATCGTCCGTTCTTAAAGTGGCCATTACGAATTGATCGCACCCGGAGACTCTGGCAGCCGCTGCAGTAGTGAAAGCTATTTTGCTCAGGGTCGTCAACACTTACAAACACGTTGGTGATGCTACTACGTCCATCTTCCGCGCCAGCCCTGTCTGTGGCCTTGACATCAAACCCGAAGACACGGCCCGAGTCTTTGGCGAAGCTCCCCGCTGTCTGCACTTGACCACTCACTGGGTCAATGGCGAATTTCGCCGGTTCCTCCCTTCCACCCAGTATCTGGTAACGAATTTGCCCGTTTATTCCGGCGTCCGGATCCTCCGCCTACGCCGAAAGAAAATTCGATGTGTAGTATATACATACACTTTGCCCCCGAGTCCCGGAAACGGGGGAGAAAGTAATTTCGATTTTTCAATCTTTCCGCGATTCGAGAGATATGAAATTTATAAGTAGCTACTGTAGTGGCTGTGTACACTTTAGGTTTGATATATTTACGGAATAATTCAAAGGCGATGTCGAAAATATCGTTTATTTGCTCGGTCCGACTTAATACGTACGATACTTTCATTGGTAATGTGTTTTTCAGCAAATATGAGATTTGGAAGCGATATGTTTTAATTTTCACTTAAGTAAAAGTTTTATTGAAAGTTCGATTTATAAATTTTTAAAATGTCAGTTGCTTTGCATTTTTGTTATAAACTAGTTTAACATTTAACCTAAAATTATTATATGTTCAATTTATCAATTACATATTTACCTGAACTTTGACGATATTGTGACCATATGGTACGGAGTTCGGTATAGCTGCCAAAACTGGTCGACCATTTGTTTTAAATTTAGGTGCATTATCGTTCACATCCTTTACTTTCAGTATTATTTTCGCTTCGTTGGGCCCTAATCCATTTAGCCTTTCACCTATTACCGGATAAATCATTACCGGCATACCACGAGCGGTTTTCACTTTATCCACCCGTACTTTCAGCTCGTATCGATCTCTTTTCTCGCGGTCTGGACTAGTCATCAAATACAACGATCCGTTTTTGGAATCAAGGAAGAAGTGATCTCTGACATTGCTGCCGTCCATTACAATGCTGTAGCGGATCTGTTCGTTTTTCTGCGCGAGCGAGACATTCAATTCTAATAGTTTCATGGGAACTGGAGAATTTTCTTCAACTTCCACCTCGTAATAACGATGCTGGAAGACTGGTCGTCTCGGATCATCCGGTCCTTCGTCTACGTCTAAAATTCTTACAATCAGCAAAGCAGTTGACGTTAAGCTGGGTGAACCCAAGTCACTCGCAATCACTGTTAAATTGTGAACACTCTGCGAAAAGAAAATGTTCATTAACAATCAAAAGGACAAACATATTTTTTTACATTCAGATTGCTCTCCCTACCTGAGTTTCATAGTCTAAATTACCGATTGTGGTAATTAAGCCTTCTTTATTGTCGATTGCAAACTGTTGCATTTGACCTCGAACAAACGGAAGGTCGAAGAGAATAACCCCGTTACCGTTACCAGCGAAGTCCGAATCGTTGGCATAAATTTTGGTAACCACCGTGCCTACTTGACTATTTTCTGGCACCGAAGCGTAATAAATCGGTACTAGTTGCTGCTTCGAATCTTTTTTGTAGACGTCGACAAGGCTGCTCGGTAATCTTCCTACTTCTTGGTAACCATAGAATGTCGGGGGATTGTCGTTGACGTCTTGGACGTGTACCTCAACGTCGACGCTCGAAGACATGCGCACACTACCGCTGTCTCTCGCAATGACTTTGAAATTATACAGGTCTCTTGTTTCTCTGTCTAGACTGCCAGAGACGGAGAACAGTCCTTGATACCTGAAATTATAAAATTAGGAGATTATTCAAATTCGATTTAGAACTGAAGGAAACGAATAAATTAATTTTGATACCTAGATATCTCGAACTTGGCATTTGCCACCGGACCAGTGGACACCAATTCGTAGGTGATGTTAGCATTCTCCTCGTAATCTGCATCACTCGCCTCTATCCTACCGATTTCGAATCTCTTGAACGTGCCCTCCGGAATATCGAAGGAATACCAGGATTGTTTGAAAACCGGCGCGTGATCGTTCACGTCGAATACGTGAACGCGAACCGTGACATTGTCCGCTAATCCACCGTGATCCATGGCTATGACCTCCAGAACAATGTCGGTCTCGGCGGGAGGGGCGCCGGCAACGGATATTTCACCGGATCTCGAATCCATGACGAAGTAGCGCTTAATGGCGGAATTGGACTTCGATTTGGACTCGTGGGAAGTCTGACCGGCCACCTCGGACAGTATGCTGTACGTAATCTCGGCGTTTCGAGCCTCGTCCGGATCTCGAGCGACGAGGCGAATTATCGGTGCGCCGATCGTTACGTTCTCCGGTACGTAAAGCAGAGGTGACCGGTGATCGGCGCTGTCGGAGGTGAGCGGAGTCGGGCCAGGATTTCTGACGGAGGTGGGAGTCATCGTGTCGTCTTTGGAGACGCGGATTCCTTGGTCGGGAAGAATTACCATCTGAATGAAGGTGGGCGAATTGTCGTTCTCGTCTTCTACGTGTATTGTCAGCGACACGTTCGATGACTTTTTGCCTGTTGAATAAACGATGCGTCAAAAAAATTTTATTTTAAAACTTACGAATTTTTATCAATGACGAAAGTTGAACCGTTATCGAGAATTTTTCACTTACTTCCCTCGCCAGCAACGACCTGGAGATTGTAAAGGGGCTTTTCCTCGCGATCAAGTAAATCCGAGGTGTTACCGGTGAAAAAGACCCGACCCGTCGCTCGATCAATCCGGAATAAATCACTGCCCTCCCCCCTCAGGGTAAACACAAAGCTCGCATCCTCGTCCGGATCCCGAGCTGATACGTGATTCGTCATAATCACCTCGGTGCCCGGCGGACTATTTTCCACGATGCGTCCTTCGTAGGCACTCGACGAGAATATCGGCGCATTATCGTCCTCGTCGTCGACGATTATCGTCACCTGAAGCAAGGAGATTGTATAAATTATATCATCGAAATGGTTTCAACGTCAGTTTTAAGTTATCAAAAATATAATAATACTAAAATAGTAGTTTGCTTGATAAATTACGAGAGCCTAGAAATTATTAATTTTTTAGATTCTAAGAACCCTTACGAAAAAATATTATAAGTACGATATACATAGTATAATTATAATTAACTTTAATATTTTCGCACTACGTATATCTACTAAAATAAACTATAGTATATAGTGCAGAACTATAGTAAATACTATAAAATATTATAATCATCTCTTATAGTACTTGACTAGAGTAGAGTACTATAGTAAATAATATATGTATATTATTTGTAAGGTGCAAAAATATTATAGTTTTACTATAATAAATTATAATTTAATTGTAGTTTCTATTATAGTCATTTGTTATAATTTTTTTTTTTTTTTTTCGTAAGGGAAAGTACTCTGCAATACAGATATCTAGTAAGAATAATGCAAACTTTACTTTAATTTATTAAAGAAAAAACGAAATATCTGAATTTTTAACAAAAATCAATCTTACTTGGAAAACTCCAACACCGCGAGGACTTTCGGCTATGGCGGTTAAACTGTAATTCTGTCGCTTCTCCCTATCGAGACCTGTTGGAGTGTACAACGCCCCGCTATCGGTGATGGCGATCTCGGACACGTCCTGCTGATTGGCGATGAGGAAGCGCACGTTCTTCAAAGTATTACTGCTCGCGTTCGCCGGCACTAGTTGCCCGATAAAGGCGCCCGCAGCATTTTCTCGTACGTGGAAGATAAGTGGGGCCTTTGTGGTGCCTCTGCTCGAAATAAGAGTAATTACGTTATTGCGGTAAGTGCGCCATATGAAAAAAGGTTTTCAGAAATCAAAAATAATTCGTTTAAAGTTTAACGATTCGCAATTATCTCCCGTGCTGAAGGCTGTTAATTAGGAAATAAACTTTCGCGGATAGTTCCTACAGATTCGATAAGACGGATATAACAGCTACAATAAACTTATAATTGTCGTACTGGGCGACTCCGTATAATCCTTAAGAACCTCTTTCCTTTAGTGGAAAAGCGTAATTTCGCGTTTGTTGACCCCTACCCCCAAACAAGCTATAAAAGCTCCTCGGCGGGTTCGAACTTCTTTGCGAACTGGCGGATTGTTCGTCGGCCCCACATAAAGTCTCTCTCCTCGAGTGTCGTAAGGATTCGATCATTGCGCCCGTCGCGACAATCAATATTCGGGAGGCTGCAGCGGCGGAGAGCTTTGTTTTCACTTACTTGGCGAAAATGCCGCTCTCGTCGTTGGGATCCACCACGTGGATGGAGACGTTGGTCACGAGGCTCAGGCTCTTCTCGTTCGAGACGACCGCCTCGAAGTCGTAGGACGATTGTTTGTAACGCTCGATCTCGTCGACCACCGTTATTGTCCCCGAGCTCTCCTCCACCGCGAACGGAACTGTGAAGCATTTTTTTTTTTTGTCAAAGTTTTTGCGAGCAATAAAGACGTCGTTAGATTAGTTAAACTACTTTTACTGTTATTACTTTTGAGTTTAACAACCGAATTGTAATAATTGTAAACTTGGTTTTGCATTTAATTATAATTTAAATATTACTCATAGAACAATGATACTTTATTAGACATTTGACTCTCGGCTTAACAACTTACCACCGTCATGATAACTGTGGAGAAGATCATAAACCACTTCCTTTCCTTTTACCGCATCGTTCACTCGAATTTGACCGACGCTCGTACCGACTGGAACATTGGCCCCAACCCAGAATTCGTAGGGAGCTCCTATGAAATCCGGAGTTTTCGATCCTTGACCTTCGAAATAGAAAGCAAAAACGTAATTAACGGCATTAAGATGATGGAATTAGTTATCGCAGTGCCAACATTATTTATAAGTGTAAGTAGTACTGCATTTCATTTATTTGGCTCCGTGTAGAAGAAACATTAGCAATTTATTCATTAAATTTCTTAGTGATTTACATTAGTCAACGGAAAAGGTTTGTCTATCGAAATAACAAATGATTTTACTTATTAATTTTACGGCGTTAGAAAAGCTATGTTTTCCATATTCAGACACGTGATAGGTGCATAACATATGAACACAGTAAGAATAAAATAACATATTCAAAGAATTAATAGTCGACTCTCTTAGTTCCAGCGTATATCCACAAACGTAAATAAATACCAGACAGTAGAAAGAACACTTAACGAAACGAACTACATTCCGAGAAAAAGGGAGAGGACAAAAGGGAAATCCAATCCGCTAATCGCACCGACAATAACCCAAAGTTCACTGACCGTCCGGTCGAAAGACGTCGATGGTCACCACGGCGAGGGAGTTCCTCCTCTCGCTGGGGTTGGCCGGCTGGTCCGCCGCCTCGACGAAGATGGCGTGACGACCCTCGAGGATCGGGCTCTGGGCGACGGTTATCACGCCGGTGTCCGGGTTAACGGCGAAGGGCATACCGCCGCTGAAGTTGCCCGGACGCTGCAGCTTATAGCGCACCAGGCCGTTCGAGCCCAGGTCGTTGTCCACCGCGTGGACCTGCTTCGAAGGGGCGCTGTGAGTTTACTTTTCTACTTTTCGAAGCATTATCTGCAGGGATTTTTAGCTTCTGCTTTTAGTGTCGGTGAGGGCAATGGGAATTCTGCTATTGTACGTTTAGTTTTTAGCAAAATCTTTAAAAATCACTCGGTCGCCAATTGTTTATTATTTTCTTTTTTATTCAGAGTTTGAATAAAGTAAAATTACAAAATTGCTGCTCCATAAATAGGCATTGTCTATATATATTTACAAATGCTAAAAATTGAACACAATGTTTAAGTGTACGAATCTTATGTCCGTAAATATTATCCCTACACATAAATCCACATTAGATTTGAATTGGATTGAGGTGCGGACCGTATTTACGTGTTTACTTAGGATATACTGTTATTGGCTCTGAGCGCGGCTTTCTTCATAGGATATGTAGGCGTTATTGAAATAGCAGTAGCAAATTCGCGTCATTTTGGAAGGTGGAATGGGGAATAATATTAAATGTATAATAATTCCTTCCATATAAATCGATATTATAACTATTTTTATAAGAGTTTACCGTGTTTAATTTAACTGTTTTGATATTTGTAAAAACTAGCTAATAATATTAATAATGGGTCTAGCATTATTTCACCTTCACTTTCCTAAAGGTGAAATTTATTTAAATATTTTTAGTAAATAAATTATTTTTTCAGATACCAAAAATTTTTTGGAGGTCTCTTCAGAGAAAATTTTTTTCATTAGATTATCAATAGAAAAGGGCAAAATAATAACAGCCCCAATACCTCGCAATAACCACCTTGTTTCTTTAAAATTAAAATTAAAGAAACAACACAGAGAAATATGTCAGTAAAAATTACAAATATTTCAATAAAAATTACTAAACTTTTTGGTAGTGCAAGCAGACTACCAAAATCCAAAAAATTACCAAACTTTTTAGTAAATTGTACTGAAATTTCAGGAAAATTTAATAAAATTACACGAATTTTTACTAAAATTTCATTAAAATTTACTAAAAAGTATGGTAATTTTTTGGGTTTTGGCCGTCTGCGCTCGCTTTTCTAAACAGTACAGTAATTTTTACTGAGACTTTTTCTCCGTAAAATTATCATTATTATCTCCTCCAGTTTAAACGAAAGAACGTTCATAAAGACCTGTCCGAGAATGGTCCCGACTTTGAAGTCGCTCTGCGCGACGAGCTCCAACAAATTCCCAGGCACGAATACGGGATTGTTGTCGTTGGCGTCGAGCAGCGTCACCTCGACGTCCACCGACGAGGAGCCGTTGTAGGGCCTGACGACGCTCGGCCGCTTCTCGACGGCGAGGACCTTCATCTGGAGGAAGGACTTTTGCTCGCGGTCAAGGACGCTCTGGTCTTGTACCGTCAGCCAGCCGGTCACTGGGTCGACGGAGAAAGCCCCGGATGGATCGCGCAGCTCGTAAGTGAATTCGCCGTTTTCTCCTTGGTCCCGATCGTAAGCTATCACCTGGTTTGGGGAGGAGGATTTCGGGTGAGATTCGATTGGCAATTTTTGGAAATTTTTTAAAAATAATAGATTTTGAGTAATTTTTTTTTTATTAGTATGATGGATTTCTTGGTTTTTTGACGAACCGATCGGATAAATCATAATTAAGCGAAGTAATTGCGTATTGATTTGAATAAAATTATAGTTAGAAGGTTTTCCTTTTCGTAATTAAGTAAAAATATCGGAACGATTGTCGCATTTCTATTGTCCCTGGAAACTTTACAATGTAAACAGAATAATTGCCATTGAGAATACTGAAATAGAAGAATATTAAAACCTCAAATAATAAATTTATTTAATTATGTTTTCACTCAAATATTAAAAAATCGAATGAAAATTTCTTCGAAAAACCTGCATTATCAATCATTTATTTACAAGTTATCTACATTTAAAATTGATTAACGCAGAAATAATCTCTTGCAGAAAATTAAGAAAATAAATTTGTAATTAAATAATGTAATAGATTGTGTTTTCTTAGAAAAATTCTTTAATAATGCAGGCTATTCAAACTTTCACTTTATTAATCACTTACATTAATAAGAAAAATACTTAAACATGAAAATACAGTGCGATACACTTTTATTTCTCTTGCTATTAGAAATCTTTTACCAGCAGTGAAATTCCAATGCTTCTCTATATATCTCCGAACAGGGACTTTCCACAGTGAAAAAAGAAACGCTAAATTTACACCTAATACCACCCAAAAAGCTCACATCCATCAAATTCGCTCTCCAGCTCGAAACCCAAATTAAACTTAATCGAGAGCGCTCCCAAATAATCGTCATACCTGAAGCACGCTAAATCCATTCGGCAGATTCTCGACGATGCTGATGTTGTAGAAGTCGACCTCGAATTCCGGGAGATTGTCGTTGAGATCGAGGATCTCGATCTCGGCCCTCGCCGCAGCGACCTTCAGCGGATTGTCGATCTGGCTGGCGTGGATCTGCAGGACGAAAGTGTTGCCCGGTAGATTGCGCTCGGCGTCGAGGTCGATCGCCCGCTCGAGGAAGAGGGTGCCGTTCCACGGGTCGAGATGAAAGATGCCCCGCTCGTTGCCGGAGATTATGTCGTAGCGGACCGGGACGTTTATCTCGCGGTCCTGATCCACCGCCCGGATCGCCGAGGCGAATTCAATTTCCTTGTGGATCGGCCGCGACTGCGAGCGAACGGTTTTCGAGTTAGCGAGATTGTTAAGGAGATATATTGCGGAGGAGGTGGATATTAGTGCGGTTGAAAGTGTTGATGATTTTGTACTTACTGGTAGGGGATAAAATTCGTAGATTTGCGCTCGGTAAACGTCCTGGGTGAATTTCGGATCCAAATCGTCGTTGTCGATTACTTTTACGGTGATTGTGGTATTTGTACTCTTTGGCGGCGTTCCTCGATCCTTTGGATAAATTTTTTAATTAATTTACTTGGACTTGGACGACAAGTATGAATTTTCAAAGCAGGATATAAGAAATGCTTACGCTTGCACTTATAATAAGATTATATTCCCGATCGCCGGAATCATAATCTAATGACTTTCTAAGGATTAGGGCAGCTCTCTGTCCTGATTCCAGCGAAAATTTTCCCTGCTCATTACCCTTTATTATAGCGTAATGTACATCGCTGTTAGGAGTATTTGGTTTATCTTTATCGATGGCATGAATCCCCCTAAATACTGTAAGACCTGCAATGGATACAAAGTTAAAGTATTATTTCTTTTTTTAAAGAAAGTTTTTGTAAATTAGGAGTATCCTCTGACGTTTTACAAATATTTATTTAACAGTGAAACGAGAATTAATTTTTACGAAACTTATTTTATTATCCTATGAAAGTAAATCAATTTTCTCTACAATGCGTGCAAATATAAACTTTGATTATGAACAATTTTATATGCGACCGTTCCTGCTGTCTCCCTTTTCCGTAAAATAAGAATATGAAACTTGAACGCGGATGAGCGCAGGTGATGCCGCTCTAAAAGTAGAGTCTACAAACTATTTTTTCTGCACGACTAAAGAATATTGCTCGATAAAAAAATCTAATCTTCAAATTCGCAATGAAAAGATAAAATAATCCACGACCCAATAAAACGTTAAATAATAAACTCAATGTAAATTTCGCGCACTTAAATATCGCTGCCAAAAAAGAATAAACATTCCATATACCTGTAGAAGAAAGTTCGTCGACAGTGATTTGATACGGGGCATCGACGAACTGCGGTGCGTGGTCGTTTATGTCCTCCACGTAGACCGTCACGGACAAGTGCGAGGAGACCTAAAACGAAGCAGTGAAAAGTATGGCGAAGGAAAAAAGAGGGAGAGAGATATATATACATATATATTCCACTCCGGGGCGATAAAATTTATTAACTGGCGCAATTGAAAGAGTTTTGGGATACTTTGCCTGGAAACCGGGAGGAAGATCCTTCCCTTGAAAACTTGCCGGGCCGCCAGGCTATTCAGATATTCGGGTAGCTGTCTCCCTTTTTCTCGCTCTCCTCACTCGCGGCCTCTCTTACTTCCTCCGTCTCTTTTACTGTTCCTTATCTGGCCGGATACTTTCTCTCGAGCGTCTTATCTGGCCGCGGTCCCTCTTCGAATTTTCCCGTCCTCACCTCGCGACGCATTTCTATCTGAATGCTTTCTTTTATCGCGCTGCTTCTTTTCAATCCTTCCGTCGTGTTTTAAGTGGACTTTTTGTTTGTTCGCTTAAAGGGATTTGCATCAAAGCCTATTGATTTCTGGGTCTTGCGAACGTTTCGTGCACGTATTTTGTTCGGAACTTTATAGAATTGAATCATCTGACTCGAATAAAAAACAAAATAATCATATAGCTTTAATTCCACGTCCCGAAATAGATAAACAAACAAGTTCCCAAATCCCCTTTAAAAAATGATACCAGCTCCTAAGTTGCAGGGATTCCGCTATGAATAAGGATCAGGATGCATTCTACATCCATAGTCGAGTTATCGAAGTTTATTTTGCCGCCTGCGCGCGTCTAGACATAAAACTTCCTCCGGAGATTTTTCCCTACCCCAGAAGGAGAGAGAGCCTCCGGTCCAGTCTCGGGGAAGGCCAGAAGGAAGAAAGGGGCCAATGGGAAGTAAAACTTTTACGGGACGAACGAAGAGAAGGAGGGAGTGTGCAAACTCGTCACGTACGGCAGTACGCAAAGAATAAATAACTCCTCGGACGCGGGGAAGCATATTGCAAGGGCGAGCCGTCCCCGCATACATACATATAGCTCGCCTATCCGCAAAATGCTCAAGGAAAAACCGATGATTTAATTAATCAAGGCGCACGGCGGTATTATACCCCCGCTAAGAGGAGGATTTCCAGTCCGATCCTCGAGGCCGCGCATAGCAAAAAAAAAAAAAAATGAAGGGGGAAGGGCGAGCCTTGATTTCGCACACAATGCCGCGCATGCCGTTCGCCGAGCGCCGGAGATAGCCAGGCGCTCGGATTAGCGTTGCGGGGTATTATGTACGCGCGACGGAAAAAAGGGGGAGGAGGATACGATGCGCGGGCGGATGCTGCACACTTACCAGGGAATTGGTGCCGTCCGAGTGATCGCAGGCCAGGCGGAACTTTAGCAGATTGCGCGGCGCGTCAGTGTCCACCAGGTCCTCGAGCGACTGCGCCAGCGACACGGAGACGTGGGTCGCGTTCACGTCCTTGTAGGCGAAGTACTTTGAGTCTTCCTCCTGAAGGTGGTAATATTTGTTGAGTAATTAAACGAGAGCTTGGAGGGTTTTCGGGCGTTGAGGGCAGCTTTTTATTTGGTTCATTTTCTTGTAAAGTGGAGGAGGAGGGGGGGCTGTAATTTATATATTGTACGTGAGCTGCATTAATGGGAAGGATTTCACTGTATTTTCTCGGGAATTCGCAAGCTTATTTTTTAGAATAACGAATTTCTTTAGGTTCGATATTTCACGGAGATTTTTGCGAAGTGATTAAAATAAGAGACTTCATAATGTTCCGAGAGCAAATGCGATTATTTTGGACAATTGTCGAATATCCCGCTTTTAGGTTCAATTTATCTTACTGGATCGTAAAGTGGTTTAGGAATCAAATAAAAAAAAATATAGAAACAATTTATTTTTTATGAAAGACTCGAGAAAGCTTACTTTGTCTACTGGCATAATCGATAGATGGCTCCTTGGGTGGACTTCGAGGGTGAGAATCTGCGTCCCGACAGGCAAATTCTCTGCCACCCTCACGAACTTCAAGTATTCGCCGATAGGATAAAACTGACATCCTGAAACACAAATAAAGATTGTTTGAAAATTTTGTAGATTATCTTTTAATTTACAAATTGTTATACAATATTTTTTCATTTATTTTTTCGTATAACCTTATTTTCTATTTTAGCAACAATATTCAGAAAAACATATTCGTTTGGGCGTGCATATTTTACAAAATAAAGTTGAGCAGCAAGTATATATTATCCTATTTGAATGTAAGTAACAAATAGCCAAACGTTCGTACATGTATCCAGTTTAGCAATTTTATCAGAGTTTTTCTCAGTTCCCTCTAACTTTAGACTGTACCACTTTTCTTTTTCAAAACGTACTTTCTACAAGTTACGTGCTAATACGAATACTTGCATGTAGTCATTTTTTAAAATTATATGTTACATTTTCATAATTACATAAAAACACGTTATACTCGATGGCTGATACGATTCGTTTTATATATATATATATATATATATCTTAAACGATCTCTAAACAATTAGAAAGTGTTAAATTTAGATGGCGAAACCACATTTATTTACATTTAAAATCTGACGCAGTTGTATGTTTCAAAGTATTTTTAAGTATTTACTTTTACTTTTGTTAATACTAAAAAGAGGGAAAAAATTTGGTATACTTTTAAAATTATTCCAAAGCAATGACGTATACATTACATGGAAAATTTATTTAAAAAGTATTGTGATAATATTAAGATAACATATTTGAGAAGAAATTTCTATTTAGTAAGAGTTTGAAACTAAAATATTTTTGAAGTCACGTTACGTGTGTAAATATTTTTAGAAATTAAGAGATTACTTTTACCGAGTCAACTTCTTGCACTATAAAAAATGTGCTTCGCGTTTATAGGTCAAGCAGTCTAATTTCTGTTAGAACTTATCTTGAAAAATTATGCGTGACCGGTTTTGCTGCATTGTAAAGAGTGAGAATAATTAGGCTTGCGACCAATAATTATCATAACAGGTTTGCGGCATGAGTCATATAAAATTGATAAACTTTTTTAGCGTCCAATTAACGTGACAGTAAAATTACTTAGAATATTACTGAAAATTACCCCTTTAGCACTTTTATTCTCACGGGGACACGTTCTTATACTATTATTTGCTCTTGTTCTTCCAAATTACTGCGAAACTTCTTTATTTTCCCTTTAAATATAGGATTCCTGTATAATTTCCTTATATTCTTGATAAAAATTCAAAATATGTATCCTATTATTCAAGAATGCAATTGAAATCAATTTATTTTATTAGCCGCAAAAAATTCCGGAATCGCAAATAATGAAATAATTGCCTTCTTCACTCCTTTCACCCAATTTTGCAGAAAAGTGAATGTCCCTCACTTCTGTTTCCCTTCTCGGACTGTACGACGAAGTCATTCTCATAATAAGCCTCCAAGCTTTTTGTCCCGCGAAAAATTGTTACCGCTTTGGCTCTGTTAACTAAGGCCTCTTTTTTTTTTTTATGAAAACGGAGGCCAAAAGAAGTGGAGCGCTTAGAGTGGAGTCAACGTCCACTGGTATAAACAAGAGTCGGAGTGCGTGGACTTTCTCTGCCGGAGCGGTTTTAGCACGAGATTTTTGAAAGGAGATAATATTGCTTTCGTTGTAAATTAAGAGATTAAGATTAAGGCCTCATCGCGGTGTGCGCGTATTAAGTACCCGAATTAGCATCTCTAAAAAAAGCGAGGCGTCACGGACATTGTGCAAAAGTGGCGAGCAATTTTCTGGAAATCCATCGGTTTAATTTACGAGCTTTCGGAACTATCAAGTTATTCATAAGTTAAAGTCGCCATGATTTAGCTATACGCTTTTACCGCTTTTCACGAACATTTTTCGATAAAGCCTTTTACGCAGGCGATTTTTAAACAGCTGGTTCCGGTGATAAGACACGGAAGAGTAACGAAAATTAATATTGATAAGTAAATGAAAGTTCAGTCGGAGCGAATGAGCTCCGCTCGTAACTATTCAAAATACTTTATCTATAAATAACGTTAATAAAATCTGTGAGACCATTAATGTACGCATAAAACTGAAGAGAGCGCTGTCACCAATCTTTCGTTTATGCGTCACACTTAAACTCAATTCGTTCTGGAAAAAATGATTTTTCAATCTCAAAACATTAAAAGTACTTAACAATATTTGTTGCAATCTTTTTTGAAAGGTGGATCGAAATGCATGTATAAAACTCTACTATATTATATAAGTTTCGAATGATTTACTTGTAGGAAAAAAGGATTATGTAAAATTTCTTAAACTATTCATCAATGAAAATATTAATACAATTATAATTACGAATACTGTCTATAATAATTATCTACGAATTGCATACATACATGATGTATACAAACGTCAAAATTCACTGCAAAGCGCAGCACGTGCCTTACAAAAGGATAACAAGAAGATTTACATAATTGATGTAAAAAGAGAAAGAGGCGTATTGCGGAACCGATTCTCGGATACCTCCAATTTTCGAGTGCAGTGATTACGTTCCCACTGATTCAATTCGTGCTCTCGATTCAGTACGAACAAGGGCTATATATTATGGCTTACAAAAAAAAAAAAAAACTGATTCTCTTTCCTCGGTAAATTTATTATTCGTTCAAAGGTTGTATACTGATCGATTCCGCGGCAACTTGCGAATAGTTGCATATATCTGTGGGTGTGGTAGATATGTGCACCGTAAAACATGTCATTTATTCTTTAATGAAATTTATGGTATTGGCAACAATAGAATCTCAGAAGAATCTTGTAGAAGCTAATAATTATATTACAAATGTATCGACCGACGAATATTTTCGAACAGATGTTTGATTATATTATTAATATTCAATACACCATTGGAACAAAGTGGCATTTAATTTTTGATAGTTTTTAATGGTTTGCCGGAGTAAGAATTGACGGTTCTAACATGATGTGCATTCTTTCCGATTAAAAAATACTATTTAGCCGAGATAACTGCAATTCTTATAAAAAATCACGAGTTTACGTAAACGTCGATATAAAATAAAAATTTGAACTGAAAAATGAACAACACGACGGCGCGAGACGGTGACAACCATTTTACTTCAAAGGTCACATAGAACCGCACTGTAAACTCAGACGTATCCAACTAACCGCTCCAGCTTAAACAACATAAACTTAAAAACCAAAGCACTGCGTGCGCGTTTGAAACGTTCGCCGTAACAAAAAAAACACCTGCAAAACTCCAAACGAGAAATGTAAATGAATAAACGATCTGCATGAAAAACTCGCCTCCTGCGTGCACCAAACTCGTTCGCACTTCACCCTTCGCTCCGAGCGCGCAGTAAAATAAACGAGGCAAGAATTAGGCACTTAGTACCCGAGAGAGCATCGCCGAGAAAAGCGCCTCATCCTCGGAGTTTCCGGGCGTTAAACTCCGCCGGGCTTCGGCGGGCATTCCGCGCAAACACACACACACACACACATACCTCGGCAGCTCGCCGAGGCGCATAAAACGCGCTCGCGGCCGAGCAGGTCGCAGGCGTGGCCGCGATAGTGAAAGGGGCATCTCGCGCGAATTGTCCATTTTTTTCACTCTCGGCTCCCGGCCTTTCTCGCTGTCCGTGCATTATACATAACCCGCAGGCGCGCGCGCGCGCGCTCACCTTCCGATCCGCGCGGCTCTCGCTCTCGATACTCGAGCGCGCGCCGCTTCGGTATATATATATATATACGTATTGTATATATATAAGCGCGGTGGTTTCTTAATGTTTTGATTGATCAGATTTGCCGGTGGATAAGCGAGAGCGCGGCGCGCGGATACGGGGCCTCCTCGAGAGGAGAGCGGGCTAATGAATGTACTCTCGCGAGAGCGCGAGGAAATTTCGCACGATTCGCTTTGCAGGTGTAATTGGGACTATTATCTGGGAACTGTTTGGAGGGATAAACTGTTTTTTTTCTTTTTTTTCTTTTAAACACTGACTTTCTTAGGGACGAAGCTGCGTTGCTCCGCGGCGGCTTGATTGCTTTAAATTCTAGCGATTGCCGAGAGAAATATTCGTTAAAGGAAACGTCCTATTAAGTGGTTGTTATTTTCATTGGGTAGTTTAAGTTTCACGATCTGACCGATGGGACGATTATTTAAAAAAAAAAGATGCTTTGTAACAAAAAGTTGGACTTTCGTAATTTAAAAAGCGTTCATCTTGACATTATTCGCACTTTTATCTAATATTATCTAACGTTTACTATCTATAAACAACCGCAACAGCGCAATAAAACGAAAAACTTGCTCTTCTGTGATTTTACGTTTTTTGCTATTTTTATGATACAATAAAACTTGCTATATAAAAACTTTGTATATTGAAATAAATAATTGAAAAATTCCAAGCACTAATAGTAATTAGCGACTTGGTAATTAGCGGCAAAACGGGAGACCAAAAAAAAAAAAATTCGGCAACAGCCTACAATCAGTCGAAGCACAAAATCTAACGAAAAAAAAAGTAAGCAAATGACACGTTGAATAATTCAACGAAAGCCATTTTCGTAATTTATAAATATCATAATCCCCCGGCGACGTTCATTTCCTCTCTCGTCGGCTGCTCTTTCGTCAAAGGCCCGATGTGCAACAGGCATAACTCGGCGGCTAAATATTCTTACGTTTCAGCAGGCCGTTACACGTTGTTGCACCTAATTACGACTACTCAATAGCGCCGTTTTAATTGTACGGAACCAGAAGAGAGAGAGAGAGTCAGAGAAAGAGAAGCTACCTCGGGCGTAATTGCTCATTGCACCGCGCCTCTCTCCCTTTCGGTCGGAGCGCAATGCAAGAGAGATGAGTGAAACTTTGATAATTATCAGCACGGTTTTGACTCGTTCACACCTGCAGACGCGAGCGCAATTGTTTCGACAAATTGTTAAATGGATGAGAGAGTGAAATTCTTTGCTTGGAAACTGTGTCTCTAAACTATTTCAAAGCTTAAATTCGTCGACGATCGCTGAAAATTTGGTCGAAACTTAAAACGATCATTTTCTTTTTGTTAACGTTTACGGTCTGATTATACTTTTTTTTCGTGGAACACCGCAATATTTTGTCAGCGAAACATTTTTCAGCATTAGACCTAATTATTTATAGGCTCTGTGTGATTAGCAAGAGAGCCGGTTATTGAAGCATGCATTATGTTAATTTTATAGTTCGAAAATGTTGCGAAAGAGCGACAAGAATTCGAGCATGACTTGGAAAAATAAACTAAACGTTTATTTAACGGCGTATTTAAACTCATTGCAATTTATTCTCGTTATTCGTTTCGCTATTTTAATGAAGCGTGAAGACAATAGATCCGATTTGCCAACGACGACCGAAAAAATAGATTTTTCACTAAAATTCAAATTCGAAAAAAATGTACGGATTGCACACTTAATTAGCGTTTTCTTTAAAAATTATATTCCTAAAGAGAAACTGGAAAATCTATCCTCGATTATTTTCTCAATTCAAATCTACGATTAATACATCCATCAATCGATACTCTCCTAAAAGCGCAAACTAACTGTACTCCGAGTTCGACCCGTCCGCCAATCTTTCCAATCAATATAGCAACTAGAGCAACAGCGCAAAACTCCCAACCGTTCCGAAGCCACAATATCAAGTCGCCTGTTACAAGAGCCAAAAAAACTCCGCGCTTCTTACCGCGAACGGACCGCCGGCAATTACGGCCGGTATCGATACACTTTTGCGTCGCTTGCTCGTCGATCCGCGTCTCGCGCGTACATCCGTCCCAACGTCCGGGCGCGTTGCACAATGACCGCACGCCGTGGCGACGCGTGGTGCGTTACGCGCGAACGGAAGAAAATCGGGCCGCACGCGACACGTAAGCGGGAGGGGGAGGGGGGGCACGTGTCGTTAGCCGAGCGTTGATTATATCCCGCTTTTGATATCGGTCGTTACGTCGCGAGGGAGCTGGCCTACTTTTTTGCGCGTATCTTGCGGATTTTCGAGTATATACAGCGGACTGATTCTCGCGTAATCAATTATGGGAACGGGCCGCGGCTCGGGATGCAAATCCGCGAGGCGGTTAACGGCCTACATGCGCCATGGGCCTCGTTGTCGAGAGGCTGCCTTTTTTCCACCGGATGTGCTCTTTTGTATTACGTGAGAAGGGCTCGCGTTCGGGTTTTACACCGATTGTTTGATATATAGCTTTACGGTATCGACTTGCGTTGGGATTGCGTCGCTTATGAAATACGTAGAGGAATGGTCTGCTAATTCGTAAGGCAAGATTAATTTATATCTTTCGTATGATACTGATATTGATCATAATTTCAAATTAACAAAATATCTGCGTTTATTAAAAACACAGATATCTGTTGATTAAAAAGAGATCTGTTGTTGAAAAGGGTTTAATAAGTGAATAGAATTATTTTTAAATATTGTCCATAAGATCTTTGGGTATAAATTACACCCAACGTCGTAAATTACCCACATATACAGTTAAGTTAACACGTGCTTACTTGCATCTTTGAAAATAGTGAAACAGTTCAGTGCTTGTAATTAACCGCAGTTAAATGAAAATATCAAATTGATGAGTCTTCGAATTACAAGCAACATTGTAAATCAGAGTCGCGAAGCATAATGCATCCCGTTAAAACCAACAGCTGATAAAACCAAGTCCGTTTTCCCGATATACTGTTATTGGAGGCAGGTGAGCGACGTTACTCTCTCATATCCCGTATCAACCCCGGCATCGGTCGTCGATACAATTCTCTATGCAACGGAGATAATGCAAGGTGCAAGGGGGGAATTTCATTTTTTCTACAGACACGGAATCCCGTAGAAAGTATATACACGCGGCACAGGGCCCGGTCTTCGAACGGTCGCGCCACTTCACGCACGACTGGCGTCGTCATTCGCGCTGATCGTATACCTCTTAGATTCGTTTATGTATATACTTGTACGTATATAGTTGCGCGCGGCGCCGTACGGTATTTTAACTGTCCGCGGCTTTGGCTTGTTCGGGACAATTAGTTGAAACTCTATAGCTTCGGCGGGACTGTTGTGCTTTATCATTTTTTGATTTATCGCTTTATTATCACTTCTTAGAGTCGGGCAGTGCGTGTGGAAGGTATTTGTTGGAGTTGAAACGGTTTTGTTAGCGAATGAAGCAGAGTGAGGAAGAAATTGTAAATTTAAACTCTGTATGCAGCTCAAAGTATATATAGATATTGCAGTTTTTATAATTAATATGGACATTTAACAATCTAATAAAAAACCTCTTTAATTATTCTGAATAAAAAAGTCAACACATCACATTTATAGCAAACTTTATGAACTTCTTATACTTTATGAGTACTTTGTTGTATAGTTCGTCTTTAAAAAGAAAAAGGGTATTAATTAAAATCAGTTTTATTATGAACATGTAAAGATTATTTATTATTAAATTAATATTTTTAGAAAATTCGATAAAAAAAGTGCATACAGAGTTTATATCTTTTTCATGAAATGGCACTTATCTATTAGAATCGCTATTCGAATCATCAAAATAATCAAGATTTTTTATAAGCTTTTGCACAAGTTTATAATTAGCGCCGAATACATTATTAAACCGAGTACCAAAGATTTAACGTCCATTTTATGGGCTAATAACTAGAATTTACAAAATTCCTCGAAGTTTTTTATACGGTCCATAATAGTTCATTAATGCGATTTATGAAAATCTGGAGCATTAAACAGGGGGAAAATGCAGTCCATAAAATAGCGAATTACAGGTGATAACTGCGTTTCAGCGCAGCCGCGAAATTGCCCGTGACATAAGCACACACACACACACATACACACTGCAGCCGGAAAATGCACCGAGACATTTCGTAATCGCTAAACGAGCGCGCGCAAAAGCCCGCCGAGTTTTTTGGCCCCCCGATTCTGTGCTCGCGATCCATCGGCAAAGAGCGCGCGCGCGACCAGTAAAATGTTTTAAGATCAATAAAGCAACGAGCGAAAAAAATGTAACGGCGGCTCGCGACGTAACGAACGGGATAACGAGTCTTCGTTTCATTGACCATTATACTCGCGTATAAGCATCGGCGCCGTAACGACGCGGGAACGCACAATAGTAATTAGCGCGCGGCGCAACTCGCGAGTGCGTTCTATAGAAAAAGGAGAGAAATTAATAACGCACACACGAGCGGCGGGAGCATTGTGCGTCGCGGCGTGGACCCCAATCTCACGATCTGAAATGGAAATTATGGGAACTGCGGCCGAGGCCGAGGAAGCAGTATCGCCGCGAACCCGTTTTTTCTGCTTCGTTTCGGTGGACCAGCGCGAAATTACTTTTGGAGCTTCGAGGGTGTACTGGAACGATGGAACCGTTTTGTCTTTGAACAGTTGTATAAAACCCTCTGCTTCATCTACTTCCGATATAAAAATATCGCATCCATTTTCAATGGCAGTGCCAAGTTTATTAACAAATCTTACAATAGGAGGTTTCCCCGATCGCAATCATATTACTAAATATGCAGTTTCCATTTACGTTTTGCATCCCATCGCGCATTAATATCAGTACTCATGATGGGGTAGTATCATGGGAGAAATATACCTATTAACTCATTGCAACCTGATGATATCAAAAAGCGTTGTAACTGAAAATGTTGATTCCAAAACAACTAAAATCATTTTTGGTTTAAACTTAATTGGAGGACCTGGAGTCGGGAGTATATAAGTCGGGGTAGTTATAACCAAGGTTTTTTTTTCTCAAATTCGGTGATGTCGCAATGTTGAAAAGAAACTAATTTATGCTTCAATTATTTAGAAATAAAGCGATTTTTAAGTTATCATTATTAATTTTTATTTATTTTAATCGCTTTTAACGTCGCTCTATTGATGCTGCTATTTATTTTATTTAATTGACCTATTGATTGATTTATTTAATTGAACTACTGGAAATTTCATCATAGAATGCGTAAAGTGCGACCTTTCCGGCACTATGACGAAAAATAATATTCGCAACGCGGGCGCAAAATTCTACCTTACACTTGTTATGACCCGGGTTGGGTCATTGAGTATGAAGCGAATCTAGATGGTCAGTTCGTCTATCTTTCTGCAGTCGTCCG
>JAWWEO010000036.1:22769465-22788274 GCA_035582975.1 Ormyrus labotus
TCCCCGGAGACGGATTCTCTGGGTAAAGTAGAAAATAAATAATAGTGACGTTGTGCGGGGAAGCGGTGCGGAGTCGTACCGTCCGCAACGTTACAACTGATTTAAAGAAACAATAAACCCACTTTTATTATCATACATAATTTTCAAAACCGTCGTGTTATAGTACATTTATAGTACGTAAAAGTATAAAAGGTAGCTAATCACGAATAAGGTATTCAAAGCAAATTCTTTAATTTTTTCATATTATTAATTACTTTATTGCTCAACGCTCTGAAAGTAGATTATAAAAATGAAGCAAACTTTATTCTGTCTTTTATTCTTAAGTTTCGTGAATTTGTTTTATTACGGTGAGTAAATTCAAATTACTGAATAATAAAGTATAAATTGTGTGCGTTATCAACTTATTTAAATACGCAGTCTAAATACGTCATTAAAATTTGTTCTTTTAATAAAGTTCTCAAAGAACCATCGCCTCCCTTTTACAGTGCCAAATACGACAGCCTCTCCCATAATCAATGGCTTGCCTGACGATCGTTACGTTTTTAAATTCCACGTATCCATTCATAAAAAGATTGGTCCAGGAAATAAATACGAATGTAATTGTGGTGGTAGCATCATAAGTGAGAGATACATCCTGACCGCCGCTCATTGTTTTTTGACCGTCACAAACAACCGTATTCAAGACATTTTCTACCCTTACGGCAGAACAAAAATTATAGCGGGTACAAACCACAAGTATGGACCAGGAATCGAAAGGGATATCATTAGAGTCTTTGTCCCCTCAATAGGATCCGATGAACGGCCAGATTTCGTAGATCTGGCTGTTGCTGAAGTAAGGTGCAATGGAATTGACTAATATTTTGAAATATTTCATTGGCATGTTGTTTTTTTAGTTAAGCGCTGATTTAGGCGTACAGCAACATCCAGATAGGCTAGCAATCAGGCCTTTAGAAGCATTGGATCCAAGATCGAATGCCGGTGTCAATCAACAAGCTATATTTTGCGGATTCGGACTTGATAGATTAGTACCGCATCGCAATGGACATTCAGTCGCAGCGAGTTCCGGTAGTACGATAAATAAGTTTATGAGTGTTACAATACTCGGCAGAGACGAATGTTCGAAGTTCGAAAAATTGATTTGTGTGAACAATGTATCTAACAGAGTATTTCGTACAGCTTGCTACGTAAGTATAAATAGTTTATTTAGACAAATTCACATTTGTCTAAGCTATCTATCATTTATAGGGGGACAGTGGATCTCCATTAGTTTACGGTAGTAAAATCGTTGGAGTTCTCAGTCGCGGACCTTCTAATTGCAATTCATTAGAACCGGCGAAATTCACGAGACTCTATGGACATATGAGATTTATCGAAGAAGCTCAGAATCCGCATGGTAATCACGGGAATATGATCGTTTTGGATGTAAATCCAAAGTCGGCATTGAAAGGACATAGAAATCCTAAACCTCCATCTATCCATGATGGATCAAGCTCCAATTCTGCATGAGGAAAATAGAAGAATCATGGTGGACTTGGACAACATTCTCGATATCCTGCCATCATTAATGCATTTACAGAAACTTGTATGCGCAGCGTTGATTTGGTTTTAACTTATATCTGTTATTTAGAATAAATTAATGAAAGACTATAAAAAACGTTAAAAAAAATAATTTTTAAAAACAATTTTTATAAAATATTTCTTAATTGTATGTTATTCCTTGTACAAATATTATATTATTATATATCTTGAAATGGATAATATAAAGGAAAAACTAATTATTTAAAAAAAAAAATTCGATTGTTAACAGGCGGGTAGAAAATGACAAAAAATAATATAGACATCTCAAAATAAAAATAAGTTCGCTTTAGTCAGACAAGAATTATTGCCTCGAATTATAACAGGTTTTTGCCAAAATATAATATATAAATTTCTTTGGACAAGTCATCAATATGACTCATGACATGAAAATTATGGGATTGTTGCCCGTTGGGAAAGACAAGCAACCACCGGTAACAGTGGCCGAGTATTCAATTACTTAATAATGAAGTATAAATGTATTGCGTCATTAATGTTGTTTAAAAACATAGTTTGAAATTTACAATATCATTCGAAATTTGATGATTTTTCGAAGTCCTCAAAGAATCTTCGCCTGTCTTTTACAGCGCCAAATACGACAGCCTATCTCATAATAAATCGGCATGCCTGACTAGTATCGCCATTTTAAGTTCCACGTATCTATCCATAAAAAGTTTCGTCCAGGAAATGAGTACGAATGTGGTCACGGAATGTGATTTGCAATGTTTTTAAAGATCTTTATAATGTGCAGTCTGTGTAATATTTAGACATAAAAGAGATTTTAAGTAATAAAAATTTTATTTTCTTCTTTGCTTAGTTTGTTTATTATGTATAAATAATGTGTAATGTAATACTTCACAAGATATTTTTAAATTTATGTTGACTTCTGTAATTAGCACCATTAAAGCAGGATTATAAATGTATAAGCATTATTATTAGTATTAAATATGTTTTAAGTTTTTTGTTTAGTATATATGAGTCAACGGAGTCTTTTTAGAGATAAAAATCTATTTCACGATTAAATCAAATAAAGATATGAGTATCAATTCTAATTATAATTGTATAACTATTACAATTTCTTAATAATATGTTATTTGTAATAAATAATACGCATTTCATTATGATTTCAAAATGAAATTTTAAAAGATAAAATAATTTTTGCTGATTACGTTACTATACTTGCTTTAAACCGTTTTCAAGCTGAAAGTTTCAGACCATCTGTGACAAAGCACATCTGTTGAGATGCAATACACCAGCGCGAAAGCGAATATTCATTCCATTATACGAAAGTTAAAAAATCATTTTATAGAAAAAAAATAAAAAGCTCATTTTTTAATTATGAAAAGATTGTTGAATTTGTAATGGTTTAAAATAAAAGTAAGTTTTCTTTTCTACAAGGTTGGATAATGAAATTTTCAATAGTTGGACTATTTGTAAATGTAATTATCACTCGTAATTAGTATTGATATGTTAATTTGTTCAATTTTATTTGACAATTAAACAGATTTTGAACTTGTACAGGCTACATAAAAAAAAAATAAAAAAAAAATGGTTCCGGCCGGGATCGAACTGGCGACCTTCTGCGTGTAAAGCAGACGTGATAACCGCTACACCACGGAACCCAATTGGCTCATGTATTCGTTAGAAGCGTATTTAAGGCAGATCCAATTTATTGGCTACTTTACGACTTTTCCAAATTTCGAATTCACAAAATGTCTTTGTTTAAAACTTTCAATAAACTATTTTGCAACGGTTTTTACACAGTAAATTAATAAATTGAGTTGAATAAAAGAAATTCTTACCTGTCGATGAATTGAGAAGGGTGAGTATTATTAGGAGGCCTAAAATAGTACCGCCGCGTAATGTAACGTTTTCTGATCTCATCATGTTTCAAGCTCTTCTTCTTTATCGGCAGACATATCTGAAAATAAAATATAAGTTTGATTATTTAATCATTTATAAAAATGTAATTTGATAAATTTTAAGAATTTAAGTATAAGTGAAAAAATAAATTATAAGAAAAATAAAACCATAAAAAAAGAATTTAATGCGAAAGTAAATGGAGGCAAAAAACGACGAATAAAACTTGGATCATTTAGAATCAAATCAAACTAAATAATTACATTCCATATAGTTTAATGACAAATCTGATTTTAATCAGATTTTTTTCTTCAAAAGTGGAAATCATTCCAATATTGACAGGAAAATGTATTAACAAAATTTTACAAATCGTAAATTTTATAATTAAAGCTAGTGGTGTAAATAACGATATTTAAATTTAATCGGTTTTCAAATAAGAATTAGGACATGCGAAAATAACTCCAACAGTCTTAACTTTGTAGAATTAATACTTTCACTTACAATCACAGTCGTTTTTTGACGTTTAAATTGCTGAAATAATTGATAGTAAAAATCCGGACAAACAAGTCGATTCTTAATACTGCATGCTGCAACTTGTATTTTTACTTTGCCGATATTAAACCAGTTTCTAATACTAAATCCAACTCGAATTTGCCAAAAATGTAATTCAGGCATCATTTTTTATGAATTCTATTACCGATATTAAGCATGCGAACAACCTATTGATAGGCTAAATCTTATATAAATTGCTGTGCATTACGATGGCAATAAATTCTTATTTATTATTCGTTAATAATAAACAGACAGGCAAGACTGCACGCCTCAGAATTTTCAAACCCGAATATTCTTAACTAAAAAAAAGTATCGCTAAAAAATAAATTTTAATTTCCCCCGACGCTTGACTTCCTGTCCAAAATCAATTTCAGCAATAATCTGATTGAATTTTTGAGCCCGGAAATTTTATACGTAAACCCGCGAGAGCCCATCTTCTTTCATTTGCTTCCTTCCCTCTTCTCTCAAGGCATTTCAGCCGGTAGCAGATTCTAAGCTTGTTCCGCTCGAGCGAGCGAAGTAAACGCCGCGTGTCGTCATATACGGTATATATACGTATATATATATGTATAACCCCCGGCGTGCGGCCCGAAAATATGCGCATAAAATGTTGCTCGAACGCTTGATGGATACGAAAGTGATTGCCGGCGTCCTCGGCTCGTGCCTTGCAATTACTCGCATCGGAAAATACCGAATTCTGAGCCTGCGTCCTCCCCCGCCGACAGATCCAATCAAACTGCACCGGGGGTATATAACGTGTGCCGATATTTTATACATGAAAGCATTGCGCGCGTATATATACATCTCTGCAGTCTTGAGATCGCTTCTTTTTTTTTGTGTATCAACGGGAGTTTCTATATTGGGATGGTCTTATTTATTTGGAGGTCTGGAATTAGTTTTAAGCTTGTCGGAAATAGGAAGGAGGTCTTGAATTGAATCTTTACGCTGAAATAACGTTTTTCATTGATACGATTTGTATATTAGTTTTTAAGTTAAAGAAAAATGAACAATTTTCTTACTTGCTGTTATTCATATACTTTTTTTTTTTAAGTTTTGGATGTAGACTGTATTGTTCATCATACTTAATAATTGCCATTTTAAATGTTGCAGAAAAAGAACACAACATTATACTTCCAGTAGTTCAAAGTTATTAATTTTTTTTATATACTTTACAATAGAGGCCGTTTGTAAAATAACATCATTTTTTGCGAATATTGCATCAAAATATTTAACTTAATAATTCATTAAACTTTAGTAATGTTTGTTTTATTACTGTACGCATTTCACATAATGTACTGGGTAGTACGATTTTTTATCAGACCTATATAATTGCAAGCTAAAAACAGTTATTAACTATTTTTTTTCTTCAATTTTGAAATTTACAAATTTACCCAGTATTATTATTTTTACTATTTTTGTTAAAATGATCCTGAGATTATTAATTACTTAATAAACAAATCTAATATTCGGAGAATGTTATTGCACCGAAAATATTAAATGTGACTTCATACTTGACAAGCGTTTCTAATAGCAAACTGAAACTAATTTTTAGTAGAAGGTTAAGTGTGCTTAGCCGTTTAACGTTGTTGTTAGGTACATTGAACTGCTACGCATAAAATATAATCTTATTGCTTTTCATAAATAAAAATTTTCTAATGCTTTTTCTAGGCAGGTGCCTAGGTACATTTTTACTGCCTGAATTAATGACTTTTATTAAAATAGTTATTATTATATAAAATTATCTATAACAATCTACTGAATATATATATTAAATACGAAATAGATTAAAAATGTTTCTCCCATTAGCAAAAGCATTTACACATACCCTCGTTTAGCATTCAATATCAGGTCTTATTCAAATATCAATTCTTAGATCAATAACCTAACCATAATTCCGCCAATCCTCGGCGACGCCGTGCATTCACCTGTAAAAACTTCGGAACTGGAACGAGGCGTAATACATTTTTGTCCGTAACTGCGAAATCGTCGGATGGAGAGAAAAAAAAAAGGAGCCGACCCGAGAATGACCACCACCGTGCCCACTTTTTTTCCCCTCCGCCGTAGTTGCGGCAAGCGATTTCTCCGCGGTGCGCGACGGGAGAAAAATCGGCGCTCGTAAACTGCCCGTGTTTATAGATTCGCGCTGAGCGACTCTCGTAGTGACCCACAGCCATCTCCTTGTACCCGCGCCGATATCTGCCCGCGAACGACTTATACACTCTGGTGGTGGGCTTGTGTGTGCCCGGCAACGAATGTTTTATTATTAGGAACCGTTGCTGCTGCATTGATGGCTTACTATAAAGCGGTCGAAGCTTTAATAAGCTCAGGGCAATTTTCATTACGTAAACGGATTCATCGATTATTTTCCGCCTTTTTACTATGGACATTTTTTTTTTCTTCTTTTTTTTTTGGACGAGTTAATATTTACGGTACGCGGAGGAATGCGAGGCAACGGCATAATTTACCTTTCTTAGGTAATGAAAATATATTATCTAATATAATTTACTTGTTTCATGAATAACAAGTTAATTTTTTAATGAAAACAGCACACTGCCGTTTGTTAATAATATTTATGATACCTATTAGAACATAATTTGATTAAATTAGGATTAACTGGATGAATTTAATTTCAGCATTTATTATTTACGTTGCATTTTTTCAGCGCGTAAGCGAAGGAATCGTTCATTTTTTTTTCTACCCATTACTTAATCGATATTTCACTTTTTGAAAGATTCATGGACAACAGTTACGGCTTACAGGAAGTTGATGAAATATATATTCAAAATAATACTTCGAGAAAATTTACGGTATATAATATAGTTGCAGCCGCGAGTGCTATATTTTTTAGCTAAAAATGCAGCGCGTTTCGTAAGGAGCAAAATTGAAATATAATTATTTATACGCAAATTCGCCAAAAGCAATCTATATCGTTTTGTTCTTCGTCAAAAGTCTTTCGAACTTAAAATTTTTACATAACTGGAAACGAAATCGCGCGTCGCGCGAGCATTTAAACTTCGCGAACAATTACTCACCTCGCAAAAAAGTATCTCCCATCCAGTAACTTTACACAGTAATCATTTTAAACGCAGCAAAGTTAGTCACGAAATCAGACCGCGCTCAAAAAAACAAACGTCTCCGAAATAAGAGCACAAAAAAAAGGCGGAAGCGACAGAAGAAAAGCTATAAACAGGGACATATATCCTCGATAAGTAACATCCTCCGCGGAGCAAATTATCCCACTTAGCCGGGAATAAATTTGTCGAAAACCATGCTCACCGCATAATAACGGACTCCTTCTGTCGAGCGCCAATTGCCGCTCTCCTATCCTTCTCTCTCTCGGTCCGACGGACTTTCCAGGCGATTTCCGCGTATCGCGCGATTCCGCGCGGCGTACGACTTTCCCAAGAAGGAGACTTCTCCGCCGGCTGCGGCGGCCGATTATTGTCAATCGGCCTGTATAATGATTCGGCGATTCGACGGTTGCGCAAGCGCAGCTGTCATTCTGCAGCTCGACTCGGAACGGTGCACATTATACGGTATATCGAGCGGCGACGACGAGCTCCACTCCGATGGGTGATAATTTGATATTTCGCCGGGGGAAGCCTGCGACTTTCGATTCGACGTAATTCATATGTTTTGGCACTCTCGGCTATAACTTTTTACATTGTACTTTCGTTTGGTAAGTTTCGCTTACTGCGTCGAACTGCCAATCGTCTTCTCTAATACGAAACTGGACGAAATCTAATGCACTGCAATATACCACACGTCGGTCGAACGTAGAAACTCGAGTCTTTTTCATACAAACGACACACCGATCCGTCAAATTCAAATTTGCTCCATTTACGGTTCGGCGAAAGCGTGAAACACCGCGCACATCCTCTTTTGTTCCTTTTAACTCGTTCGCGAAAGACAATTTAGCGGGGAAACAAGGCTCCCGAGAGCCGAGCCAACTGTTTGTCCACGGGCGATATTCGAACTTTCGCGCGGTTTCGCGTTTCACGAGTGACTGCAGCGCGCGACGGGTTCGCGATCAGGACGGCATAATTTTACCTGGCGATATTTCTCGGGTTTGGGGGAAAAACGTGTCGAGCGCGCGGTGAAAGATATCTCGCGGCACGGCAGCGGGCAGGGATGGAACGTCTCCGACGTGCGACGGTTTAACTGCTCGAGCAGGTTCGAGAAACTCTTTTTTTTTGCGCTAAATCCGCGCGGAGCCAGCCAGGATTTTAATTTCATTTGCATTCGAAACTTTGATTTCCAGACGCGTTTAGAAAGGTGGACAGGCTCGTTTAGTTATGCAAGATCGGTGCTGCACTGGAAGGATTTTTTTTTTTTTAGGAACGACAGAAAAAAAAATTAATGAGTTTGGATGCAGACGTAATGAAATTCGGAGGTATTTGAAAAAAAAGGTTTTTATCTCGGCAAAAGTGCTAAATGTTGTGATGTATGTAGATCATTATATTACATCATGCATTATATTAAAAAAAATCTTTGGTAGCTTTGCGCCGATTCGATTTCAATATGTAAATTATTGCATAAAATAAAATTTACGGTCGCGTAAAAATCTAAATCCGGTAAGATTGGGTTGATTAGATAATAAAATGTAAGGAAACGGAAAGGATTTTGAAATACATTATAATTTCAGATTTTAACTTTTATATGAATTCGTTAACGTTTTTATTATGATTTCAAAAAATATAGGCTAAACGTACAGTTTTTTTTAATTGTCCATTTTTGAAAAAATATTAGATATAATAGGACTAATAGCAGAAAGTATAGCTTGCCTTGTGCACACAGATTAATAATTACGTCAAAGTAATGCTGAATACATTAGGAAACGTACTAAAGATTGCGTACACATTTATACAATTATAGTAGAAAACTATAAATTAGCAAATGAAATAGTCGAATAAAGACATACCGGATGCAATTCTACAGTAGATATTTTATTGCATCTGTTAGTCTCTAATTGTACCGACATTTACAAACAGTTTCTGAAATACGATGTGTACTTTCGTACAATTAAACTTCTTGTAAAGACTATACACTACTGGAAATTAATAGAAAGTTCATTAGATAATCTCAAAAAGCGGTCTTTCAATTGAAAAAAAGCTTTATGATTCACTAATTATTATCGCTGCATTCCCTGAAAATTTTAAATTAAAACAAAAAGAAGAACAGTTTCATATTATTTAATAATATTGCTGAATGCATCTAAATTGATTTAATACTCAACTTAAAAATCAGTAATTTCTGCGAGAGGAGGATGTTTAGAATGATAAACTGTGTATTCTCAAGTAGTGTTTACGATTCACTTTCTCTGATACATATTTTACTTATGAAAAGTTAATTTTTACTCAAAGAAAGTTTTGATTTATACATTGCTCAATTTGATAATTGACTGTTGTTGTTGAACAACGTCGAATGATAAACCGAATAAAATTGTTTCGCTTTTCCCCGGTAATTTTATCGATACTTTTCTTACATTTAAAAGCGGCTTACATAAAATGTCTATTAAAACATTACGAAAACTGTATCTCCAAGCTAATTATTTACCATGCAAAATAAACACATTCACTTTTCAATACGAGGTTCAGGTAGCTTTTTGCACCCAAAATTGAATAACATTCGCAAGAACCATCTACAATTATCGGCTGCTTTTCTCAAGCTCTCAATTACTTTGATGATACACTTCCTGACGTTACAGCCTCAAATTAATTAAAGTTAATCGATGACTTCTCGAGAGAGTCGGTATAAGCCGTCGCGACATTCCTCGCGATATAGAAAATTTCCAAGAACGTAAAAAGAAAATCTTAGCTGAAATTCAATAAATGCCTCCCCCCTCTCCCCTTCGCCTTATATCCTGCGCCGGTCCGCTCACGTTAATAAAATACTCGTAAAATTGGTTGATTCGCTGTGCAAGAGAGCGCGTCCGGACTTTTATGTCTCGTTTCTCGAGAGGTGCATTACTCTCCTATCTCTCTCTCTCTCCGTTCTCGTGTATATACTTTTTTCTTTAACGATTTAAAAGGATCGAACTTGAGGCAATGATTAGATTGCGAGCGGAATATCTTGATTTTCATAGTTCTGAGGCTAATTGCCACCGAAGAAACGATAATTGTCGCTCGTAAATTTCCGGACGGAATCGATCAGAAACGAAAGATTTGCCCAAATTGGACTGCATGCATTAATACGTCGGTGATTTGAGGAAACAATTGCGCCGTAGTTTCTTAAATACGAGCGGAACGCAATTTATAATTTAAAGGATTCAAAAAAAATTAATTCCCTTTTTACCGTGTTTTTATTCGTCTCTAAAAATTACGGTAATGTCAGTGCGCCAGAGCGATTTTTGCAAACAATCACAGTTAGACTGCTCGATAAAAAGGAAAAAAAAAAAGAGTTATCGATTGATATTTCGCAAAGCAATTTAGTGTAGTTTAGAAACGCTAAATCGTAATTTTATTAACGTCCATGAATCATTAAGTTCCCGCCAATAAAAACTTTAACGCAGAAAATCCCGATATCGCCTCACTCACACAATCACCCTCTCGCGACTCGTCGGGCCCGATAAAAATTTAACGCGGCGCTTTCTGCCGTACGCACTCGACGCGAAAAGCAAGGAGATTCGTTCCACGACGCTCGCTCCAAACAAACAATAATCCCCGAACTATCGCTTTCGCAGAGTAGATGCAGAGCGATCAGGGGGACTCTCGCGCATTTCGATCGACGACTTTCCTCGGCCCGACGGGATAATCCGCGGGCATCACGACGGGCAGAATATTCTCATTGATTTTTCAGGCAAACTTGCGATCTCACGGCTCGCGCTCACGGAGTGACTGGCCGACACGGCTCGCCGCGGACTCGCTTTCAGACCTCCTCCTACCGACGGGGAGCTTCGCGCGACGACGTCGAGGCAATTTTCACTTTCCTGCAGCGGACACGACGACGCCGACGGTTTTTCGGACGGTGCAAAAAGCCGGGCTGAGAGGAGTGACGACAGGCAAGGCGGCGGGGGAGGGAGAGATCTTTGGTTGTCATTATTGAGGATAATGTCGATAAATGAGATAAGACCTACGGTCGGGGATCTTCGCAATGAGGTTGTTGCCGCCAGGTGCTAATTTGACTCGCGTTGCGTCATTTTCACGTCGGCGTCACGTTGCATTAAGTCATTTTATGCCGCTTGTTTTAATCGCTGAAGATTACGTTTATATTAAACGTCGGAAAAAACGGCAGGAATTTAAGCTTCTTTAATTGAAAAGTTTAATTAAAATAAACGAAGACATGATTACATTGAGTATTACGATATATATGGTGGTATTTATTTGTTGTGAAACCTCTGATCTAGAAATTTAGATTTTTTAGTTCTCTGTTAATTATACAATTGACAGATTCATTATACCTACAAAGGCATATATGTATAGTAAATATTTCTTTTTATTACAATTTTTCATTCATTACCATTTATATTATATTACGATACGCAACACATTTACTGTTCTATATATATACTTAAGTATAATAATTTCAACTTTCCTCAGTATATCTAGACAGTTGAAAATTATTGGCGCAAGTTGAAATAAATCTCTGATTTTTTTAAAATTAGGCTCGTATACAAGCAAAAGATTTTAAAGAATACAGTAAACAATAAAAACTAATTTGTTAATATAAACGAAAGTAATGTTAACTTTTCTAATGCCTAAAGTGCCTATAAACACAGGTAAAGTTGTTATGCATACATTAGAGCGTCAAAAAATGTTCCTATTTTTTCAGATCCATTAATCCTTAGAAGTGACCCAGTAACCACTCCCTCGAGAACCAAAATTAATTACGTAATGAGTAACTTTCATTTTTCCGCTTTAGTTTTTTGTTTAATGTGCAGTTAGCCTACGACGAGTCTGAAAAGCAGCGGTGAACGCGGTTTTGAGGTTTTTAATGATACTCGTATACAAAAACAACGAGCACATCCAGAAAGCAAATGTTTTTTTGCGGCGACTTTTTATCTCTAATTGATTCTAAATTTATAATTATTCGAAATTTATTAACGTTATGTCATATTTTAAGAAAATCTTTTAGGTAACACAGAAATAGAATATGATATATAAATTATGCAGCATTTAAAATTTTGTATCGATGTGTAGGGACTATGTCATTACAAGTCATAACCGAGCAATTCATTCTTATTTTCTCTAATTGTTTGTCTTTTCTCGATCATTCACCTTATTTTCATATATCAGCATTCAACCTCTAAAGATAGACCTGTAAGCACTATTTTTTGAATGATGTTAAACGGATATTTACTAATACTGTCTCTCTCATTTCTCTTAAAAATGTATCTCATTATGACAAAAATATAATCGTTGTCTATAATGATAAAAGTAAATACAGATGTCAATACTTTTAAAAGAAAAAGTTTTAGAATTTGATCGTGATATGTTTTTCAAATGATAACTAAATATTTTTAACGAAAATAACAACGATTCGAACGCAAACTATTGCTCTACACGAATTAGCAAAATCTACCTGGAATTAGAAAAAGCTCGAAATTTTCACACTTCGACCATCTGAAATTCAAATAATTCATAAAGTTCGAAAGCAGAGCTCGGGGGCACTTGGCACGGTTTAAAAGGCACACTCGTTCCTCGGTGCGCGCGCCGATTGGCAAACCGAAACGGAGAAACGCTCGAGACACGCGTTTACACATGATTTGCACTTGTTTAATATTTTTCTCCGCTCCGCGGCGGCGGCGGTGCGCCTTGTATTATAGTTTTCTCCGCTCTTTGGCGGGGGGGCTGGAAAGTGCGCCACTTTGCGCGAACTCCACGAGCGCGCGCGACAAGCGATGCTTACAAAGTGCAGGAAAATTCAGCGAGACGCAAATTAATTAGGCGTGACCGCGCGGCGGCGGCGGCGGCGACTCTCGCGAACGAGAGGTCGCCGACTTTCGTTTAGTGCAGCTCGTTATTTGTTCCTTTTTTTCTCCTTTTCTTTTTTTTTCTCTTTGCTCTTTATTAAATTATCGGTTGCGTTTCATCCGACGATGCGAATTAGCGATTTATTCGAGAGAGTTTCGCCGGCGATTCACTTTCGGTTGTAATCGATGCCGTTCGTCGAGGTAAAAGTAATGAATTTTCGCGAATATACGGCTTTTTAACATTCCGCGCGAAGAGTAGCAATCAGCTGAATTATGTGCAAATGAAATTTAATTTCGCGAACAATAGAAAATACGAAAATCGGTTTTCGATTATTATAAAATAGTGATGTTCGTTTCAAACAACTTTCTAAATCGATCTTGCAGTATTTTTTTTTTTTTTTTTTTAAGATTTCGCTATAAATTTTCATTCGGGGTATTAAATTAATTTATTACTATTTGTTGGTAAGTATCTATTTTTCAAGGGTTATATAACTATATCAAATAATTTTACTTTCCAGATATTACCAACAACTTTCAGATTTTCTAAAGAAATACAACCTGACAAAATTCTTTGTGGATTAAAAATTTTGCCTTAAAATTATGAATTTCAATGAGTTTTTTGAATAAGAGACTTGTTTCTCCGCTTTTAGAATTCGTGTTAAGAAAATGTCGTTGATCTAGTTATTTCGCAAACCGGACCCTGAAAATTTATAACTAACAACAGATTTAAGATTTCGTAATCTAAACCTGAGAAAAATCGATCCCAGAGAAATGTTGGAATATTCCAATTACAGAACAAAATAATAAAAATAAAAGAGCACCAAAGTTTGTTATATAAATAATTAACTTACTTAATAGAATATATTATTATCAAAATTGAATTCCAATTTCAAATACTTCAAAACATATTTCTAAAAAATCCTTTAAAACCAAGAAAAATTTTAACATAATGAGGTTGATCGAGAAAAAGAAGAATAAAAAAATTCTAAATTAATTTTTAATTAATTCTTGTTCGTTTTATGCTAAAGGTAAATCGAACGTTCCTAAAAGTTACCAAATAAAATACGAGAACTTATCGCTGAAAAGACCGAAAACAGCTTTACAACAATACAAACACAAGCAACACGGCGTCCCCCCTCCCTTCTCCCCGAAACTTTCGAAATTTCGGTCTACGGTCCACACAGTGAGTTTTAAAAACTCGAGCAATCGCGAAAGTTTCCCGATGTCAAGGGGGGGTGGGGAGGGTACACGGAAGTAAAGCGAAGAAAACTATGCCGCCGTAGGAAGTGTCGTCGCGGGGCGATGCAATTTATCGTGGGGCGACTCGGGCGAGTCGACGAGCGAGTGCCGGGATGTGATTAATGACGGCGACCGTTACAATTTGGCAGCTTCTTCCACGGCCGCCAACCGCAGGACACTGGCAATGACGGTATATTGGAATTTCAAGGATCCCTCGGCGAGCGAGCGAACCCTTCTGAGCGGCGCCTAATTAACGACCATCGATCCTCCTCCGAGCTTTCCGGGAGCTTCTCCGTTTTTACGTCGAGCTGCCCCTTACCCCCCACCCGTCCGCCTCACTCTCTTTCACTCGAGCTTCAAGCTCCGCGTTTATTTGTGGTTGGCGACCACGCGCGCGGACACAAGGACTTCCCGGGAGTTGCTTTACATTTGAAAAGGCCTTCGCTCGTCCGGCGCAAGGATGGCTGCGGGGCTTTTGTAACTTTTCGAATTCTCTCGCGGGGCGGAGAAATTGCGCCGCGAAGTCCGGTGCAATTTTATACGGTGTTTTTGGTTTGGGATTGTTCGTTTTTTAAATGTAAATGCGTGGGAATTTTATGCGGATTGCACATCGCTTTTGTGGAATAATTACATTTTTTTTCTTTTTTTTATATCTACTCTTTAATTAACGTCATAATATTTCTTCTACTCGCGATAGATTCGTTATTGTTAGGAAAAAAAGGTTATCGATAAACGTGCATTTTAATAAGCCGACGTGCAATACCTTTTTTTCTCGAATAAAAGAGTGTATACGTTCCTCGCTGGAATTTATGAAAGACCCGTAATACAAAACACCAAAGTGATAATGATATTTTCCAAGATACATAAATAAAATGAAAACGAAGAGATCCGTTACTCGAGGAGCCTCCTCGCAATCCTCCATCTAAATTTATTTTCTTATCTGTCAATTAGGAAAAAAAATATCAACGGAGCTCGCGTGCGGAATTATTCAAATGGAATAATCCATCGGGATATACATCACTGGACTGTCTGAACAATGGCATTCTTTTATCATAATCTCGCGGCTGCGGATTTATATACCTACGCGAGATAGTAGAAAAAAAAAAGAACGGCCGGTGTTTATAATGAATTTTCTATCGCATCCGTTTTTTCAAACTTTCATTTTTTGCCCGCCTCTCGGTGTATCCGCCGAGCATGAAGAGAGAAGGCATTATCATCCATTAAAATCAGAATTGCAAACTCTCCAGTCGCCTTCGCGCTTCTCGTCGGTGCGAATGAAGAGTTTTGAATTAAACGCCTCGGCGATGTCGCCTATATATACACTTAATCCCTCGAATGCACATCTTCCGCGAGCTTCTATTCAGTCGTGTATCGCGTGGCTATTAATAGCGCGTTTTACAGAGCTGAGTTATTTCTAGGAGCCGATATGGCTTGTGGATTACACTTTTTTTTTAATGATAAGATATGTTACGTTACGTTTTATTTGGTAGAATATTTGCTAGAGAATTTTGTAATTAAAGTTTTCAATAAAAACTTTAAATAAAGTTCACCTGTAACCGCTTGTATCCTTTTTGGTTATGAAACATTCCTATTAAAAAGCCATAAACGTCAGGATGCAGAATGTAGCACAAACAAGTATAAAAGATCTAAAGTAGCGAAATGAATATAATGTAAATGTGAATGTATCCATTTTTACTAAAAAAAATAAATGCGAGCTAGGCACGCCGCATTCTTTATCTATACTTTTTTGTTCCTTTTTTTTCAGTTCACTCGATGTCCTTTCTCTCCTACTGTGTCATTTAGATCCTTGTTTCTCTAAAAGTTTGTCTTTTCTATTCTTTTTTTGCATTTCACTTTGCTCATCCGTATTTTTTGTTATTTGATCTCAAAAAATATGATTAATCTTAATAAATTTGAATAAAAGCTACATTTATCCCGAGCCTTCTTAATTTTTAAATACTTTCTTTTGTAAAAGTGGACAAGATTGTACACTTAAGGACGTTCACACGCAGTAACGGTGGTTAACTTTATCGGAATTTTGAAAATTATAATTTATTACGATAATTTATAATGATAGCCTTCTATAATTAGTATGTAATACGAATAAAATAGTTAAAAAATTTTATTGTAAAAGCATAACATTAAAACAATGTTTTAAAAAAACGTGCTCGCGCACTAACACTATATAGATATATATATATATATACAAATAACATAGGAGTTATCTTTCGAACAGCTATATCTTCAAAATTAGTATGGTCGCATATTATTCTATATATTACATAGAATCATAAAGTAGTTTTTTACAACAATTCAAAGATAACTGCTTTTGCTATCTGTAAAAATATGCTGCCTAGAGGGGCTTAACATAGGAACTCCGTCTTAAAAAGCTCAAGTTTAACATTGAATGTGTCAGATTTAAATAGCGGAAGGTGGGTTGAAATTTTTACCACTTACAAAGCATACTTAAATTGACATAGAGTACAAATTTTGAAGTAAATTCAAAAAGATTGAATTATCGCGCGAATGTCCTTAATAAAATTCAAAATTCCGAGATCCCAAAGAAATTCTAAACTGTATTAATAATCTTTTCACTGAACTACACGGCGATTGGCCGCGAAGGCTAACTTTTTCATCGCTCCGTATAACACTCGAGGAGAAGGCAATCAAACGTATACACTCCCCGTCCGTCCGTACACTAACTTTCCTGCCTCTTTCCTCCGCGCCCAGCCAACAATTTCCTTGTCCGTCATTCGGACTTTACTGCTTCTGAAGGACCTCTAAACTCCCGGCGTACTCGGGGTATTGCTTCGCGGGACGCGCGCGGATATGTCCCCGGCCGGATACGTGACGGAATTCGCGGAAAATCCGGCCGAGACTCTCGCCGGGCTGTCCCGTCCCCTTACGCTCCTCCTCCTTTGCGATCCTTTTTGCCATGCATGCGGGTATGTATGTATACGTCGCGAGAGCGGCCCGCCGGGGGAAAATACTCGACATTGCCGACCGTCCCGGGCAAAAGGACACTTTAAACGGGTGGAACTCAGGCGAGCCTGCACGTAGATTTTCGAGCTTGAGAGTCCTTGGTTTATAATTGGATAATAGCTTTGCCGGCGAGGCATAGTGCACCTCTCGGCTTTGTTTCCTCTTTTTCGCGTCGGGGCATTTTTCACCGCGCGCATTTCTGTATATTTGTTACGACGAAGCGGAAAATTTTGTCAGTCGCATTTTTTTTTTTCGTTGAAAGTATTTGAAATGGCTTTGAGAGGTTTAGAGTACAAACGCGGAATGCTGGTGAAATGGATAAATTGTGTTTATCCCTTAGTGCTATTTGAAGCTTTTAATCGAATAGTTTACTTCTGATTTCGTTTAACGAATATCTGCCACGACTGAAAAACATTTTTTAGCGCATTATAATCGGATACCCTTTTTATTATGTCAAAAGTTGCAACGAGCATTGAGTTTATTTAAAATTATAAGTTATATAATTTTCCATTATCGCTTAACCATGGCTCGAAGTTGATTATATCATGCAATGATGCTTAACTTTTACCGGTTAAAGAAGCTTTGTCACTGAATAAAATCATTTATCAATAAGAGAATTACGAAAATCACGAACGCTTTCGACACAATTTAAAAAATTTTTGCAACATTGCTTTCAAAATCTTATCCTGGTTCATTGATACTTTAATTACTTTTTATAAATAGATGCAATTATTTTTTCAAATAATTAAAATGGTTTCGTATTAAAATAATTGTGCTTAATACGATTAAATTAAACATCGACGCTTTTTTTATTATTTAAATTTTAATCTCTATTTATTTAAATAAAAAATATCCGTCATTAAACGACAGATTATTGTATATTTTAATCATATTCATCTTCTTCTCCAAAAATAACCGAAAAATCGAAGATATGATCAATCATTTATTTTAAGGTCCATTAACCTACATGTGACAACTTGTATCTTTTAACAATGAAAAATCGAAGTTTATGAAGTGAAAAAAGGTATAATAATAATAATTCTACGCTCCCACAGAGAGAAGACTTAATTTTGCGGATAAAAATAGGGTCTCCAGAGGGCGTTGCCTTCATAAACGAAAAAATTACAAAGTCCTCCTTGGAAGGAGCAAGATTGATGACTGCATCTTTTTCATGGATGATAAGGCTGCATCCAAGCCTACACAACAACGTTCAAGGTGTCGCTTTATTACAAATATTCCGAACACGTATATGATTCTGGAGCAACTCCATTTATTTTTAGCAACTATATAATGCGAGTAGGATTTGTCGATCAATGTGAGTAAAAACAGTTCTTGATTATTTTTTCTCTCAAAATGTATTGTTTAAACATTTTATAACACGCAATTCATTCACATCCATCATCCATAAAAAAAGAGTAAATTCCGATTAAAAAGCTACTGGAGAATTTTTAATTAAAGTATTGCTAGCGAATTTAATCGCAAGGTCATTGTTCCAAAGTACTTTCGAGGACAGTTTCTTTCGAGGGTATATACAGTCGGCAAAGAGCGAATTTAGTGATTACAGCAGCAGCTGTTCGACGCGATCAAGCGTCTGGACGTCGCGACGCGCGTCTGCCGCATAATGTATCTAACAAGTCGTATCGAATTCGCCGACTTCCGCATCGATGTAGAAAGCTGATGTGTTCTTTTG
>JAWWEO010000036.1:22808163-22845600 GCA_035582975.1 Ormyrus labotus
TGCATCCGAAAATATTTTAGAAAGGTTATAGATAACTTTCAACCTGGCGCAGCATCGGAACGTTCCGTTTTCATTTTGGTAGCGCACGAATCGCGTGAATAACGGAATGCACCCTATAATAAGTCCGATTCAGAATCCTAGTTGCTGTATCTGGGATATGATACGAAAAGGAGCAGATGGTTGAAAGTTTTACTTGGATGAACTTTACAATCGAGCTCCGTTTGAGTACTCACGTACGCCAATTTCGCAATTTCACAAATATTCGTTATTTTTACTTATTTATTTCCGGGAGTGATATTTTAAGTATAAATAGAAAACATTTCCTAAAGCTACAATTGAATCGAAAATATGCAGTATTATATAAAATATTTTACAAATTAATAAAAATTCGTAAGCAAATTTCTAAGCAAAATTCTTATTTTGCTTATAAATTAGAGGTATAATTACGAATTTTTATTATTTTGTAAAATATTTTATAGTACTTATAACATACTATATATTTTCGGATCAATATTGTAGCTGTAATAGGAAAGCTGTGTTTTCTACTCATACTTAAAATATCACTCCCGTAAAAATAACGAATCTTTGTGAAATTGCGAAATTGGCGTACATGACTATTCAAACGGAGTCCCCGTTGTAAGGATCATCTAAATAAAACTTTCAACAATCTGCTGCTTTTCATCTCATCACAAGTATAGCAACTAGGATTCTGAATCGGCAGCTGCATGTCACCCTAGGTATAAGCATGATGAAGCGTCTTCGAATAGTTACATCCCAAGCGGACATTTCTCCTATTTTTTAAGCTATTGGTTTTTGGTTTGTTCAATTTTCTGTTGGAAATTTCAAAATGTTTTTACCTGAATCTGAAAGAGCAATTTTTCACATAAGAAAACATATTTTGATTCAAAATTTTCATGAAATTTTATCACTTTTCTGAAACAAAAACCAATTGACTTGAAAAAGTCCATATGGTTAGTAATGGGTGATACAAGGAAACAATTTTAAATTATCAAACATTTAATGCAATTGCGCGCAAAATTTGATTAGCATACAAACAGTGCACTTTAAAGTTTTGACACCATCGCGCACCTTTATTTTCAAATTTTACGTTACTTTCAATATTAAATTGATTTTGCAATATTAAATTGCCTCAACAATATATTGATCTTGACTTTATTGCCAATATAGCAGGAATATTGCTGTGATGATCATTACTATTATGGGGGTTTTAATCAATGTGTGAAATAAAACCTTTAGTCATTAAACAAATAAAACTAAAAACAATTTTTATTAAACTCGACAATATAACTAAATAACAATAATTTAACTAAAATAACAATACTCTTAGTAATTATTCATTATCGCCAATGACTTCCTTGATATAATCCAGGTAATAAGAAACTCTAGTGTAAATATCAGGGAATCCTTTAGCACAAGCAACTCCACCGGAAACAACACCAATTATTTGTCCTTCATGAGCTAATGGGCCACCAGAATCACCCTGAAATCCATTTAATGAATAGTATTAATAAAAACTGCATAAAAAGTAATTATGATTAAAAAAGTGAGAACATTGTATGCACACTATGTTTTTCAGTGAAATATAAAATTTTGAAAATATTAAAAATTATTATTTAATTTGATAAAAACAATACTAATTTTGAGCATAAGACATTAGAATTTATTTCCGACAAATATTATTTAGTTTAGAACTATTATAAAGTCGAATCTAAAGAAAACTTAAATATAACTGAAGTGGCATTAATAAATCTTTCAATATAATCAAAAAAGAAAATCATTACCGAGCAGGTTCCTGTTCCTTGCTTCTTGAAAGCACAGACGTGAGAGGCAACAATTTTACGAGCTCCGAGATAGTAAAGCTGGCATTTAGAGTTAGGGACAATTTTAACGTTCAATTTTTGAAGACTTCTAGATAAGGGTGTCTTTGGAGTCTTCATAGTTCCCCAGCCAGAAATAACAGCTTTTTCTCCACCCTTGATTTCCTTGTCAGGCAGAGGAATAATTTTCACCAATTTTGAAAGTTCCACTTCGCTGGCAAGCTGCAACGCAAATAATTTTTCATGAGTTCAAGTGAAATTTATAATTCTCTTTTAAAATTTCATTTTTAATAATTACTTACAGTAATAACACCGATGTCGTACATAAAGTCAGGATCTTCGGTTTTGTCCACGTATTTTTCGTAATAAGAAAGAGCTTCCACCTTGTAAGATTTACCTCCGCTGCTCAAGCTGTTTGTTCCAGTGACAACAGTCATCACCTTGCGGAGGAATGGCTTTTTCTTTATAGGATAAACGCAATGGGCTGCCGTTAAAACATGTTTTTTGGTAATAAGAGCTCCCCCGCAAAAGTGCTCCCCAACAACTCTAAGAGATACTTGATAGGGAAATTCGCCTATTTCGGCATTCTCAGCGCCAACTAGTTTCTCTGGATCACTGGCTTTAGTGCCTGTAAATTAAATTTATTAATAATATGTTCAGCTTGAAATAAATAATTGAATATCTTCTAATTTAAAATAAATATTTACCAATAGTAAAAGCACAAGATAAAAGAATGACAGTAAAGTACTTCATTTTGACTCTCTTGATGCGTTCCAATGCAAAGGCTGAGAATAGACAAACATTAGATGACTTTGGGCAACTTATATATCAGACAGCTTGAGCTTTCTCTCGCGTCAGAAGCATACATAATTGTGGCATAATCGTCAAAATTACGTCAATTATGCGATCACACGAAACAGGATCAATTCCTTCATATTTGATTGAACAGATACATTTTTAATCGTACACCAGAAGTACTTGACGAAATTCCCTAGTGCTGATAACAGCGAATTTCATAAATGAGATATTATCGGAAAACTTTGTGAATTAAGAGTTGTTATTATGCCGAAGAAATACGTAGTTCGAAAGAGGATGTAGAGTAATACATTTGACAAAAATCAGGATACGATATATCTTCCTATTATAATAGGTACACAGTGTACCTTCACATACAAGGTCTGACAATTTTATGTTTATATCACTATTTTGATATATAATTCTATTTATATTACAAAATACATATTCTGCCTAGTAATCAAGTGAGATAAAATTTTGTTTAAGATTAATAAAAATTATAAAAATGTATAAAATCTATATTGAGTGACAAAGTATTCATAATAATTTATATAAACTATATATTTTTAGCCATTCTATATTTTTTGTTCAACAATTTGATTTTATCCAATTTTTTTTGTAATTATATTTTTTACTATTTAATGTTTTCAATTTTGTTCCACTTTCAATTAAATTATATTATATATGTTTATGTTTTTTTTAAACGTTTGGAAATTGTACAATTATTTCTCTTTAAAATCATTACTTATCCAATAAGACATTCTTTAACTTCAAATTGATGCATAAATATTTCTTAGATCTTGGATCAAAAGCGAGGTAATTGCTTCCTCCTAGAGAAAGCTTTGTGATTTTTTTTAGGTAATAGTTAAATTATTGTTTATAGTTATGGGTAACTGGATCTTTTATACGCGCATTATATTGATAACATATTATTTTGTGGCTTCGAAATGAAAACGAGATGCTTAGATTGATATAAATTTGTTTGCTCTTTCTTTATACACTGAGAGAAAAAAAGAGTTAAAATTACTATTTTGTATCGTTATTTCAGATATGAGAAGATAAATAAGAATATTTACTATTCAGATCAGTAGAAAATAAGCAATTTTTTAGTATTCAGATAGTAAATATTTTTCTGCTCATATCTAAAAATTTCCATTTTAATATTTACTATTCGTATATAGTAAATATTCTTATTTTTCTTTTCATATCTGAAATAATGATACATAAACTATTATGAAATTACTAAATTTTTACTCCTTTTTTTCTCTCAGTATAACGTGATTTTTTCTCCAAAATATTAGTTACGTAAAAATGCTCACAACTAAAAGTTGGATATAATATTTGACTACGCAGTTAAAAATAAACAGTAGAAAAATCTTGTTTATTTTTGTCTTTGTTTATTGATGTCTTAGATTAAAATTATTCTTTATGATTTTCAAATTCACTAATTAATTCCAATAATTTAAACATAAGATAACGCAGTAATCTATAAGAAATCATTTACATGTTATGATCAATTTGGTTTTATCTTATTTTAAATTAAATTTGTTTTTTATTAGCTGTACAAATTTCCAGAATATTTACTCGTGATTTTTAGTAGATATTAGTACAGCTGTAATAAAGGTGGCAAATTAAGAACAATAATCGTATATATATAGTCCATAAACCACTTAGAAAATTGTTATTCTGTCAAAATAATTCAGCGGAGAGTAACAAAATGAGCCGTTTAGTCACTTTCTTTTTGCTATGCTTTGTAGCATTCGGTAAGTAATAATCTTTTATAAAAATTTTAAAAAATCTTTCGAAAAGTCTTAATTTCCAACTTTTCCAGAAACTTATATATACATAAGAACAGTGATACGTCCCCAATTTCAAAAGAATAACGTAACATCTTTCTCTCTTAGCTACAGCGTACAGCGTCAAAGAAAGAATCCAGGGTGGCTACACCTCTGCACCAGCAGAGTTCCCGTATCAAGTATCTCTGCAGATCAACGGGGAACACGTCTGCGGAGGCGCTCTGATAACTTCGAGACACGTTGTCACGGCCGCAAGCTGCTTAATTCGCATCCTGACCAATCCCAACTTGCTGCAGCGTACCCGTGTCCTCGTCGGTACCATTAGCCTCCGAAAAGACGGAATCTATTACGGAGTTTCTAGAGTATCCATCCACCCGGAATACAAGTACAGTACAGAATGGGCTTCTTTCGTTAACGACATTGCCGTCGTACATGTAAGTCGCAATGCAGTATTGCTGCGTAAGAAAAGCTAGCAATTAAGAGAGTTTCAACAGCTTTTAACTTTTTGTAAATTATTCATTTATCTTTTTATAATAAGGTATAAATTAAAAAAATAATGCTGGAAAAAGAATATTAAAATACAATTTTGCTAAAGCGAAGAATTTATCTTTCATACTTTTTTAAGTATCATAAATATACGTAATCTTGAAATATTAAAAACAGTTTTTAATTTCAGCATATCAACTAAAATAAATTAATAGCTTCAGCACAAGTGCTTATACAGAAAAATTTTTATTTTTTTGAAACACCCTAAAAAAGAAGAATTTCACGCACTCATTAATTCATAAACGTTTCTCCAGCTCGTAGGAGAAGCTCGCAATTCCTACTGGGTAAAACCGATCAATCTCCCAGGCGTCACTGAAATCCCTGAAAATTCCGAGTTGGTCTTCACTGGCTGGGGTAGCGTATCGTACAATAGTGCACGAACCGTAGAAATCTTGCACAAGACATCGTTGCGTTCCATCTCTACACGAGACTGCCAGAACTTGCTGCCCGATCTTCTTATTAAGCCGTACCACATCTGCACCTCGGCTAATTACCACGTTGGCACCTGCACGGTAAATTATTGTTGCATAACAATATTATTATATTACAAAAGATATTTAAAATTTAAAATAGAATGCTTTTTTTACCAAACGATTTTTGTATTTAAATTTTTTTTTCATTTTCTATTCGATAATTTGTGTCTCTGGTGTAACACCTGCTTTTGGATTCATAAATCATTTGAATATTCAATGGAGTGGATGATACATTAATTAAATTAATTCTTTTATTTGCAGACCGATTCTGGCAGTCCTCTTGTTCATCGCAACCAATTGATTGGTATCAGCACCGGAGTCCATGGATGTGCTTCGGGAAAACCCGACGTGTTCACCAAAGTTTCTTTCTACTTGAAATACATTTGGGACGAAGTCAATTATGTTAGTAGCGCTTAAAATGTATGATCTTAAACTTTGTTTTAAAATAAGCTTATTTTTATAATTGCTAAAATGATTAAATTTTATACGAGAATTTAAAATCTTTTGATGTCTTTATTTATGAATCCTTTCACATAATTATTATAATTCATAATGCAATACAGGTTCTCATTAACTTGTTTAAGATGTATTTACACTTATAGTAGGATCGTTAATACTTCTGAAAGTTATTTCGTTTTATATGACACTATTTCGAATGGAAACATTTTATGTTGCTCGTGTAGTACGATGCAGTAGCAATAGTTTAGATTCAATTATTTAGTCAGAAAGTGTGTTGAAATAAAGAATTTCAGTTTTATAGAAAAGAAATTCCATTTTAAAAGTATACAATGAAAAGAAATTGAACCTAGTTATAAGGTATTCAAAAAATAGACAATTTGTTAGTTGTTATTTTTATTACCTTAGCTTTAAAATTCAAATGAAATATTTTTTTCGTTCTTTTCTAACTATTTACTAGAATATAGAAATTTTAGAAACTAATTTACAGGGTATTTTTTACCTTCTATATATAAATTTCTTTTTAGTTATAATATAATAGCGAGTATGTTCTTCGGGATCTTTAAGCATCAGCTTTCACTGGGCCCCTATTTTCCAATGATAACGAGAGACAAGATGATACGTTTATCGTTCAAGAATAGCCCCCCTTTCCGTGTTGGGTCTCTTTAATCATATTCGTACAACATTCTGTAAACCTACAATTGAAGTTAAATATTTTGATGTTTATATACTTTACTATGCAATTGGAATGCATTAGAAGCAATGATAATAAGTGTTTCACCGACACTTACAATTACGAATTAGATACTAATTCTCCCAGCTACTTTTTCATTTGGAATTTTTAAAAGAATAACAGCCAAGTATTGGTATAAGATTTTGGTTGATTTTGTTAATCAACTGTAATATAATATTTATCCGAATTTTTTTTACGTAATTTATTGTTAATATTTGCTTGCCGTACAAAGCAAATAACAGCGTCAACTAGACTGACTTCAAAATCTTCAGTTCACTTATTGGAGGAAAATGTTACAAAAAATATTAAAAATTATATATTTTATTTCCTTAATTATTTGGAAAAAAATGTAATAAATTCAAAATTAGTAGTAGTTTTACCTTTTCAAAGCTATCGCTTTCATATCATTTATAAAAAGGAGAACTAAAAAAATTCTGTTGAATAAACTTAATAATGTATTAATATCGTATAAGCAAATCATTTTTTTGTTAAAAAGGATTGTTTTAAAAATAAATTTTTCAAGAAGCATCGAGAATAAATCCCAGACATGATCAAGCAGTTCTTGCGTATTTGCAGACTATCGTGTACATATTTATATAGCCACTTAAAAGAAAATAAATTTAAGCTCTTCAACAATCTGTGTAAACAAATGAGTTTTTCGAATCACATTATCAATCATGATAGCGGATTAAAATCTTTATATAGGCGAGCGTAAAGCCAAGAATATAACCAGATTGGGTATTTTGTTGGAACATATAACATTTAACTCTTTTCATGAAAAATAAGTTGACTACAATTTTTAAATTGCTCAAAAAGGCTTTCATATTTTACTTTTTCCGTTTGCTTGAAAAAGCGCGAATAAACTATCAACTTAGCTTTCCAACAAAATGTTTGTATTTTTGATTCTTTATGGCGATTTAAAATCACATAAAGTTTAAAATTTTAAAGAATTAATTAGGATAGTTTGTTAGAATGGAAATTCGTTGTGTTCATAAATTATTCATGCCATTATTCGTAATTATTAGGTCTATTATTTCGCAATTATCTTTAATGGCCCATCTTTGAAAAAAAAAAAGAAATGCAAATGCCATGCGAACTTTGATACCAAAATTTCCATTGTCTTTCGACACATACATCCAAGAATGTTATCAGTAAATATTGAACTAAACCTCTGTTCCCAATCTCATGGTTATTATTATATTTATTCTTCTGACGCAAATTCGAGAAAATCTTACGACTATTGACAGGCAATTCACACGTGTTCAAAGAACTTTTCAATAAATGTGGCTTGCAAACGAAACACCTGTAGTTCTGAAAATCGGCGTAGACGACATATATCGATATAAAAGAAGAATCATCTACATGAGTAACGCCTAGTAGAATTTTTAATCGTCGCTTTATCAACCCGGTTTGCAAAATTTTCACGATGATAAGAGCGGTTTGCTTTCTCCTTTTGGTTTTGCAAGGGTCTTTCGGTAAGTAAAGGCTTTCTCCTTTTAGACATTTCTGTATTTTATTCGAATTAATACTTAAAATATTTTTCACATTTTAAGGCGAACCCCAGAACAGGCAGCACATAATCAATGGGAGTGACACGAAACTCGGAGACTACCCTTTTATGGTTGGACTCAGGCGGTACGAGGAGGACGTGTATTGCGGCGGATCGTTAGTTTCTAATCGACATGTAGTAACGGCAGCGCATTGCGTCGCCGGATATGAAACTAGTGACATGACAATTTTGGTTGGAACCAACGATTTGTTAAACGGCGGGGAGTATTTCGAGGTGGAAAAAACGGCGATATCCGACGATTACACCGCAGAAAATCCTATGGGCGTTGCAGTTGTGACGGTACGGCATTATTCTTCACTCGCGACTTGTATGCGCTTCTTTAAATTGTTTATTAAATTAAATTTACGTTTATACGTTTCAGCTCTCTAAGCCGGTCGAATTTTCAGAATTGGTGGGAAAAATTGATTTGGCGCAAATCAACGCCCCGGACAACGCCTCGGCAACGTTGACCGGTTTTGGATATCAAACGAAAGACGTGGTGAACGGTCACATGGCGCAAATTCTGCAAAAGCTCCCGGTGATGATCGTGAACCAATCGGAGTGCACCGAGAAATTGAGTAAATTCGAAAAGATTCTGCCGCAACACCTTTGCGGATTCACGGCTCCTTCCTACGGGGCGTGTTATGTAAGTATTGAAAAAAAGTATAATACTCAGTTATTCGGCAGTTTTGATTTAAATCTTTCTTCTTACTTTTATGGTTGTCCCTTTGAAAAAATTATATTTTACTTCAATCGACTTAAAATAATGTTCTTGAATAATTATAACGCAAGAACTTAAGATTTCTTTCCATGTGCACAGCGATCTATAAAAACTAGATGTCGAAAAAACTTGAAAATTAATAGTAGAAATAAAAAATGATTTTGGGGCTTTTAAGTTACTAGATTACTATTTGGTTGCAATAACCAATAAATAAAAGTAATGGAAACAAAGAAAAAACAAAAAAAAAGGACCTAATTTTATTAAGATTTAAATTCACAATTCTTTTTATTTAATTTCCTTATTCAACTTGCAGTAAACAAATAAATAAAATAGTAAAATAATTAAAACACTAATTAATGTTTCAGGGTGACAGTGGTAGTCCATTGGTGCATGAAAACAAGCTCATAGGCGTTGCATTCAGTGTTTACCCCAATTGCGCAGAAGGACTTCCTGACGTGTACGCAAGGATTACCTATTATTTAGATTTTATTAATCAAGTAGTATCTAATTAATAGTAAAAAAACACATAAATGCAGTAGCATTTCCATGACGAGTTTTCTGATCTTATACATATAATATCATTTTTGAAAAGATTTCTGAAGTACATTATTTATTATTCAAAAATTTTTTTCAAAAACGTATTACCTGATTGGATTACTTCATGTGGAATTATTAATTTTTATAAGTTTGTATAATTTTATTTACTGGAAATTATTTTTTACTATCGACTAATGTTCCTGTACCCGACAATTTAATATAATTTTTTTATAAAATCTTGATTGTGTTTCTTATTTTGATTCAATTGTGAAAACCCCGATTATGATTATCCGTTTGAACAAAAACGAATTTAAGCAAAATATACAGTTTATAATTTATTTAAACTTAAATCGAAAAAGTTAGCAGCTATACTTCTTAAACAGTTTGATTATTCAAAAAATTCAGTTTAATGTAACGCTAGTAAGAGAAATAGATTTAGATGTTTATTCATTTGGGCAGAATAATTATTTATGTAAATTAAGCTAACGCGTTAGATTAATTCCGAATATGCAAAGAGCATTAGCAAAATTAGTAGATTAGTGTCGAATTCAGTCAGACGGATAGCGCGTGGTTTTGGTTCTGCCTAAATTTTAAATTGTATCTATCAATTACCATTGTTTCCAATTGAATAAGAGATTCTTAATAAGAGTTTTCCAATTCTTAATGAATCTAACGAACGAATAAAAGCATTGACTTTTCGTTTGAAAAATAACGCTGCCTGTACAAATTTTCCACTTTTTTTAAAAACCTACATCAACGCATTTTTATATTGCTCTTCGCGCGAAACTGATTAAATTTTTTGGGCTTCTCCGGCGCTTCCCCCAATTCACACGCCGCCGCGTAAAAGTTACATAAACTTGTTTATTGATCAGAGCGGCAACTGTATAATAAACAGCCAATTAGTAAAATCCGCTTGCCCTACCATCACCACGCGCCAGATACGCAAGACGGCAAAGTATTATATTTTTAGCAAGAAAGAAAACCGCGCGGCAGCATCAGCCTCTCCGAGAGGAGTTTGGTCCGATCCAGTATATATGATAGGGGGCCAACCCTCCCTCCCCCACCCACCGAATGAGTGCGCGGGCGCAACGAGGGAAGGGTCGCTGGTAGGGAAAGTAAAGGGCGCGGGTGGCCGAGAGAGAGAGAGATACGTCAGGGTCGGGTGTGCTTGCGTACGCTACATGCGGGTCAGTAGAGCAGAGACGCGCCGCTCGGCCGAACGCGTGTCGCTCTCTCGGCTTCACTCTCGCTTTCTCTCCCTCTATATGACTCTCTCGGCGCGCAAGTCCGCCGACAGGGAGGAGGCTGACGCGGACGCCGCCACCGAGGACTGCACATGGCCCTGATCCGGTGCTGCTTCGAGGCCGAGGCGCCGGACTTGTTCGAGTCCGTCGTCAGCAAGTGCACCGATCCAGGATGTGAGTCCCCGACATAGCGCTTTGCGCGGATATCTCTCTCTCTCTCTCTCTCTCTCTGCATATAAGCTCCTCCCGCTTGCCGCTTAGTGTATGAATACTCTCCTTCGTTGACTCGCGAAGACGCACCACCACGTTTTATCGATTACATGGCTCTTCTCGCTTTCGCCGAACCTCGTGACCTTAGAATGCCAGATTACGGTGCTTTGTTGTTTACTCTGTTTAAGTTGAGAAGGCCTATTGAGATTTTTACTGGGTAGCTTTTAGTAAGCCTGTAATGTTCTTATGGCTTAAGAGCTATTTTACTATTTTACTATGTTCTAATTGGCTTGCAAAATATTTAATTTTTAATTATTATCTAAAATTATTATTATTTATGTATAATTATTCCAAGACTTTTGAAACTAATAATAATAGAAATTTTTTATTGCCTGTCGATTCTAATTGACACTATTAGCTTTGGCACTGGAATCTCAGAAGCCCCATAGAAAATCAATGAAAACTTTCACTGCTTTAAAATCTTTCAAAAGTAATTTTTTTGTTTTTAATACTTAAAATAATATATTTAAAAAAAAACTTGTCTCGGGGAAAGTATTAATGGATCAGATTTCAGAAGGTTCACAGGTTCGTATACCCCAGGAAGTGCCCCAATTAAGAGTTAAATATAACAATTAAAAATACGTAAGAACTCATTTGAAACTGCGTGGAGTTTCAACTAACCGCCGTTTATAAAGAAATTTCAAAACTAAAAATGAATGATTATACTTAGCATCTTAGCATCTTAGCGCCTTAGCAGGCATCTCTAAATTAATTGCAATTAATCGAATAATTATGCAACTGTAATATATTAACGGTTTAGGGCCCCGCTTAGTTCAATAAAACGTTTTAATACAAATTTTTGTAACAACTAAACTTTTTTATTTAAAATAAACGTCCCAAAATATCTGCCGCTAGGTACAATCGGAACAATAGCAAAAACTTCAAATACAGTCCAATCCCGCATTAAAACCGCGAAGGAATCAGAGGGTCAAAATGATTTCCCATGAATTTGAGTATATAGATCCCACTTATTTTGAAAAATGTATATGTAAATTGAAAAAAGCAAATATCTATAATATTTTGATGAATTCTATGGATTTGAAATTTGTAACAATATAATTCTTCAGCAAATTAAGATTTTTTAATTCTGAAAAAAGAAGACTAAAGTTTGATTCCTCTAGTTTTACTTTCTGTTTTGAAATTTTCTCCAGGATAAATACAAGCTAAATTATTCAGACTTAAATACGGAGCTATATTTTTTATTTTTTGCACCATAATTCAGTATCCAAAACCTTTTCCAAAGTTTTAGTATTAAGTCCTTTCCGAGAGATGGGCAAACAATAATTTAAAACAAATTAGTTTTGAATATTTTGAAAATCAAGAAGGCTTGTAAGTGATAATATAGGGAAAGAACTCAATCCACGCATTAAAAACATCTAGCTCTTTGAAAAATTTAAGATACAATGAAAGAAAACAAGATTTCTTAGAATCCCCATCACACAAAAAATAAGAATAAAATGAGCTCTATGTTGGACCAGAACATTTTCCTAATACGTTTTTAGAAAAAAATGTTTACTATGGGACTGGTCATATTCTACACAAATTTATTGTACACGATCGTAATATCGTAAGTAAATAAATTATTTACTTACGAAAATACGTACGTGCACAATAAATTCGTGGAGAACATGACCAGTCCATTTACTTTTACAAAGTTTACTCTAGAAAAAAGCAATTTATTTAGAAAAAAATTCAGCCTAAAGCAAATCAATATCGGTAACAACTATAAGTTATTGATCCGAGCCAACTTTAATTGGCATTGCCAAAAGTGATTTTAGTTAAAGTAACGCATGAATTGTAATCAATTTCAATTTTTAACAAATAAGGATTCCAATCAGTACGCAGAAATAAGTTAATTGTAAAACGTGTTCAACGACGACTAATTGTAAGTTTTAGTCGATTATTTGATTTAAACTATTCTACTTAATCATTTACGTTACATCTCTTTACTTCGGAAAAAAGTTTAGCTTAATTAAACATATTTGTACTAATTGCTTCAATTGATTTAAGATTTTTATGCAATTACACATTTACGTAATGAAAATACATAACGCAGATCAAGGGTTTTATAAAGAGTACAGGCATTGAATTTCTAATTATGAATTATATTCCCCTTAAAAATAGTATTGCAAAAAGCTTTTGAAATCTGTTACAATTTTATGATCAGAAATGCTAATTTGAAATTTTCAAATAAGATAACAGACAAAATAAGCAGTTTGTTGTATAACATCACGGATAAAGTAGAAAAGAGTTTAGCTAATTAATGAACAGAACTAATTTGGAAAATGCAAACATCCTCCATCCAAGTGAAAATTTAGCTTTATCGATCAAACGTGTTATACATATATACACCTAAAATTGCACCTTTCAGGCACATTACGGCTCAACTGAATGCTAGTATTTTTAATTAAATTACTTCGCTGAAACGTTCTGCTAAATAAATTAGAATCCTCTATAATTACGTATATATTGTTTTTCAAAATTGCATCCCATTTGCATGTAAATATATTTTATAGATAAACGCGGTATAAATAATAATATGCGCGGATAAAACTTATTTATTTAATTAATAAAAATATCAATTTTCAAAGTTCTATTTGATACTTGGCCGTACGGGATGTTTACTGGAATACATTTAGTGTCTGCATAATTCTTTTAATCTAAGGAAAAAACATAGAAAATAATACTCTATCAAAAATGATGCTTTAATTGATCCATATAGAATTAAAATTCAGGTAAAATCCTTACAGCTGAATTTTCGTGGGTTTTCATTGGTTCCTTTAGAACTCATACGAAAATTTATTGGAATCCAGCCACGTAGAGTTTCCATATGATAATTATCCAACTTTCGACAAGATTTCTTCATTTCATTCAGAGCCTTTATTGTCAATAATTGACTCTAAACTTCAAATCTTGACCTTCAAGATCAATATATATTCTATAATCTTAGATCTATAATATTATAGTCCTGAGATTCTTCTTGATTGTATTTTTCCTCTTTGAAAAGGGTAGCAAAATGCAGCGATCGAAAGATCATCGGAAAAGAAATTGTCGTTTTACTAAAACACCCAAATATAGTGATCAACTTCGAAAATTAATTAGCTTTTGTTGTATTACTCTTAATGTATTTTTGTATGTGCAAAAGTTATGAGTTTACTTTGGTATTGATTAAAAATTTTTGATTAACGAAAGTTTAAATAGGGTTCTTTTAAATATGACAAAATTAAAAAACAAGCCAAAACAAATTTTTTATCAAGTGTGACCAGTATCACGTTATACGCGCATGCTATTTAACCAAAGATTTACGTATCGTTTTGTTAAATCACTCCATCGGAATTTCTGATTCAGAAAAGTTAAAATAAATTAGAAAAACAAGGAAAATAATGAAAGAAACTCGGTATATTTGTATAATAATACGCGCGCCGTTTGGACGTAGATTGAGGCGTAGATATATATTTAGTAAGCCTATATAGTATTCCGTTAAAGTATGCTTTTCTGCTTAGTAAATACATTTTAAATGTCGAATAACATGATGAGTTTAAAGTGATTTTCAAATCACTCAAATAAAACAATATTAGAAAGCACATAGTTATATAGTTCTTCTCCTATTGTACTAGAATCTAGGGATAAACGAAGCTATCTAACTGACCATCTAATGGTATAAAATAAATGTAGCGCGAAAATAGCCAGTCCGGGATATGAACGATGTATAAGATTTGTCGTCAGATGGCTTTTCCCAAAATCTTTTTTGCAATGTTTATAAATGTCGAAGACTGTCACGAGCAGTCAGGTGGAGTTAGAAAGACCTTCATACCTGAACGATTTGTGGGGCGGAACAGATCGAAGAAGGCGCAGGCGGAATATCGACACGCGCAGATGGCATAGACGAAGGCTTCGTGCCTGACCTGGAACTGTGCTAAAATAACTTCAAAACACCGTTGGTCGTGCCTTTTTTCGATCCGTTCCCCCACGCGTCACGATAATTACGAGCTTACGAAAATAAAACGATATCCGGCAAGATGTTCAGTAATGACGAAAAACTAATTTTTTAAAGTGCATTTCAAGTGATTATGTGAATACTCAACGAATTCCCTTTTTTTTTCAGGCTGTTGCTGGTGCTGCGCCGCACTTCGACCAAGGTACAAACGACTAGTGGACAATATTTTTCCTGTCAATCCTCAAGTAAGTGACTGAATGATAATTATAGACTTACTAAGTATTAATTAACTGTTACTCAATTCTACCAATAAATGGTTTTTATTAATAAATGTATATGTTTTTAGGATGGGTTAATTAAAAATAATATGGAGAAGTTAATGTTCTATTCGTTAAGTAGCCCCGAAAAACTTGATCGGATAGGAGAATATTTATTTCAACGGGCATCTAGAGATATATCTAGGTAAGTTTTTTAATCGCTTCGTTTTAAACTAAATACATAATGCTTTATTTAATATGATTTCTTTTTTTAGGAGAAGAAATGGATTTGTTATTATTGCAATGGAAGCTATGGATCAATTATTAGCTGCTTGCCATGCTCAAACTTTAAATTTATTTGTTGAAAGTTTTTTAAAAATGGTTCAAAAGTTGTTGGAGTCAACCGATCCACAATTACAAATTTTAGCCACACAATCTGTAAGAATAATAATAATAATTTTCTAATAACCCTTACAATAACAATTTCTTTAATTAATACATCAACTTACATTCATTGTTTTACATACTAATGTTTGTTGATGCTAAATTGCTTATGAAGTTTTGCTATAAAGCAACTTGTGTGGCCCAAAAACTATTATACTTACATTAATGCAGTTGAACAAATTGCTTTTGTCATCCAGTTTGTTAGGTTTGCCAACATCGAGGAGGACATGCCGTCTTATCACACGCGTTATGATTTCTTTGTATCAAAATACTCTTCGATGTGCCACTCCAACCATGATGATCCCACAATACGAAAGCAGATTCGACTTGCGGGAATTCAAGGGCTGCAGGTACATTAAAAAATAAATTTTATTATTCAAGGTACATATTAGAATTAATTTTAATTAAAATCTTTTATTTTTTAAGGGTGTTGTAAGAAAAACTGTTTCTGATGATTTAGTAGAAAATATTTGGAACATGGTACATATGGATAAAATTGTACCTTCTTTATTGTACAATATGCAAAACTCTAGGTAAATTTAATAAAATTTAAACAATTTTAAATAAATCTTTTGAATATTAAACAAATTTTTTGTTTTAGATATTCTAATAAAGAAAGTAACACACCAGAAAGTCCTACTGAGGAAAGATCAGATCCTCCTCAATTTGCAGAAACATGCATGAGAGAATTAGTAGGGCGTGCTTCATTTGGACATATTCGATGTGTTATAAAACCAGTTCTTAAACATTTAGATAATCATCAACTATGGGTTCCAAATTATTTTGCTATTCATACATTTAGAATTGTTATGTTCTCTATACAGGTTAAGTAATTTTCTTATCTTATAAGTAAAGTTATTTTGAATTATACTTGTATATCATAAATTCTACATTTAATTACAGTCTCAATATTCCTATACTGTTGTTGAAGCTTTAATGTTGCATTTGGATGAACATTCTCAATCTTCCCCAAAAATTCGAACAAGTATAGCAGATACTTTATCAAAAATTATATCTATTGCAGCTGGTGAAAGTGTGGGTACGTACAAAACTAAATTAACTAATAACTAATAATTATAAATATTTTTTTAATCAACTCTATTTTAAGTAGGTCCTTCCGTATTGGAAATCATTAGTTCCTTATTGACTCATTTAAGAGTCAGCGTATCTAGAAATCAATCATCCACCAATGATGAACAGCTGTATCAAGAAGCATTAATAAATGCCCTTGGTGAATTTGCCAATCATCTTCCTGATTATCAAAAGATTGAAATTATGAAGTTTATTATGAGTAAAGTTCCATACGGTGAGCCAGATTCAATCACTTCTGCTGGTAAAGGTGATGTTTTACTTCAGAGTATATTATTGAAATCACTTTTGAAGGTACACAGAATTATACTGTATAGAATAATATTATAAGATATTTTATTTATAAACACCTTTTCCTTCATATAAAAAAATTGTTTATAAATTTTAGGTAGGAACGAAATATCAATCAATTCATCTAAATACAACTTTTCCGCCAAGTTTTCTGCAACCATTATTGAGGATGTCTTTAGCTTCTGATGGAGAAATGCGACTTTTAGTTCAAAAAATCTTACATACTTTGATTGACAGACATAAGAATATTGCTAAATTAGCGAAGCCAACGTAAGATAAATATTTTTTTAAAACAGTCAATGTTGATTTTAAACTCTACTTAATAATTTATCAATTTCTTATTTCAGAGTTCATGTTGTAGAGTTAGATCTCGCAATCGAAAAGGCATCTAGACCAGATGTTATATTTATTAGAAAACATGGGCCTGAAATTTACATGGCTTTATATGAGTCGTTGGAACTTACAAATAACAGAGTTGAGAATGTCGAATCTATTTATACTACCTTGGCCCTATTAACTGTTGAACTGGCTTCTGAAGAAACGGTTCTTGAACTTTTACGATTAGTTATGAGTTTACAAGATCTTGCTTTAACTAGTATGCAAATGAGTACAGCAATTAAATTCAATTTACATGCTACAGTAATAAGTTTATTGGTTTTGATTGCACACGTTTGCAATATATCTAGTCTCATTGATTATGCAAATAAGGTAAAATTTTATTTTACGTTAGATTCAAACGGGTAAATATGGAAAATTTATTTAAACTATATTTTTATACTATTATTAGATTGTGGAGGCTCGATCTAACGAAGCAACTCATTTATTACCTGATCTGCGTACTCAATACGAAGCAAGTTTACCAGCTCGTATACCGACATCACTTATAGTTGATCAAACAATTGTTACAGAATGCCTTAAAGCTGTAGGTTTGGAGACAGGAAAGTTACAACAAGGATCTGGATATAGCAGTAATGCTTTGCAACACAGGTAAAGTTTTTATTTTGTAAAATAATAATTGTTTTTCTTAATTTCCATTATCTTTAAAATTAAATTTCTTTAGGCATTCGTGGGTGGATAGTGCAGGGCGTAGCTCTTTGGGTGATATTAATGGTACTACTGAACTAGATAGTGCAGGATCATCTCCTGGTGTTCAAAGGGTATGTTAATTTTCCATCAACATGTTACTTCAATACTTTTATTTGATAATAAAATTAATATTTTTATGTTTTAGAAATTACCTGGAGAGGAATTGACGTTCGATAGCATGAAGCGAATTTTAACAGAAAATGCTAACACAGAAGTTGTCGAAGAAGAAAAAAGAGCTCAACTTTCACAATTATTTAGAGATGCTCCTTTCCAAGACCTTGTTAAGAAAACCCAACCAAAGGTTAGTTATTTAATTGTTTATTATAAAATGTTTTTATGAATATTTAATTAATTATATTAAACTTATGAATTTATTTTAGCATGAAGTTTTGCAAAGTAAATTGTCTGAAATTTTCAATGCTTTAATGATCGAACCTCGAAGTCAGTCATTACCAGGTGGTACTCCATCAGATGCCAAACCAAATCAAGCACCAGCTTATGAAGTACATTTCCCAGAGTTGTTTGTTTACTAAGTCGTACAACTTTCTTCAGTAGTATGAAATTAAGTTATTATAACTGCTCTTCATTATCTGCGAAATATAAAGCTTAAAAAATATAATTTTATTTATAATTACTAAAAATGGGAAAGCAATTTTAAGCTGAATTGTAAATAACGTTGTAAATATTTGTTATTTTTTTTAACTTAGTTTTATTTAAAAACATGTGATGGTTTTGAACAAAGTAACAATGTGTTATATATGTAATGTATATATTATTATATTAAATGAAAAATAATATTGTGTTAAAAGTTTGCATATTTTATTACAAATTCTCTACATATAATTTATTTTTATTTTAAATTTTGAATCTAAGCCAAATTTAAAATTTTAATTTCATTCGATTAATTCCGCAAACAGTTGAGAAATGTAAAAAAATAATTTATAAGTAAGAATTATTAGCTAAGAACATTTTTCAATTTTGTTTCCAAAGCTGATAAAGAATGATGACAATAACGGATCGAAATTTATCAATGTGTCTTACTAGAAAGGGTAAAACTGAAAAATAATTTCAGAAATTATACTTTATTACTTTGCATAATATTATATATCGTTGCTATTGAAAATAGTTTTCTTTATATACGGAATTAATATATTATATAGTAGCTAATTACTATTTACTGCTAACATTAAAAAAAAAACACATTTGACAGAGGAAAATTCTTTATTGATTTGGTCTCATATGAGGATTGACGGTTACATTGATAACATATAATTATTATAATTGCAGCATATCTCAAATTTGTACAAAACCTTGAAGTCAAGATATCAAATTACCAAGTACAAAGTAAATGGAATGAACACAATTGAAAATTTAAAAAATGCTTATTTCTCATTCAATCGCTCGTAATATAATTATTGGAGAATACTCCATGAACTATTTCTTTACTCTTATAAAAATTTGTTTTCCATCAAAAAAGGCTTTGGCCATATAAACAATATTCTGTGTATAATATGGCAGAATTTTTTACTTCTCCCAGAAGGGTGATGGTTACAGTCTAACTTAATAGAGCCGTAAATTAGGTTCTTTAAATGGGGATGAACTGATGAAGTACACAGAGCTATTGTGAAAAAACAGTAATAAGCGAATGAAATGATTTTTTATATAAAGAAGTGCATGAATTTTGAAGTATTCAATGCAACGTTGAAGGTGTAGAAAAAATTAAATACATTTATATACTCATAAAACATAGATACATTAATTAATTAAAGCTTATTGTTAAATTAGTTCTTGAAGTACTTTTGATTACATGATAATCCTTTTCCAGCATTGTTTGTTTAAATTTTCATTGACTTAAATTGTGAATAATAGCGAGTTATTAATGTGATGAAAAGGCTTCTAGTGGAAAGACACCAGTTAAAAATTCGTCTTATGACCACAGCAAGGATTTTCTAATTGAATTTAAATTCAATAATTTTACAGATAAAAATGCTAATAATAGTGACCTACTTTAAAAACTTAAAAAATTTTCCTATGAATTTAATAATTTTATTTCTTTCAGAAGAAATTTTACTTAATAAATTGTTAAACCTTGGTTCAATGATAACGTGATGGCCTTGAATACAAAAATATGCTTTACAAATGTTTAAATTCAATTGTTACTGAAAAGTTATTGAGTTAATTATTAGATGATTACTGTTTTCAGCAATTAAAATATTACAGTAATGCAAAAATAATGATACTGCAATAATATTTAGTTTTTTTTTATAAAAACTTAGAAGGGATAATTACTAATGACTTTGGATATTTGTATGAAAGTTGATAAACGCCTTATATTAGTCTTCCTTGTAAATACATCTTTTTTTACTAGTATTCATAAATAAAGCGATTGAATGAACTTTATCTTGTACAGTGTGCCATCTGCCTTATGACTAATTACTGTAGTCACTTGTTAAAAATTTAAGCGCTGTTTAATTGTCAGGTGCCAAGATTGGTCGTTGGTTTACTGCATAGAAATTGTTATTGCTTCAAGGTTCCACCTTCAGCAGTTCTACATCAAAAATGAGGGTAGCATTTGGTGGAATAGTGTATTGTTGTCAAGGATAAATATTTAGTAATTTTTGAAAAAATATTGAAAATAACATTTAAAATTTAGAAAACAACAATTCTGTCTGAACATTTAATTTTTTAAATTCAATTATAAGTATTATTATTACTATTTTATTTAAAGATTAAAAATAATTAGGATATTCACTCCAACAAATATTTTCTTTTGTTAATGATAAGATAATGTGTAATTTAAAGATGAAATCATGTTTTATAAATCTACTTTTGTTTTAAATGTAATTTAATTATTATTTAATAATATTGTTATTTAATAATTTAAAAATAATTGAAATTAATATTTAACGTGCAAATTATAATTTAATACTATGCTTAATTCTGTTAAGATAAGAAATTCTTCAATAAATTAATAAAATCTAGCTAATGAAACAGAAAATTTTGTTTGAATCTATTAAAATAAATTAAATCAAAGTAGTAAAGGATATACGCCAGGGTGTCCACGTGATCCGTACGCAACTTCTGGAGGGCAGGTTATCCTAGCCCGTTCCCCAACACACATTTGAGCAACTCCCTGATCCCAACCTTTAATTACCTCACCCTTTCCAATCCTGAATTTAAAAGGCACCTTGCGATCTCTGCTTGAATCAAACTTTTTGCCATTATCAAGAGTGCCTTAATGTAAAACAATAAAAAAAATTAGAGTTGATAAATAAATATCAATAAATACAATATTTGAATGTAAGTTTGATAAAATATATTACCTGTGTAATGAACTACAACGGTCTGTCCAGTCTTAGGGTAAGTACGTCCTATAAAAAATGGTTTTTCAATTATAAAATACAATTAACTGAGTATTTGTATATTAAAAATCTAAATTTGGACGATAATATAAAGTACTTAATTCAAAAAAGCTGTAGTAAATAAGACTAAATGACAAGAATATCGAAAAAGAAATTATAAAAAATGAGACAGATAGCTCGCTATTGCGACGGGGCAAGAATGTATAAGTACTGCAACGCACTTCTCGATTCGTCAGCAGAGTACTTACGTACTAAAAATATTATTCGCCGAAGCTTAAGAGTCGAGGGAAATGTATGCGAGGTGTAGCGATATACGCAATTTTCTTAAATGCTTAACGCAATATTGAAGCATGCACGAATGCGTCTTTTTATCTAAAATGTGAATACTGAAGCGAGAAGGGTAAGAAACTAGGCTTATTGTTTTGCATAAAACCTGCAAAAGCGTTTTGAAAGTGTACAAAAATAATTACCGTCTCCGGGAGATAGAACTTCAACACTCACGCCCATGACTGTGTATTTTTCTCTGAAAAGTAGGTAAAATATGTCAAAAAAAATTACTTTAATCTTCAAGTGAAAAATTCTGTTAAGTATTAAAAAAAATTCAAGCCATGGTAAAATAAAAATTTTAAGATCCTTACTCTGTGGAAAGGTAGAATTGAAACGGTGACGATTCTACGGAGAAAATGTGCTTCAAAACTTTTTTCGACGGCCAGGCCAAGCTGAGTTCCGACTGGAAAAGCCTCCGCCAGGATCGCTGCCTTCTCCCTTAATAATTCCTAGCTCACTAGCCGCCGATGCGGCATTCATTGACTTCCGTTGGAAAACCGGCGCTCAATATACCCATTTCCGATTTATTTTTAGCGGCAAATTTCAAAAATTTATTAAACTTTGAAAAATTTCATGTTTAGTAAAGGAAGGCAGATGTAATAATATTAACATTATTTTTCCAATTTACATAATTTTTTTTATTCATTGTATATAAAAGAAATAAATATTTTCACCTACTACATACTTTGAGTACATACTCTGCACCATTAAATTATTATAACAATCGCATTCAACAATGTCACTAGCAAATAAATACAAATTTTATTCCAAAATTAGTAAACAATTGTAATTCTAACAGCTTTAGAAAGTTAACCATTAAAAATAAGTTAAACATATTTTGATTAAAACTTTTTAAGTACATTAAAAACAACATGCAAATAATTCAGACATTTTTCCATTAACAGTATTGTTAGTTTGTTCTTGAAATATTTATAACTAAAATACCATTCATTTTGTTCAGTTTTACAAGTATATTGATTAAATATTTATCATAAAAAATCTTTCAATAATGAGAATATAAAAACGTGTCTAAGCATTGCATATATATCTATTAACACAATCCATATCTAAAGCGGAATGTGGAAAAATCTCTTGTTAAAATAGAACTATTAACTTAAATAGACATTCTGATCCTTTTTTAATAGTACAATTAATTTCTTGTAACATTAAAAAAATATTTAACAATTTATATTCTTTAAATATCAATACTTAAAAATGCCTTCATCTCAAAAAGTGAGATTCTAAAAAAATTTGTATTGAAATCATACTAATCCTTTCTTGTTTTAAAATCTGTATCTTTTTCTTCATATAGTACTTCATCAAATTCATAAAATCTTTCTAGCAAAGCTCGTAAAATGCTTCCTGGTAGTTTTTGGTGCTGCTTAATTAAATTATTTAATTCTGTAGCCACCTACAAGTTTAATTTTCATACACATTATTTGAATTAGAAAATATTAACAAAAAATAATGTATCTTCTTTAGTTTAAAGTTTTATACCTTTATTTGTAATTGTTCGGGTGAAAGACTTCCATCATAAGGTATTGGTTTTCCAACATATGTCTTTAGTTTAACAGGAAAACCTCCGTAAATTGGAACCAAAGGAAATCTAGTTGCAGCATATAATCTTAACCAAAATCTTCTACCCCAACTTACTGATCGGAAAGCTTCTCTAACATTTTTTGTAAACATTGGAACAATAGACTGTTTAAATAAAACATTAATTAATATTTTAAAAAATAATAATATATTTTGTATATTTTTATTTATTTATGTAAAGAAAATTTAAATTTACCACTTTAGCATCTAAAGCTACTTTAGCAAATCCTAATCTTTTTTTCCACATAAGCTCATAATATGAATTTCCAAATTGTGCTTCATATACACCACCAGGTGAAATAGCAAGCATATTGCCTTCTTTTAAAATTGCTGAACATGTTTGGATTGTTCCAGGAATAACTTTAAGTACATCAGAAATGATAGGCCAACCAGGACATTTAAATAGAAACTTATCAGCAACAGTATGGATAAGTTTCGAGTTAAATAGAAATACTTTAGATATAAAATAATAAAGATCTATAGGAATTGCACCATGGTAATAAATAAACAAAACTGGTTCATCTGTTGGAATGTTTTCTAGACCAACAACTTCGTAACCTGTTCAACAGAAAAATTATTCTTAAATATTGATTTTAAAAAAAAAATAAATATCTACTAAAATTAAAGAAACCGAGAAGTAAAGAGAAAAGCAAAAGTAAAACTAACGGAATTTTAAAAATGTCTTGATACATTTCGTGGTTCTTCCTACCATGCCATATCCATCCATGTGCGTCCCAAACAGCAGCAACTACACTGCGAGATGCAGTTCTCCAGTCGGTTCCATAGGCATTTCTTAATCTATGCCTAAATTATAATTAAAAAATTTGATTTAGATTTTTTTAATATGTAATAAAAAATATAAGTAATTTAGTTTAAAATGAAATTTACCTATGCAGTCTATAAACATACAAAATTAAGGCAGTCAGGTATAAAAGGAGTACAATCACCAGTGGAAGTAAAAATGTAATTAATAATGGCATTAGCAGCCATAATGTAAAATCTATATCTATGTAATCAACTGAAATGAAAAAAATTCTTTATTAGTGAAAGTTTTTCTACTTTAAATAATAAATTAGAAAAAAAAGTTTTCTTGACAATTGATTAAATTTGACTAAAATAACATTACCTATCATATCTTCTACAGAATTCCATATGCCAGAAAGCACAGAAAACATAGTATCCTGTTTTTGAAAAAAAACCGTAAAAAACTCAATGACACAATAAAAGAAAATAAAAAAAATCAATAGCAATCAAGAATAATGCGTGCTCATCATGACATTTTCAACCTCAGCAGTTTACAAGCATAGCATATGTGTATCAGACTTGAAATAAATTATACGAGATGCATAACGCGTGTATTTTAAACGACTTTTAATCCATGTAGTTATACACGATCAAATACTAGCTTTTGCATTCGAACACAATGTACAGGTTATAAATGCCTCCAATTATCCACATTGTTTTTTTAATAACCTTACGTACTTAAATCGCGAAACGTCATTAAATCCTTAATATTTTTGTATATCTGTTTTCTTGGAAATCTTGAATTTTAATAAAAGTATGGTAAATCATGACGTTACGTTTTTGATTTCTCTCGATTTATAACTGTGCTTCGCCATGTTTGCCATATTGGCATCTTTTCTGATAAGTGTATGTGGTATAATAGATCCTAGATTTTGCTAGGTCAAAAAAATATATAAATTTTTTACTGTTATTAAAATGTTTTTGAACATATAATGTAAATGTATATTGTAGGTATTAAAATAAATTGCAATTTTGCAATATATAACGAAAAATTTTAGCAAATATAATTTGCACTGTCTGAAACTTTTTATAAACTTTTAATATTCGTGTCTTTGTATTTTTCGCTAAAAAATAGAAACGAATTTAAGAGCCTTATTTGATAGAAATAATACAAATGTTTGAAAAATTTTCAATCAGTTATACACTTGCGTATAATAAGTAATAACAAAAAAAGTATAATGAAATTTTATCACCTACTATTTCTACTAATTTTCATTATTTAAAAGTTCCCGCCATTTTTGCCCGCCATTACCCTGCATGAACTCATTTCTAATTTTTAATAGAAATATAGATTTATGATTCAATAAGCTTTATAAAACTATAACTTGTCTTTATAGCGCAGTTCAAATAATTTTGGTTATTATTAAAGAACGATAAACGCATTATTGACATAATTGCTTTTCTATAGTTTATTGCGAAACAGCTGGAGGGGGAAGAGTTCGTTGAAACAAGTGAGGTGAGGTTAGCTTACAAGTTCTCGATTCTCGCAACCGACTTGTTTGTTCGCAGCGCAGCCTGTAGCCTGTAGAGTGCAGGCACTATATAGGTATAGATAAAAGGCAAAACCAAGAAAAGCCATTCCAGTGAGATAGGTGAGGCGCGCGCAGCGGGCCAAGTCGAGCTGCACTGGCTTGGGCTGAACAGCGACTATAGTAAAGGGAAAATCGTGTGTATGCAGTGGGACGACGGCCGCTCACTCTGCAAGTCTGCACTCTGCCTCTGTGCAAAGTCACGCTAACACATGTAGGCTTGCGAGCCTCGCATGCACGTATACCGATTACCGAGTGTATAGAAACTCTCAGGAATTAGAGAGGCTCGGCTGTCCGTTTCGAGTAACAGCGCATTGGTGCCTGTACGCTAGCCTAGATAGTTCATTTGGTAAGGCGAAGGCAAGACGACGCGTACGAGCAGCTTCGTCGGCGAAAATCAAAGCACCAGAGAATAAAATCGTCGCCCAAAAGGTGTCCAAGAGGAAAGTCGAGCTGCAGGCAACAGGCTTGATCGCTGCAAGCATAGTGGTGCTGCGCGTGTGTACGTGTGTGCTACGTTGTGACTTGCGCGCGACCCAGGCGCGTATGACAGGAGGCAAGTGTGTCTTGCCGTTTTATATCCCCAGATTTGAGCGGACGAGACAGTTGGGCAGATGAAGGTAAGAATCACTTGGTAATGTGGCCACGGGCGAGTGCGCGTCGCGGATGGAGCGAAAATCCAAGAGCGGTGCGCCTGTGGTTATATTTTCGGACGGACTCCTCCGAAAATCGATTGCCTCTCTCTTGCACTGACACACACTAGCTCGCACGCCTCTTCTTTCGAAAGCTCACGTAATCTTTTTCCATGGCAAGCCGTTCACCGTTCTTTAAGCTTCTTTTGCAACTCGGATTCCATATTATCCTTGAAATTCCTAGGCTACTAATACTTTTCTTATGAAGAAGCTGCAATAATTTCACTGTGCTTCAATTGCTACTTTAGCCATTTCGATAAAGGCCTTCAGAGGTCATGAGCCTAAACTTTGTCATTGCAAAAGTCATTTTATTTTGCTTTATGTAAATCTGTCACCTGCTATTAATACATGTTTTAAATAGTTTCTTAAGAATTAATTTCTTTGACATAAATACAAATGTAATGTTAAACGCTTCTTACATCTTCTGAATATTGTCTCAATTTCTACATTCTCATCTTCCTTATATGCTTCTATGTTAATATAATTTAGCTCATGATAAAAACATATGATTAAACTACTTTAATATTAAATATTTAAAATATTAAATATTTAAATTATTAAAATATTATTTATAGCTTAGAAAAAAAAAATACGACATCTAACATTTAAATTCTGTTTCATGTTTTGTATTTACAATTAATATTTCATAAATATTTTTACATTACATTTATAATTATGTTTAAAAAATTTTCAAATAAGACTTAAAAACTTTTATTCAACCACAATTTTATTCACTTTAATTTTTATCATTTAAATTTACTTTAAATGATAATAATGGTTTTTTAATTTGTATAATTACAGATCATGTCAGATGATGATGCTGTGGATTCCATGGATACTGAAGATACAGAGGAGGAGATTTATGATCCTCACAATATAAAGGGTTTTAGAACATTAAGATCCCAAGCCAATTCTTCTCAAGACATAGACCAAAATAATTTGAGAGTTCGACGCAGTACAAGAAATAAATCACAAACATATGATAATCTGAATACAAGTTGGATTTTTGGTAATAATTTATTATATATTTTTTTAAAGAAAATAAGTTGAAAACTTTTTAATGTAATATTTTTACACATGTACTTTATCGAGTTTATTCTTGAAATGGCTTCATACACATATAATAAATTTTGTCGTAATCCTTATTCACTTTGTAATTACAAGTTGGGTTTGAAAACTAATTGCTAGAAAGAATATATTTTTTAGGAAATATTCATGCAGCAAAGGTTTATTCTTTATTTTTTAACTTCTTTTAACTATCCTCACTATACAGGTACTCAAACATTAAAAGGATATCCAATGTACAAAAGGCATGGTTCATTTTCTGACAAGGAAATAGATGAAACTCCTCCTAGAGAATCTAGACTCAGATTACAAAAGTCAATAAGATCTCGAGAAAATCATCCTCCAAATAGAACTTTAAGACACTTGCGAGATCATAGCAGTCATAATTCAAGTCGAGAACTACGGATTAGTCATCGACTTCGATCGCGCTCAGATCGAGACCGTGAGCTTCACGAAAGATCGGAACGCGACCGTGAATTACGAGAGAGACCTGACCGAGCACTTCGTGAAAGACCGAATCGAGATCGTGAACTTCGGGAAAGGCCAGATCGAGATCGAGAAGTTAGAAATAGACCACAGTTACGAGAAAGAAGCGATCGCGATATTGATTTAAGAGCTTTAAAGGAAAAACAAGATCGCGATAGAACAGAAAGAGATAGCAAAAGTGAAACAAAAGAAAAGTCTGATGTTAAAACAATAAACGAGGAGAAAGAATCACGGTAGGTAACATAATTTTACCATTGTTTAAAATTTTACTTGAAATCTGAAAATATGTATTTTTCTATTCTAGAACCAGAAAATCGGATAGCCCTAATAGATTAAGAGAAGGACCTGTAACAAGACTAAGCAACTCCTGTGCCGAAAAAGATGAAAAGATCAAGACAGAACCGAATGCTGATGATGATGATAATTCTCAAGAAAGTGAAAAAGCTGAAAATAATGAAAATTCAGAAAATGAAGATAACGATGTAAGCAATCTAAAGCTTCTGCAAACAAAAACTATTAATTACTTAATTAATATTAACTATTATTTCATTGTTATTAACATGAATTTATCTAAATTATGATTTTATATAGGGATATGAAGATATGTACACAAGAATTAAAAGAACTAGAAGGGCTTCACAAAGACAGTTACAGAAAAGACAGCTAACAGGTATATTTTTATATTATTTAAAATTTATTCTAAATATATATGAAGATAAAATTATTTTGACTACTACATTAATTGCTGTGATTTTGTATACTTAAAAATCTTGGCAATTTTTAATAATGTTGAGGAAATCAATGCTCGCAATCAATGTATTCGTAGATGTAGTCATGATACTGATTTTTAAAATAGAATACTCAGGGAATTGTTCTCAAAGCTACCTCTTGTGGACAAGGGTTGTGCTAAAATTTATTATGAAACAATAAAATAATATTAAAAAAATTTATTATTTGAATAAAATTTAATTAAAAATTTCGAATGTCAAAAGTTTTGTTGAAACCCCAAAAGATTAAATTTAGTAAATTAATTTAATTTTTTAACAGTGGATAGTGATATGAGTGAATCAACTGATTCACCTGGACCACGAAAATATAGTTTACGCCAAAAGAAACCAACTGTAGACAGATTTCAAGCAAATGTAGAACCAGTGCGAAGATCCATTAGAGCTTTTAGAAACGTATTTAGTAATGCTATCAGGAGAAATAAACACCGAAGTAAAAGTTCCAGTAGTAGTGATTCAAGTGATTCTGAACCTCAACGTTATGACAAGAAGAAAAGTAAAAAATCTAGGTAAGATTTTTTATACTTATTTATTTGTTTAATTGAAGATTTCAATATTGATATGTAAATTTTTAGACAATCGGCAATACCTCAAGGAGGTCCATCAACTGATCGTAAAGCAGACATTAGCCCAATTACAGTGGATACAAATATTACTTTCAATGATGTCGGTGGATTAGAATCACATATTCATTGTCTTAAAGAAATGGTAGTTTTTCCAATGATGTATCCAGATATTTTTGATAGGTTTCATATAACAGCACCAAAAGGTGTACTTTTTCATGGCCCTCCAGGTAAATAAACTTAAAATTTAAGTAAAATTAATTTAAAATTCAAAATTTAAAACGTTTATTTTTATTCAGGTACTGGTAAAACCTTAATTGCCAGAGCATTAGCAAATGAATGTAGTAAAGGAAGCAGAAAAGTATCATTTTTTATGCGTAAAGGAGCAGATTGTTTAACTAAATGGGTTGGTGAATCTGAACGTCAGTTGCGATTATTATTTGAACAAGCACAACAAATGAAACCTTCAATTATATTTTTTGATGAAATTGATGGTTTAGCACCTGTACGTAGTACTAAGCAAGATCAAATTCATGCTAGCATTGTTTCCACTCTATTAGCATTGATGGATGGTCTTAGCGATAGAGGAGAAGTAAATATAATGATTATGTCTCATAAATTTAAAATTTTTTATCCCAAATGTAATGTTTTCAAACATTTTAATTTAGGTTATTATAATTGGCGCTACAAATAGAATAGATGCGATAGATCCTGCATTAAGAAGGCCCGGACGTTTTGATCGAGAATTATTTTTTCCATTACCAGCTATGAAAGAAAGGCTTGAAATCTTGAAAATTCATGTTAAAAAATGGAAGAACCCACCTCACGAACATTTGCTGCAAACATTGGCTGATCGAGCCACTGGATATTGTGGTTCAGATTTGAAAGCACTTTGTACTGAAGCTGTGATTCAAGGCTTAAAACGAACATATCCGCAAATTTATTTGACGAATAATCGACTACTTTTAAATCCTGAAAAAGTAGAAGTAAAAAAAGAAGATTTTGAAAAAGCTAGCTCTCTTTTAGTTCCATCAACACATCGAACTACTCCTTGTGTGGGTAGAAAATTAGCTCCATTTATAGAACCCCTTCTTGAGTCAGCTTTGCAAAATCTGCTTTCTACAATAAAGAAGATATTTCCTCAGGGTTCTAATCATGCTCTTGCCAAGTAAGTTATGCTAGCAAATTACTCAGATTTCTTTTCATTTCTGTTTATTTAAAATCGTTTTAATTTCTTTGTTAGAATAAAGGTAACAAAAGGTATTCATCGTCCAAGGCTTTTAATTGCTGGTGGTTGCAACGCTCAAAATGTAGGGCCACAATTAGCAAAGGCCGTCATTTATCATATGGAGCATCTTCCAGTTCATACTTTAAATGTCAGTACTCTTTTTGCAGAGAGTGCAAGATCTCCAGAAGAGACATGTGTACAGGTAATGCATTTTTGTTCTTATATATAATACAATACTTCTTTTTTTAAGATAGCCTATTGTTTATTATACGTGTAATTTTTTTCAAGGTATTTAACGAAGCTACTAGGAATATACCGTCCATAATTTATATAGCGGCAGTTGATCAATGGTGGCCTCTAGTACCAGAAACAGTGAAAGCTGTTTTTCTTTGTCGCATTGCTTCACTCGATCCTAATATGCCTATTTTAATTCTCGCTACCAGTGAAGCTACCTACGAAGAATTGCCACTTCAATTGAAAAATCTTTTTAATACTTTACGAGGAGAAGTACATTCGATTCCTGGTACAACAGAAGAACAAAGATTGAAGTTCTTTAAACCAATATTTACAGTACAAAGTTTGCGACCACCTTTGGTTAAGAAAAAGAGCATTGAGTTGCTAGAAGAACTTCCATTGGCTCCTGACCCTGAACCAAAGAAATTAACTGAAGAAGAGAAGAAAGTATTATTTGAGAAAGAAGAAATATCGTTAAGAGAATTAAGGATATTTTTGAGAGAAATTTGTGCCAAACTTGCTAGAAACAGACAGTACGTAAATAACTATATAAACTTTTTAATTTAAGAAAATTAACAATTGATACAAATGAATTTTTTTTTACAGATTTTTCATGTTCACAAAACCTGTAGATACAGAAGAAGTTCCGGACTATAATGATATCATTGAGCAGCCTATGGATCTTGAAACAATGATGACAAAAATAGATATGCATTGTTATCTATGTGCTCGAGACTTTTTAGATGACATTGATCTCATTTGCCGAAATGCTTTAGAGTACAATCCAGATAGGTAAAAAGTTATTAATTTTTAAAAAAATTGATTTTTTTCATAAAAAATGTAAATAATTGTAAAAATTGCTACATTCACTTCAATTTATGAATTCATTTTCTTTGATTTCTGATTTATTTTTAAAACACGTTCATATTTATTTTTTAATTTTTATATATTTTATTTATTTTTATTGAAAAGTAGAACCACTTAATTTTGGTACATATATAAAGGAGTATATTATTATTACATTAAAGTGATTTTTAATAATATCGCTTTTTGGTATTCTTGCACAGGTAGAAAAGAGAACACTGTGTTTTAAAATCTATAAATCAAAATATTTGTGATTCTACTTTCTTATTCATTAAAAAGGCCAGTTTTTTAAATCAATTTTTTTTTCAATGAGCTTAATTAAATAATTGTTTATCAAATTTTCTTTCTTTTATAATATATACATATATATTTCAATCAAATCTCACATTTTTATGCAATTCACATCATAATATGTTCGTAATGACGTTCATGTTGTGTTTTCATGTCAGCTTGCGTGATAGGCCCTCCCTTGGATTAATGAAGAGGTAGTTCAGTCTTTCCTGTTTATCCGTTATTGTTGTTGCTCAGTAGTTTTTAGTGGTTTTCAATTTTATCATATTTTAATAGCTTATTATGCGTGTTACCCTAAGTAATAAAAATTAGGTAAACCTTAGAGCGTGTGACTTTAAACCTGGCCAACAAAATATTTATTGAAGACCACTTTTGTTAGTGTCACCTGCTTGTCAATAGTGTTTTCTTTTAATTTTGAACACATATTTATTGATGAAATCATTTTTTACAGAGATCCTGCCGACAAACTAATCAGACACCGAGCTTGTTCTCTTCGAGACAATGCCTATGCTTTAATAAAAGCTGAGCTGGATTCAGACTTTGAAGATAAGTGTAGGGAAATATCAAAGAATCGTAAAGTTCATAAGAGGGTTGAGAACAGGAAAAAAGAAAGCCCCAAAGTTGATTCACCGCAATCAGGAGAAAAGGGAGAAAAGAAAGAAGGTAGTGCCATAGTTGTAAATGGTAAGAAATTCCCTAGTTCAAGAAAACGCAGAATACCAGCGTGGGCTCGTGGTTACGTCAAAAAAGTTCATAAGAAAAAGAAAATTTCTTTTGATGATAGTACAAATGTCGATACTAGCAGTAACAAGTTAACTGCCACGTCAGAATCAGGGCCGTGCGTTGATTTGGACAAATTCCAGGAATTCGAAACAGAAGCTCATAATGTTTTAAATGGTCATATTCCAATATATGATCAGACAGATACAGAAAATGATTCGCAAAGTGAGTTAACCAGAGATGCGCCCCATAATAATTCCGATGGTACAGCTGACAAACGTACGACCGAAAAGAAGAATAATGAAGTCGAAAGCATGGATGTATCGGTTGGCGATGATGAAAAAATAATTGAAAATAGTAGTTCACATGCTTCTTCTAGACGCGAAAGTCTTAATGCTGATGAATTATCGTTTGCTCTTGATAGTGATTCTAGTCTGACAGTTAATACAGAAGAATGTGAAAAAATAGTGATTGATAAAGCTGAGCTGGATAGTGTGTTTGACTACACAGTAAAGAATACTGAAAAATTTCCTATCGAATTATTATGCGATATCTATGTACAATTAAGTCGACGTATTGGTCAATACAGTCGAACTTACGATAGAAAATCACTGCCAAAGGTAACTAATCTACTTCTATCTTAATCATTGCATGCATAAAATTTTCTTTCTACTACAATAATAAGTATTTGGTTAATAATAAGTATTAGAAAGACTATATATTAAAAATTTTTTATTCTGTTAATTAAAAATATTTTTGTTTTAAAAATTGATTATTTTTTTCTTTATTTTTGCAGGACTTGTTAGAAGATGTGAAACGTTTTGAACAATATTCTTAGAAAATGAAAGACTTATTGAAATCTAATAAAATGGATACTCGTCACATTGCGTCATAATTTTAAAGTTATTCTTAGAAAAGTGTAACAAATTTATTCTTACACTTACTTATTAAATTGTATGTATAATCATTCGCGAAAATTTCTGATAATTGTTACGACTGCCACGTTTTCTGTGAAAATTCGAGGTTGTCGCATAAGGCGCGATTATTAAGCGAAGTTTGTTACATTACAGACGTGATACGTATATTTAAGAAAAGGGTGAAGGGTTTTGTCTGTCAGTTATTAATAGAGATCAATTAATCTGAGCTCTGGTTGCGTTGTACGCAACAGTTTACACTAGAATTATTTGTAGTTTTTTCTTGTTAAAATTAAATGAAAATAATTTCTCAGCGCGATGAAACTGTTATTTTAGTGACTGCTTTCAAATTATTTGTGATCTAATAATTTCTAAAAAAAAAACAGGCCTCCCATAAGTTACCTTACTGCGACATTGAACTTGAATAATTAATTTTCTACGAAATAGGTAATAAGTAATTGCCTCTACAAAGACTATACCAATGAAAGTGAAATTAACGTATTTTATATTTTCAACATAGTTAAGAAATAGAATTACTATCATTAAATGGAGTATAAATATTATAAATATCTTACTTGTACGAAGTACTTAAAAAATTTCACATGCAACACTTTTAATTTCGAAGATCTTAGACTACTTATTTAATATCAAAGTTTCAAGACATTTATTTAAACATAATTTACTACTATTTTTACAAAAAAAAAAAAAAAAAAATTGGGTAAAATTTTTATACTTTTGTTTTTTTTTTTTTTAATAAATTTGATTCTGAATTTTTTGCACATTCCTGTTTTTAACATTCTTATTTATTTTATTTATTTATTTTATTTTCCTGTTTATAAACAGTGTATTGCAATACAATATGTTACGTGGTCGTTTAAGAACTTTTTAAACAAAATCTTTATCTATTGTCGTACGTTCTTGGAATTAGCAAGACTCAAAATATTCATTTTACTAAAATAATCCCGTCAGAAGAGCATTTGAAATTTTTGCAGTAGCTACCAAAATTGTTGCAATTATAATAATAATAATAATCATAGTAAAAATAAAAAAGCAGTTTCATTGATAGTAAAAAATAAATTTAAGTTTATTTGATTAACTGAATTATAATTAATTTTATATTTATGCTTAATAGTATAAATATTTTAGTTGGTCAGTAATTATCATTAGAAATGATTTAACTTAATCTTGTACGTTATGAATCATTTTATAATTATCAATAAGAATGCTACCACTAAATAACATCACAATAGGAACTTAAAGCAAACTCCTTAAAATGGTAAAACTACTTAGTGAGATAAGATAGAACAGTGTCATCGAAAATTATGTACATAGTTTTTATACTTGATCTTATTCTGTAAAAAATCAGATCAATAATTTAAATTTGTTTTACAACTTTGTTAATATCGATTATACACTACCTCGTTATGCGCGTTTTATTATCTTAGTATAAAAGTGCCGTCATAGCAAAAATAAAAACAGAATTATAATGAATCGTTATAAATTTTCAATTTAAAATGCCTTATTTTTTAAATTCTTTCGTCGCATTAGTATAATTGTAAAAATTGCTGAAAAGACAAAACCGAAAATAGCACATTTATCTGCCAAAGAGATTATAAAGCGACGCTCTTTCTTCGCGTATAGGAAATTGTCTTATATTATGAATTTTTCTACTGAATTGTAATTTAATTAGTTCACGTCATTTGTACGTTATTGCATACTGTAGGAGGAATCAATTTATAAAACCAATGAATTAAAAGAAATTTTATTTTAAAAAATTATTTTTGAAGGTTTATTTTTTATCTTTAGTATGATTCCTGGTAAAATAAGGAATTTCAATTAATCATGCGTTTGCTAGAAGAATTATTATGTAAAGAATTTTTTTTGTTTTGTAAGCATAAATGAACTTTATTTTCTAATAAATTAATTTAAAAAACTTTACGATAAATAAATTGGCATGATTAATAAAGACAAGCAATAAACCTTCATAATTTTTATACTATATCAAAATTTCTTACACTAGCCAATAGATCTGATTTAATACAAATTAATTTTTTTAATCTGAAACTAAGAATTTAACCGCACGTGACATTCCACAACGTATATAAGGTAATAGATGGGAGCACGCGCGGTCTCAAGAGTGTGAATTTACTAACCCTACAATGTTACAGATACAGGTGATCTTGTTAAGAGCGAAAATTAGAAAATGTAAAAAAATTTTAAGCGAAGTGTTTTACACGCGACGTTTAATAATAATTTACTTTGCCTTTGCCTTTTTATCTTTTTTATATTCTTATACAAAGGATGAGATAAAGAAGTTTTAATTATTAACTTTGAAATGTTAAAATCCAGTATTACTTATTGTTTATAAAATTATTATCGTCGTGGATAAAAACGCTGCTCGAACTGGAAGGGTCAGTGGGCTTCCACCAGTTCATACTGCCGATTTGATAATCTAAAAAAAATTTCAACCATGGTTAAACTTTTGTAATATCAATGTGATTCAAACATTTTAAGAAGCTATCGTTTACCTTTCATAAGTCATTCTAGGAGAATTGACTTGTCCGTTTGAAGACAAATTTTTGAACGGATTATATGTGATGAAAATCACGTTCGATATAGCGTTCATTTATAAACAAAAATTTGTGATTCTGTTTCGCTAGGACTATTTATAAGCGATAGTTTTAAATATTCGTACAAATGATGAATTAATATAGCGTGGTCAGATAAAAAGGAGCATGTGAAAATGAAAGAGGAAAAGCATACACTGCCTTATTTATTTTAACAACACACTTTATTATCATACCATGTCGCATAATAAATTGAACTTTCATAATTATTGTGTTATTTTTGCCCTTTTATTAAAACGACGTAATCTGCAAAAATACATTTAAATAACTTAACGTTTCTTTAAGAACAAATATTTCCAAAAATGTAGAATTTCATTTTTATAATTTTTATTTTTACTATTAAAAACTTGGTAAACATTTATTTATATTGACGTAAAAAGTGTAATTTAAAACATTTCTAGAAATACTTTTATTATATTTTCAATTTCATTATTATAAATGAATAAAGAAAACATTTATTTTTAATAAATAATTTAACTTGATAGATGGAGAAAAGTAAATAATTACTCTTTTACGAAGAGATTATAGTTTTAATTAAATAATAAATAAAATCTTTAAATTTTCCAAGATGAAAAATTGAAATTATTATATAAGTAACTTTCAGTGGTTTGCCTTGAAATCAACCTTTTTTTATACTCTCGAAAAATCTTATTTCACGTGTTTCTTTTTGCGCGTTTTTCCAACGGCGAAATGTCAGGATCATGAAATTACTTCGTGAACAAATTTAGTAACCTCCACGCGTAAATTCCAGTCCAAATATCAGCGAATCAAGCCATGAAGGTGATTTAAATTTAAATTGTACGCAACATCGTCATTTTCGTTTACTTTATTCGCTCCTTAAAGGGACAATGATCCATTTCGCGAAGACTAAACCTCTATGGACTGACCGACTTTTGGCAGTTCACCGATAGCAAACGAATAAAGTAATTTTTTTCGTTTTGGTCTGTGCACGCTAAAAAAAAAAGTTGAAAAAAATGGCTGCTATAAAGGACTTCTCCTGCGTCGGTGGTCTTGAAAAGCATATTCGGATCGTTAAAGAAATGGTCCTGTTTCCTCTGATGTACGGAGATGTTTACGCAAAATTTAATCTTCGACCACCACGAGGACTACTATTTTACGGACCACCTGGTAATTTTTCAAGTATATTTTTGAGCTAAACGAGTATCGTAAACAAATCGTACAAGTTTATAACATAATTCATTTGACTTTACCTTCGACCACCACGAGGACTACTATTTTACGGACCACCTGGTAATTTTTCAAGTATATTTTTGAGCTAAACGAGTAT
>JAWWEO010000036.1:22845700-22863935 GCA_035582975.1 Ormyrus labotus
CGTAAACAAATCGTACAAGTTTATAACATAATTCATTTGACTTTTAATTTAAGAAAAAATGAACTTTTAATAACAATAAAGTTTTCGATAACGTAACATTTATTTCGGTCGTAATTGCGTTATTCAGTAGTCTTCTAAAACGCTTTTAAATTATTTGTTAATTTTTTTATTTTTCTTGATTTTTTTATAGAGATAAAGTAAAGTAGCAAATGTATCGAGTAAGGAAAAAACATTATTATCAAGTCTACGCAAATGCATTTGAAAATATATAATTTACGCAAATTACACAGGAAGTAAGCGTACTTGCATGCTTGCTGTATAATTAATTCATAATAACTGTTAATTAATAAGAGTTTATTACATTATCTATACCAGTTACTTACAAAATATACTTATTTACTCAAGACTTTTAAGTTTTATTTGTTAATAAAGTAAGAAAATAAGTAAATGCGAATATAAAGTTTTACCTGTAAAGAACCACAAAATTTGATTTTTTTTTATATGAATTTATTAAAAGACAATTTCTGAAAAAGCATTTATAAATCTATTTTCTTTATAAAAATTATTATTTAATACAAACTTAAACATGAAATAATATTTTTCTTCTATTAAATTACGAACGATCGTACATTTACTTTTGTCAAAATTCAAGTAAAAATTCTTTTTCGAAAAAGTAGAAAAGATTTGAACTAACGATGACTCTCGAAGCTAAGGCCTTGTACGGGAATGATAACAAAGACCCGTACAAAGGCACGTTAAAATCTCGGGCAATGTTTACTATCCCCCTTTTCTGCCCTTCTACCATTGCTTCGGAAGACCTGTTCTGTTATTACGTGAGAGTAGAGTAATAGACTGGGGCGATACTGAAACGAGGGTGGACGCAATAAGGGCAAGGGGCGTGATACATTTAGAGATTACTTTTAAGAAGGTTCAGTTAATTAACTCTTATCTTTTAATGATGTAAAATATTGCTTTTAAAAAAATTCTGTTTTTTTCGTTTGTTTCATAACGACATTCTTACTTTATTACTAAAAAAAACAGCCGCGGTATTTCGGTTTATTTTTACATCATCTGACTAATTTTTTATGCTGCTTACACGACTGGTTTTATTTTTGAAAATGAACGTATCAGATCTATTTTTAGCATTTTTCTTTATTTTTTTTTCTAAGAGCAAACATTTATTGAATATTTACTTTGAACATTGAATATAAATGATTAAAATTGCAGCTTAATATTAAAAGATTACGACACTTTTGCCTCGTGCGCATGTTTCCGACGCTTTAATACGTTGGAAATATTTCAATATAAGCCGTATTTAATTTCAGACGATTCACGTGCCGAATCACGTGCCAATTTGCGCGTCAGATCACGTGCTGAAACTTCAAAAGATATATAATTGTTTAAAATTCTTATTAATACTAACAGAGCTCTCGGGCAGATGATGAATTAAGCAAAATTTTATTTTTTATTCGTCCTGTAATTTAAGACATAATTTTGAGTTAATTATCACAAATCTTATACACATAAAAAAGGATGAATCGTCAATATTCCTAAAATTATAGCGAAAGCAGGCGGCGGCAAAGGATTCTCTCTTTAATAATCCACAAGTAATCCGTGCGCTCCTTAGGTACGGGCAAGACGCTGGTCGCCAGTGCGCTGGCCGTCGAGTGCAGCAACTCCGAGCGAAAGGTCTCCTTCATCTCGCGCAAGGGATCGGACTGCCTCAGCAAATGGGTCGGCGAAAGCGAGAAGAAGCTTCAGAAGATCTTCCAAATGGTTAGGCAGCCCACCGCAATATATACACCGAAACCGACTTTCGCTGACGGGGACCGACTTTCAGGCGCAGCAGAGCCGGCCGTGCATCATCTTCTTCGACGAGGTGGACGGCCTGGCGCCGGTGCGCTCGAGCCACCAGGACTTCGTCCACGCGAGCGTCGTCTCGACGATGCTCGCGCTGATGGACGGCCTGGACAACAACTCGGAGATCATCGTCATCGGGGCGACGAACCGGCTCGACGCCATCGATCCCGCGCTCCGCAGGCCCGGCAGATTCGACCGGGAGCTCTACTTCCCCCTGCCCTGCTACAACGCCAGGAAGGATATACTCTCGGTAGATTGAATTGGCCGAACCCGCGGTAGTTGATCGCTATTGTATGAACCTCGGCTTCTTCGTTTTTTTTTTTTCGAGCAGCTGCCGGAGCAGCGGTGTTTTCATCCGTTGGCCATTTGAGATTGGATTAAAGTAGCGCGCGATATTAAGTGATTGCGATTTGCCCGCGAGTAACGTGGTTTTCTCTATCGTTGAACTTACAATCTCGCGGTGACCCATTTACTATTAACTTTGCAGCCTCGCGGAAGGCTTCGAGACGCCGAGTTGCTAAAGGAAATCGCTGGGCTGGGAATAATTGAGCGGATAGAAAGTTTTTAATGTAAACGAATGATCATTTATTGCTTGAGGAGAAATTTTATATTACAAAATTTGATATCGTACGCTTTTGTACGCTTCGATGTACATTTTGATAAATTTTGATACGTTTTGCTATATTTCAACCTGTCCGCCGGGGCGTCTTATCACTCTCAAAAGAAAATGAGCTGATAGCAAACAAGATTAAACTATATCTTTTATCGATCTTTTTTCTCTTTTAATTTAGATTGAAGTTTTCTAATGAGAGAAACTTTTTACATCAATTAATAATAGAGCTGCGGTTTAAGAACTTTTTAAATGTCAAGATTTTTCAAGCCAGTTTTTTTTATAACTCTTTAACGCTGCTTTAAGAGTTATTTATTTTATAAATATAAAAATGCAAGTTTCTTTAATTTTGTAAATTTATTCACGAATTATTTAACATTTAATTTCATGAAAAAAAGATCATGTATAAAGATTAAAACAAGGAGCGATAAACATAATGCTAGATTCGGGGGTCTGCGGGTTAATGTATGCAACAAACTTTTGTAAATGAGTGGTTATAATACTTGCATAGTAGTTCTCAGAACAAACGAATGTAATTCATAAATGTAAATGCCTCATTGTTTTTTTACGACGGTAATAATGCAATAATGTTACAATAAAAATACTATTATGTTTTTGTTAAGGATACTTTTCCGTTTAAAAAAATTTAAAGTAAAAAATGATGATGTCAAGACTGAAGGTCTGTCACAGCTTTAGTTAGTCGATTGTATTTATAACGATTATTATTAATTTTAAGTTTGAGTTTCAATTCTTTAAAAAGAAAGAAGTTACATTAAATAAGATATATTATTCAGCATTATTTTATACATATTAATGTTGAAGTAAAAATTGTAATTAAATGAGTATCATTTAGTATTTTTTTAAGTTATTTTCTCTATGCGTCGTACCTCTAATAAATGAACAGAATGGAATTTTACAAAAAATCATAAATCAGTAGCATTTCTGCGCATGCAATATATAGTTCTTTACATTTAAATCTTAACGTGAAAACTTCGAAACAACTTTGTTTGGACGAAAGCTATAAAAATGCTAACTATTGAGGCAAGGTTAGTCATAATACTGCAACAAAAAGAGGCATGTTTATCGCTCGGTTTTTCTTCTTTTATTTTTTTTTTTCACCAACAATAGATTTTCTACTGTAAAGAACCGCTGCTTGGTATTCGCGAACAGTTCTTTACGGCTTTTTACAATGACGTGATTTTAAATAATTTGTAAAAATACATTATTTTTATATTTACACACATGAATTGTTCATAAAAAGATTTAAAAAATGATGGAATGAAAATGGTTTCACAATCATAGCTTTCTTAAAATAGAAATTCGAAATAGTCTTATAAAAATTACCATGTACTGTCTAGCAAAAACACCATAGACTGTCAAAACCAAACAAATTACTACACATTGTAAGAAATTTGACTATACTGTTTGGTAAATTTTCCTATATTGTCAGTAAAATTCCCTATAAAGTATGGTAATTTTTTTGGTTTTGATAGTCTACGGTGGCCTTACTATACAGTATGGTAATTTTTACTAAACTTTTCTCTGTGTATTTTTACATTTACATCAGTCTTATAATGAGATGTAAGTAAGCGCAATCTAGAATATTACAAGTACAGTTACTATTACTTGGTATAAATATGGTTTATTATAAGCATGTCAAACGCGCGTAATTGTTTAATCTCTTTTCTTTGAAAATTGCGCTTATTACAAAATTTATTGTAGACAAATGTTTGAACATAAGCAAAGTTTTAAAAATTTTTCAAAACTTTTAAAATTATTATAAAAAAATATTCAGTTATTTATTTTGTTTATTAATTAAGCAATTTGAAATTATTATTTTCTACCTACTATAAAATTTAAAAATAATTTCCAATATATTATAATTAAAGCACTTTTCTCATTTTAATAGGTACATGTAAAGAACTGGAAACAAAAACCACCGCAGAAGTTCCTTGCGTATCTGGCATCCAAAACTGTTGGATTTTGCGGAAGCGACTTACAAGCTCTTTGTACTGAAGCGGTAATGTGCTGTGTGAGAAGAAACTATCCACAAATATATACCACAAAGTCAAAGTATCACATAAACGAAAGATCATTAAAGGTAAAGTTTCATATTAATATTTTACAAGTTTCAAATTATTGCTACGTTTTTTAGGTTATAGTTAACATTTAATATTAGTAATTAATATTTATACTATTTTATTATTGTTGTTACGTTTATAATACGCTTGCATTTATGTTATTTAAGAAAGTTCAACGTTTGAACTTGAAGATATTGAAAGCTTTACTAATCAATTTATTCATGATAACTTCGTGCGTTTCTGACAACAAAGAAAAGAAATTTTAATACTATGGCGCAGTTCACGGTTCATTACAATATATTAGTCCCATCTTTTTTTCAAGCAGTTAAAAATAATTTCGTTATCTTTCGTGAATATATTAATATTATTAATATTCTATCAAACAAACCAATAATTGTACCAGAAACTAACCTGACAGGGTCTTTTTATATATTTGATGAATTTTGTTAAATATGTATTTAATAGAAAGTGATAAATAGTAAAAATGCTTAAAAAATCTAATCAAACTCATTCATGCGTAATAAAATACTTACCAAAACTTTAATAAAGATGATGTTTGTGAAAGTATAGCTTACTCCCCTAAAAACCGTTTAAATCTTGTTTTTTTTTATTTTTCATTCAAAATAACGAATACATTATGTATTTCAATTTTTAAATGTAAAAGCTGCAACCAGAATAATTTTTTTCTTGCTATCAGGTAATAATTAGATTTTGTGAAAACCATTCCTTTACGAAGTTTTTTGAAAAAACCCCGAGACACGTCAATTTCGTTCTTCATTTTCATTAAATTAGAACCGTTTTAAATCAAATCCGAATAATTTTCGAAAAAATTTGTATTAAAATATAATAATCATCTTCGCTATAACAGTTGTTTTATAAAAAATAATTTACCGTCGTTTTGCTAAAACATTCTAGTTCAGTCGCAAAATATTAACGAAAAACGGTTTTTGGGGGTGACCTTTGTGGGTGGTTTCACTCCTGAAATTGCCGAATTAGCATGTATAAAAAAGTAGGTATTATATATTTTTTGATGAACAATAACCGAATGGGAAAAACTGGCAAAACCCATCTCGATTACTGTCCCTGTAGTTTTCGAAAAATGCGAGCAATATTTAAAATTGAAAACGGTTATTTAAAACTAAATGTCATTGTAATATAAAAAATCCATACTATACCATACTAAGTGTTTATTTATCGAGTCGACAACTTTAATCTCTACAATCAGTGATCGCTAAACAGCGAGGTCAAGCGACCATCTGCTTATTGATTTAGCTTTTGACTTCATTCAACATTATACATTTTGTTGATTTCCATTCATTGTTTTGTTTTATGCAAATTAAAATTTTTTGAAAGTAAAAAAAAATGTATTATTCAAAAGAAGATCGATGATGTAATGAGCGTAATTCTTTTTCTGTTTTTAAAAGTAGTTTTTTAAATTATCGATCGAGAATTTCTTCACTTCTAAAGCTTTTTTTTTAATGAAAATAACTCAATTTGTTTAAAAACCGTATTATTCTTGTTATTAGTAAAAGTTTCAAGTAAATATTAATTAAAAAACTGAAATTTTAAAAACGTTAAATATATAAATCTTAATTTCAGAATTAAATATGGAAACCAAATGTTAAAAATAGAAATTAGAATAGTTATGTTAGTAGAAGACTGCAACTTTTTAGTAGGAGTATCTCGTATTTATAACATTTTTTTGAATTTTGCAATTAATTTACATTTACCTTGCAACTGTATATATTTTTATTTACAAAACCTTGCTTTGTATCATTACATAAATTAAAAAGAAATACATTTTAATGAATGCACACGGAGCATTTCTCTGGAATCATCGTCGTTACACGAACCCAAAGTTCAGAAAATTATTTTTTTAAACACACATGAGAATGGCCTGTTCTCATGTTTTCTGTACGAAAAAAGTATAAGTATAGTATTCATCGAAATAATTCCAAAATATTAACTGAATGGAGAGTCTGGCTTCTTGGGTATAAAAAACAATAATAATCTTCTATTTGAAAAGCATATCATAATTATGTATGTATGGAAGCATATTCCTTTTGTGTCATTTGTTTCCTTTTATTTATAGAACATACAGTTTTGAAGTACATCCTTGAAAACTGGTTTTTCTTCATTTTTATGGTCGAATAAATAAGCTTCATGTTTTTATTTTTGATAACTTTCCATGTGCTGAATGAAATTTAGGTGCATTAACCATTAAAGGAAAGTAATGTAAATCTATTTGATTAGAAAATCCGTTCAGATATCCGGCTAAAAATGCAACTGTGTGACCAATGTATCCGGTTAAAATACGACCGCGTGATCACGATATCCGTCTAAAAATACTACTGAAAATCAGTAACTTTTAATGGAATATCCGACCGGATCTCTGCCAGAGGTGCCGCTCGCTATTGAATTTCAGCTGGTCCGATGATGGAGATCCGATGTTCGAATTAATTACAGAAGTAAATGGAGCGGGAAGGTTTAAAAATGAGTTGAAGTCCAAAAATAACTTTGACTTTGAATTTTATTGGTGTCCAAGAATAATTCCAACAGAGAGTATTATAGTTGAGAATAATGATGGCTCAATCTCCAGGAATTGTTTTCGTCAAATTCATGTTTTGATCACGTGTGCGCCCTCTGGCTAACCTTGACACGTGCGCTGTTGGCTGAGTGCTTATGTCCTGGTTGTGCGCGCCCTCTATCTAATCGTGCGCTATTGGCCGAATGCTCATGTTTTGATCTCGTGCGCGCCCTCTGCCTAACCTTGGCACGTGCGCCGTTGCTTGAGTGCCCATGTCCTGATCACGTGCGTCCTCTGCTTAACCTTGGCACGTGCGCTGTCTATTGAAAGAAATCCATTGGCGTCTCATGGCCTTGAAAATTTATTATGATTGGAATTACTCCAATCCTCGTAATTGATTAAATGTAATTCCTTCTGGAAATCTATTAACCTTTCCCTGAGCGAGTCCTGACTGAATTTCATAATTTTCTAATTCTAATTTATTAACTTTCACTATTGCGCAATTTGTCCATTCAATTGTTAATTAATAATTTATTGTTCTTACCTAACAAATATGTTTTGTATATTTATTCAATATAAACCAATTATGAACTAGATTGATTTCATTTGTTTAAACATTTACTTTATATGAAAAAATAGTGAATTTGTATATATATTGTTTAATTTAGTTAACTTAAGCTTTTAATTATTTAAATGAAACGAAATCTAACTGATTGTTAATCAATTTCAACTGGTTTAACTAATTGTTTAAAAATTTTGTTAAGATTTTTTTTTAATCGTGTTATTTACTATTAAATTTGCAATCACTCCGTTTTAAATGACTAAAAACATTCACTTATATTATTATTTAACTTAATTATTTATAATTCATTAGTTATTAACAAACGTTTTAATACGTTTCAGAAATTAGCTTGATTTATTTATATCTATTTCATATTTTACTGGTTAATTATTATTCAACTAATGATTTCCAACAAGATTCCGAATAGACCATACCATTTTACTATTTAATTTGTTTAAATAAAAAGATCTAATTCATTGCACAATATTGCGCAATCGAGATTCGAAGGTTTTACCGATCCAAATAAGATAAGGGTAATATCCTAGTTAAAAGTGATTGATTATTATGTTTGAATTTTCTACCTACTCTTTGTTATTAACAAGATAAACAATAATTTATGACTTCGGCACCGAGTTTTATCTACATAATTTTTAGTTCAAGACATATTCGCGGGAGTCTAACGAAATCCTATCCACTTTAGTTTTTATTTAATGACCTAGGGTCAGTTCGTAACAATGCAAAGGGGTCCTGTCACAAATTTTTGACCGTTACCGGACCAACCGAAAAATGACGAATTTGTCATAAATTTTAAACGTCTGTGAGGAAGGTTAAATCGACTTACAGTTCTCAGAAAGGAGAATACTTACAGTTCTAAAATGAAAATACTACAGTTGCTAATGTGCATTACATTAGTTTTAGTTGCCAAATTAAATTAAGAATAGCTTTAGTTTTTAGTAATTCTTAGTTAAGTAATGTACATTCGCAAAAGTATGCTTAAAAGTATAGAGTTAAAATTGAAATTTGTGACAAATTTTATAACCAAATCAAAAAATGACGGTCATTTTGCAACTATATAGCTGAAAGGGGCATATTTGACCTTTTTTTATGACGGTCACGTCATTTGACCGTTTGAAAAAATGACCGTCTTTTTGCAACCAAAAAATGTTTCAATTGCTTTATGACGATCCATTTTGTCACAGGACGGTCTTTTTTTTTTGTCAATTGACGAATGCAGAAAAAGACGGTCATTTTACATCACTGACGAGGAGCCGCTCGCGGAGAAAGAGGGGACTCCTCTTTCCTCCCTCCGACCACTCAAAAATGAATATGAGGTTAAAAGTCCGTTTTCATGATTCGGATATCCAGCTAAAAATCCGCCTCCATTTGGATATCCTTTTGAAAATCCTGCTGATCCGGATCTGACCGATACTTGCCCATACTTGCCCATTGTCTTCTGATGACTGGATAAAGGCTGAATAATGGTCGAATAATAGCTAAATAATGGTTGAATATTGACCAAATAACAGTCGAATATTTGTTGAACAATAGCCGAATAATGATCGATTAATAAATATTGGCTGAATAATGGGCAAACAATGACTGAATAATGATTGACTATTGACCGAATAATGGTCGAATAATGGTTGGATAATCAAGTCAGACACCCCATAATCAACTATGAATACGACTGTCATACCTAACAACCGCTTTGCGCTTCATGTGCTCCAGGTACATAATATCCAAGATCTTCAAGAACTTTGAACATAACGAAATCTAGGGGGAAAATCTTAGCTTGCATCTGGAGCATATGAAGCGCAAGGAGGTTGCTAGGTATGATAGTCGTTGGTGGTGTCTGACCTGATTATCCAGCCATTATTTGACCATTATTCGGTCAATATTCAACCATTATTCAGTCAATATTCATTCAGTCCTTGGTCGTGTCTGACCTGATTATCCAACCGTTATTTGACCATTATTCGATCAATATTCCACCATTATTTGACTAATATTCAACAATTATTTAGCTAACTATTATTCCACCATTATTCAGCCATTATCCAGTCATCAGAAGCCAAGCCACTATCATACCTATTAAACTCGCGCTTCATGATCTCCGGATACATAATACTCCAGATTGTCCAATCGATTTCGTTCTAATTGAAAGTTGGAACATAACGAAACCCAAGGAAAAAAATCCTAGCATATATTAACACACGAAAAGCGAGGAGAGGGTACTAAATTCATTAGCAACCTCCATGCACGTCATGTTCTCCGGATCCACACTTGAAATTACCTAGTCAATTTCGTTTAAACTCAAAGTCTGAAAATAACGAAATCCCCGAGCATGTATCCGGAGCACATGAAGCGCAAGGAGGTTGCTAGGTATGACAGTCATTATCAGCGCGCGAAATTCTAGAGCATTTTAATGTAAGTTAATGTAAGGGATTATATTATATTCATTTAAAATATAGGTTTTTGTTTTATTCTTTTGGTTACTTATTTATTTACGTGACATTATTGAACATAATAAAATTTGGTTTTTTCTGGTTTTTTAAGTATTTTTATTAGATATAAACACGTTGAAGTATTAAAAAATTACTATTTTGATGCGACAAAGAGAATAGACAACATCCAGATTATAAAAAAAAATTAATAAAATAAAATTTTTGATTAAAAAAGAAACGTTCTCAGTACTTTCACCGATTAATAATACTAATGTGGTAATTATAATGTAAATTGCTGTAACAAATAAGTTAACCTTATTATTGAAATTTAAAAAATAAACAGGTTTTTTTACATGAGTCTATGAATAAAGTAAATACAAAATTTTTACTTAATACAAATTTTTCTCTTCATTAATTTTGTTTGCTTTTCAAAGATGTAAAATTTGATATTAACTAATTAATAACATTGTGAACTACTGTTGCAAGTTGAAAATCATTAGAAAATAAAGGTAGTTTTCTTATATTGCAACTTTCTTTTAAAGTTCAGATGGCAAATACCTTACAAATCTATCTACAGATTCTATTGTATATTTAAAATTGAAACAGGAGTCCACAGTCAGTTGATCAGTAATTATGTGGTTGTAAACGAATTGTAGGCAATAATAATTGAAAGTATATTTTAAATAAATTATTTATAATTTTGGTCCATTTACAAAAGCTGAAACTCGTTACATCTTTTTTGATCAAATAATCATGTGTTGCAGGTTAAACCAAATGCGCGTCGCAGGAGTTGTCTACTCTCTTTGCCTGTCATTGAAGTAAAATCATAAAACAACTATTGCTTGGTAATAAAATTTTTTAGCACTTATTTGTTTTCCATATATCTACTTACTTGAAACTCTTTACAATACAATGGTAGGTCGGTAAGAATCTCGCTCGGTAAAAACAATTGTGAAAATAAATTAAAATTTTTCGATGTGTTAATTAATAATTAACGAATGGTAACTCGAATTCTGAAAGTAAACATTTTAGTAGCTTAAATTCTATATAAAAATATTCTTTCTCTAGGTAGAAAAACTAGATTTTATAAAAGCCCAGCAAAACATTGTACCGGCCTCCCATCGTATTTGCATCGCACCGGTAAAAACACTTTCAACGGAAATACGGCCGCTACTTCAGGACAAATTGAATCATATCATGTCGAGTCTGTACATTATCTGCCCTGCGGAAATGATAACTTCTGACGATTCGTAAGGAAAAAACTGCTATTATCATATCATATTAAAATCCAAGTGCAAAAATAAAATTAAAAAAAACAGCATTAAAAAATCTTAAATTTGATTTATTAATAGTATTAATGTTAACTTATTATTAACGTTAGTACTAGTAATATATTTAAATAGTAAAAAGTTATTAACATACCGATAGTAAATATTATTTAGATATATTTTTTCTCTCTTCGCGTAAGAAAAATATAGATAAAAACTGTTATCGCTACAAAACCACATTTTCCGTTATTAATCTTTCATTTAAAAATTTTTTTTTTTTTAAATAATTTAAAAATTAAGATAATTAAAAATAATAGTGATTTTTTTTAATTATGTAGAAAATATTTGGTGATTTGGTTTTTATATTCTAATGTATTGACTTTTTCATATGAATTATCGGATGTTCCTTATCTCTTTATTAATACCAAGCTATTTTTAACTCTTCAATATTTAACGTCAATTTATATTGCTCAAATACGTCTTTATAAGGTAATTTAACATCAAATTTTAATATAAATAAATAAAAATGTTTAAATCATTAAAATTAACAAAAAGTGGCAGTTAAGTTTTTTATTTAAGAAATATTAAAGATGAATTGCTTATTTAAAAATTTTACGTCAAAATTTAAAAAATTAATACGATGAAATCTAACGGCGGACGAAATTTTTAAGCGACGCTAATATATAATAATAATAATATATAATTATCAAAATGAGAAATAGGAGACTTGCTTCAGACTTTTTTTGAAAATAATTAGTACTAAAAATTATTAAGGAACTTAAAATAATACTTGAATTATTTGACATTAGAAAATAAATTCCAATTAAATTCAACTTATTTAGATGTAGCAAGCTGAAAACGGCAAATTGTCCCAGAATCCTACTTTGCGGGACCGACGATTGTCACACTCGGCACCTTGGCCCAGCAGTTCTCCACACTTTGGAACACCTGCCTTGTCACGTTTTAGATGTGACAACCTTGTTTGAAGAAACAGCCAGGGCTGCAGAAGAATCGATTATTCAAGTAACGAGTTTTTATTAAACTTTCTACTACTCAACTTTATTTATGTTTTATTACGTCTTATCTAAGTATCACCTTAGTAAAAATTTTGAAAGTATAATATTTTTCATCAAGTACTTATTACATTTGTCATTAAGAAATAAGATGAAACATGCTCATATAATACATATATACATATCTTGTTGTTTTTAATCAACAAATTTTTAGTTTCTTACGTTTAATTATTTATACGCTTTTTCATAATGATTTCCTTATCGTAACGTAGAAAGTAAAAGCTGCGCGGCATACGCTACCGTCGCTACTATACGTACCCGACATTCTATCCTGGTGGGATCTGGTGGACGAAGCTGCGCGCGTTGTATTTACATCTCTTATACGGGGACTGGATCGGTCTGTCCACATTCTTGTATTGATCACCGCTACATGCCAACGCGAGGATCTACCGCAAGAGGTTGCCAAAACTTATCTCTTGTATCTTTTATTCTTTCGTATATGAATTCATGTCTCGCTCGTTCTTCAATGCTTTGAGCTGCAGGCGGTTGGCATTCAAGAATGTGTGAAAGTCATACTTTGGGAAACTTTTCCCTTGAAAAATTTCTCAAAGGACTAAAGATATGGGCCAACAGAAAGGTGACACCAAAAGGTGTCAGTCCGGTCGCCTGGAGTTCAAATGAATTCTGATTATTCGATCTTGTTTGTGTCTTCTGGAAAGAAGTAGCTAAAAGAATTAGAAAAAGAACCGGAAAGTGAGAGGTGAATACAAGGTGATTCATTGTAAAACCTCCTCGTGAAGATCTAAGAAAAAATATTTTAGATTAAAATTGTTAGCTTAATACATGTGAATATTAGGCGAATATCACTGAAGCGTTCATTTTGAAGAACTCCCATTGTTTCGTCATCTAACAAATTTTTTCTGAAAATGCGATTGTTCAAAGGTCTCTGTCTACGGTTTTAAAATGGAACACCTTATATGTAATATGTGCAATGAATATTACGGATAATATTAATATAATTTTAAATAAAATGTTATATTTTTATAAGAAAAACTAAAATGCTACAAAATATTTTACAGAATTCATCTTTTTATTTGATAAACTTTTTGAATTCTTTTTCTTTTTCTACTATTTACACGCGTTTAAATTTCTACTATTTATATGCATTTAATATATTTTTCCATCGATTGTACTATACTGTTATTACTTCATGTGCTGCTATGTCCTCAGATCGCAGAGCTATTCAGCGAGAAACAGGGGGAACTCTACGATATTAAATCGCCCAACGAATCTGAACGAGAAAGTTATTTCTACGAACTTTTTCTCAGAGCCAATTCTAGTTCTGATAATATCTCCAACAAATCATCCAACGGTGAATGCCTTTTGCTTTTTTAATTAAATAAGTTTCAATTTGCGAACTCTCTTTTACTTCGATATGCAATTACTTTATTTAACCAATCCTATTATAATAATATCAATTAAAATTAAATTGTGCAATATCGAACTTCAAAATTGAGGTTGATACAATATACTTTTTAACTCTATTTCGAAGTGCATCACTTGACTTCGAGGTCGATACAGTTTTATTTTTACCTCGATTTCTACTAAATCGATGCACCTTGATTTCGAGGTTGATCAAACTTGATTTCTAGTTTCATTTCGATATTGATCATAATCATTTTCAAGGCCGACTAAACTTGATTTTTACACTGATTTCGAAGCTATAGTTTGATCGACCTTGAAATGATTTCAACATTGAATCAACCTTGAAATCAAGCTCGGACAACAGGGATATGTAAATTCATTCTGAATATATTCTGCAATTTTTTTTAATAATTTTCAACCATTGGAAAAAATATGATAACGCTAAATTTGCAAATTTGTACATGTAGTGGTTCATTGTCTTCCATAAACTATCTTCCTGATTAATACTTTTTGCACAGCAAGAATAGCAGAATCCTTACCGCAAAGAAAATCCAAAGGAGAGAGTAAGACGCGAACAAAGCTTAGTGCTATTTATTCGGACCACATAATGAATACAAGATCAGGTAAAGTATTTTTAAAAACATTTAAAAAGCTATATAAAATTTTTTATTGCATATTATATATTGTTATTTGTAGTACTTATATATTTATATACCTAACGAATAAAATCACTGTTTTTAATAATTTTTTAATAATACATTTTTTCAAAATGCGCTTAATTCAGCATAACTAAGGAATAATTTAAATGACATAACGAAGCTTATCGCATGAAAAATTATAACCCCGCCCTCCTCGTTAAGTATCCCATGAGAGATGGAAAGGGGATTAAAGGAAGGCCGTACCCATCCCTAAAACCGTGATAAGTTTTAAGGTTTCCTTGCATTGCATAACTTTTTAGCAAAATAGTAAACTTACCTTATTTCCTGAACATCAAAAAAGTTTTCACGAAGAAAATTTTTGAAATTTTTTTTTTCTGAATTTTGTATTAACTGACTTAACATCTTTATAAACTTGACAGATACCTGAAGTAGAAACTGGCAGAATTTTGAAATGATTATGAAAAATGAAAAATAGGAAGGGGTACTAATTAATAAAAGTATTTATTATTTGTTTTTATATTGTAGTATTTTTGTGTATTTATCTATCAAGTAAAATAATTTTAACGATGCTCTAGAAACGAGCACATAACCCCAGACGGCAAAACTATCCCAAATGAATTCTTTTTAAGTCAATTTCTGCCTAAAAAGAATTCATTTGGAATAGTTTTGCCGTCTGGGAACTTCATTAAATTATCGTATTTATAGTACATTCAATGATGACTCACAATCGAGTCACGTGGTTTTAATGAATTGCTTATGAGTCACTTATGAGTAATAGAACAAACTCTTGCGTAAACAAAAACAGAATAACAAAAAAAAAGTGTAGTAAATTGGCTGAACCTTTTTAAAATAATTATAGATTTTGAAAGAAATATGTCTTTATAGTAAACACAAAGCGGGAAACGCTACAAAATCAATACAGAACAAAATCATTGTTTGGTAAATACAAAGCGGAGGAAGCGCGAAAAAATCAATACATAGAAAAAATCGTTGTTTAGTAAATACAAAGCGTGGGAAACGCAGGAAAAAATCAATACAACAAAATGTAAAGCTTCGCAAAAAATACCGCTCGGGGCTTGTACGCGGGTACATCCCTGAAAAAGTTCCACTGCGAACGCGTCCGATTTTGTCTCTCTCTCTCTTTCTCCCCGTGTACACCGACGGGTCTAAGCTCTCCTCCAGCCCTTCAGGCAACCGGCAGGGAACAAGAGCCCAAAGAGAGAGAGAGGGAGAAAACAGCTAAGGGCCGCGCCTCGTGCCAGCACGCGCTCTAATAGCACTGCTTTCGATTTTACGTGCAGCGACGGCGGCCGCGACGGCTGCGGGGAGCAGTAATAACAAGCGGGAGCACGGGAGCGGCGAGGGCCCCTCGACGAAGCGTCAGCGGCTCGGCGGCGGCGCCGGCCCCTCGAGTGGCAACTCGGTCAAAGCCACCCGTAGCGGCGAGAGACTGAGCGAGACGCAGATACAGGATCTACTGCACAGGATGATCAACATGACGGAGGGCTGGCCCTGCCACCAGCTGGAGAATTTGCGCGCCGGCCTGGAGTGGACCCTCGGTGCCCACGAATCCGAGCTCTACGGCCCGGTTAGCGAATGCCTCAACAACTTCGAACGGCGCGGACCCCTCACAAAGAAGCTGTTTTAGAAGGAACGCTTGTCCAAAGAGAAATGTGATTGTGATACGTTGAATTGTCGGAAACGTTCTCTTTCTTTTTCTTTGTTCTTTTTTTTTGTAGTGCGATCGTTCTAAACCGTGGATGTGAAATAATTTAAACGAGACTATAGTTTAGAATACTGAAAATCTGTAAAAAAATGTACAAGAAACGTATAAATTAGTTCGACGAACTTTTATGTCCCTCCAAAAGATATGAGTTTCGTCCTTAAAACAAGTCCTTGAAGCTGTTTCGTGGCCGCTCGTGGAATATGATTATAAATTACCGCGTTAGATATTCAGACGAGATTCTAGAACGATGACTGTTACTTTTTGAGCTTAAGAACGAATACGTTATTTTTAACGGAAATCGGTACAGAATCTTCATAGAATATTTTAATGCGGAATTTACAGAACAGTGCCGGCATTTGTTATTCTATTGCCTTGGGTGAAATTATAAGAATTTATTTGGAAATAACTATACATATATACCCCGTTAAAACGAATAAGGCTTGGGAAAGGCTAGCCGGCGTACAGAAATTTTGATTACCGTCTTCAGTCGACATTACGGCAATTAGAATACTGATGAGTAGTCCTGTGATAGGACACTCGCTTTTTTACTCTCGGGACTCTTTACTTGAGTTCGATGCCCTCGCTTAATTTTTCAGTTCCGTTTTCAGTACATTATTTGGAAAATTAATTTTTCTAAATTTAATGCATGGAAACGATGACATAATTTGTTTAAAATCCATATTTTTTGCTGTTTCTGTAGATGTGTAAAGTAGGAAAGTCATAATTTACTTTTCCTTCGGACATTTTAGTTCTTTATTCAGTTTTAATTCATTTTAAATTTAAAAATTGTTTCCGCACTTCTCGGTGTCACCCAGTTACCCTTGTTCATCAACGGCGTTATAAAAATAGGCTCCGTCAAGCGAGGGTTAAAGATATCTCGATATATAGAGCCTGCACCGATGCCTACTTTTAATTAAGAACCTGTGACACAAAACGTTACGCTCTAATTAACTTGGACCTTTTAATTATACTAGAATTTTTAAAACATACCTAGCATTATTTTGCTGCAAGTAGGAGGATTTTATACTTCAAAGATATTTTGAACATCACCCATAGTTTACTTTTCAGAAAAGAAACATATTTAACCTAAACGCAAACTGGTTAGCTGTTCAAACCTGAGATGACTTGCTACACCGCTGAAATGAAGGATGACAAGCAGATATAATAAGCTCTTTCAGAATTGAACAAAAATTATTATTGTTATAAATATTGTTCATTTCTGAGAGGCTCTTTATTTAAATTTTCAAATTGAATTTCTTTAACCAAAACGAAATGTTCCGAACCCCCCCCCCCCTCTATCTTATTATAAAAAGTAGGGATTTCGGATGAAAAAGAGTTCTATACAAAAGTTATTCGGTTTTGTAGAATGACTATGGTAATTTTAGACTTGAGATTGACCTTGATTTTCAAGATCATTTAAAAATTTAGCATAAATTTTTTATGGAGAACCTAATATATAGTTTTAACCCTAAACTCGAACTTTTCAAGCTGGTATCTCCTCAGAATAGCGAAATAGGAGCAAAATAACCTCCATAAAAGTTGTCCAGGTCATGGAGGGTCCTGGTGACCTTGAATTTTACCTTCAAGGTCATGTTCAAGGTCATTTGAAAATCCAGGGTTTTTTCATGGGAACCCCCATTTTTTGTCCCGGGCGCAAGATTTTACGTCTTTAAATATGATCGAGCATTTCAAGCGTTTCAGAAAATCTTAAGCTCGAATGGGGAAAAAAGTCACTTTTCCCCGCTTCAAGCTATTTTTTACGATTTCTTTTTTTTTTTTTTTTATATCTAAAAAAAGTGAAAACAGGTATTTACTTTTAATTTAAAAAAAAAAACAACTACGTTGTACACGATTTGAAATGCAAGATTATGTATCCAACTTTCTGAAACCAAAAGAGACCTTTTTCATGCCTTCGTTGAATTTTTGTCGTTTGGTGTTGGATAGATCGTGGTTTCAAATCGTGCACAAAAATTGTAAAAAATAGTTTTTTTGCCTAGCGGGCCGAAAGTACTACTTTCCCTCCCGGCGCCGAATCGGGAACGTTGTATTTTCGTCCTCGC
>JAWWEO010000036.1:22864035-22918035 GCA_035582975.1 Ormyrus labotus
ATGTCTCTGTTTTTGGAGTTTTTGGTGGATCGCTATCAATTAGAAAACTTTAAATTTCTTATATTATACGTCTGCCGCCGTCATTTCAAACACCGTTTTCTCAAATTTTTACACGTTCACTGTCCTAAAAATTTAGATGTTTGTATTGTACGTACTTTATACTACGTGCTTGCAAAATCTTACTGATTTCTTTGATAAATCAATAAACCATACAACCACCTTAAAATCTTTTTTTATAAAATTGTGCAACTATCTTTTGGCACCCTTATGAATTTACATGCTTAAGGTGACCAAGGTGAAAGAGGCGCACAAGGTAAAGATGGGTTGCCAGGTTTATCTGGAAAAGATGGATTTCCCGGTCCAGAAGGTCTAGAAGGAGAACGCGGAGAAGATGGGCCACCGGGTGAAAAGGGAGATCGCGGTGACAAAGGTGAACCGGGACCAGAAGGGCCGCGCGGCTATCCAGGAAATACGGTACTCATATATCTTTATTATCTATTTTTTGATAATATATTTTCCATACAAAAAGATATTAATCTAACTCTTAATTTATATCTTAATGCATATTGTAGGGTATGATGGGTGTAATGGGACCACCAGGTCCCCCTGGCCCTCCAGGACTACAAGGACGACCAGGTTCTCCTGGAATTCTGCGAAATCGCGCAGTGTCTTGGGATATGTTAAATGCCAATAATCTTCTTTCAAAAAATTTTATAACTCAAGAGAGTGGACCCCGAGGCCCACCTGGTCCTCCCGGAGCAGTAAGTTTCTTATAATATAAAAAAAATTGTTAAACTATCTTAAACGATAGAAAACATATATTAGTTTTCTTTTTTGGTATGCATCTTATTTTTACAATTTCATTTTTGGTAATACAAATATTAAGAGTATTATTTATCTGACAGTGGTAATTAAATGACTTTTCAGAAAGGTATATAATTTTTATACAAATTAAAAAAAGAAAGAGCTGAAATAAATTTATAAATAATCAAGCACATAATGGCCATATGATCGAATATTGGCTAAATAGTGATTGAATATTATGACCAGTATTTGACCAATATTTGACCAATATTCGTAGCGCGGCCGTCCTTAGGTTTTTTTCATACTTGCCTTCGAAGCGCGACCGCACTCCTTGATATTTATCTACAAAGTAAATATTTGAAAATATCTCTAACCAATATCAAAATATATAGCGCATTCGCCCTCAAAATTTTTTCCATACTAACTTGCCTTCGGAGCGTGACCACACTCTTTGATATTTATGGTAAATATTTGAAAATATCGCTAAACATTATCAAAGTATATAGTAAAACGCAGTTGTTTTCAGACTTTTTTCGATACTTGCCTTCGGAGCGCGACCGCAGTCCTTGATATGATTTTATAAAATGACAACCAATTTTTATTATACAAATTTAAAATATTAATTTAATCTATCTTAAATGTTATTGATAAACAATTAATAAAAAAGACAAAATATATCAATAATATTCCTGAATCTTTAATCAAATATTTAATGGGAAAGTAATGTAGGCATATACATATATAAACTCTTTTGAGTATGTTAAAAATAGCCTGGAGAACCTGGGAGTCCTGGTGATAGAGGAACGGATGGCGCAGCCGGTATTCCTGGTATACCTGGCCAAGACGGGGAACCAGGATTAGTAGGTCATCCTGGTCCTAAAGGTCAGAAAGGAATGCAAGGCTCGCAAGGACTCCCTGGGCGGTGTATAACCGAAGCCGAAATTCGAGAAATTTGTGCTAGTGTTATTAAAGGTAACTTACAAGGAGAGTGTACGACATTTGGGTAATGGATTTTCGTCTAACTTTGGGATATATTTCCGTTTGGCCTAACGCTCGATTTTTCAAAAGCTATGTGTTGTTTTAGCGAAAATCTATGAAAAATCGATTTTTGTTTAATCACGTATAACTTCTCAACTATTAACGATACTAGCGTTCGAGGTGCGCGCGTTGCGCGCATGTAATCTTAACGATAAAATTTATTTATTCGATTCGATACTTTGATTCGATCGATGTTTTTATCCTCCTGTTCGAGAAAACGATAGATCTCGAATGGGATTTTTATATAAAGGAGACAATATTTTAACTATTGGCATTCGAAAGGTGAGATTTAATCCTATGGATTAAAAAAAATTACATCAAAAAATCTTTATTTGTTCAAAAGTTATAGTCAAAGAGTGACCATTAAAATAACCTAAAAAATCTACTCATGTAATTTTAGCTTAATTTTATTGCAAATTGGAATTAGCTTGTACCATTGAGAAGTTATAGGTAATTAAACAAAACTCAATTTTTCTTAGGTTTTTGCTAAAAGAGCAAATACTTTTGAAACATCGAGCATTAGGCCGAACGGACGCGGTTTTCTTCATATTTTAACATTAGAAAACATATCCCAAAGTTACAGGAAAATCCATTACCTAAATGTCGTACACTCTCCTAAATGTTAATCTAAATGTTAGATTGAAAATTCATATAGCCGTTGACAACGACATAATTTTGCCAGAATTGTCAAAAAGTTTTTATAAGATATTTTTTTTTTGTAAATTTTTTTTACTTTTCACTTTTTAAAACATTTTAAAATTCTGAAAATTTAAAATATCATAAGGTCTTGGCGAAAAATTTCATTACTTAATAACTAAATGAAGCGAAAAATAAAACAAAAAAGCGATCTACCAGAAATTTTTTCTACTTTTTGATTAATAAGAAATTATTAAATTAAAAAAAATATATCTAATTAATGTATTTTCTGTTTTCAAATTTATAAATTCAGATTACGCGAATGAAATAAATTCATTCCAAGGACGAGTAAATCCTGTATTACGTGTTCGCCAAGGTCGGCCAGGTCCTCCAGGTCCAGTGGGTCGTACAGGTATGATTCTTTATAATTGTATTTCGATTATTACGTACTACGATTCTTATGTATTTTATTTTTATGACAATTTTTTTATTTCTATAATTTAACAAAGAATATTTATATAATTTGACTGTTCATCTCATCATATAATTTAATAATTCATCTTACAAATTCTTCATCTACCTAGTTTCTTGCCTGGTACAATGTGAACGTGTGAATTGTCCATCTTCAACTGTTAAAAATAACAATGAAATTTCACGTGCAATATTGTGCATTTTTCAGGAGAACCGGGAATTCCCGGAGAGCGAGGTCCAGTAGGCCCTGCAGGACCACCAGGTCCAGTAGGTTTTCCGGGTCCCTCGGGAGAACGAGGAGAAAAGGGAGAAAAAGGAAGCGACGGAGTTGGATTTGAGGGGCCAGCTGGTGTACCAGGATCGCCAGGTAAATTATCATTATTTAATTATACTGAAATTGTACTTGAAACTGCGCGAGTTGGTTTCGATTTCTTGCAAGTGCCTAGGGTGCAAAGAGCGTCCAAGTCGAGGTGTGCTATACAAGTGTTTCTCGCAATCATGCAGAATTTCTGCTTCAAGCACTTTTTTTGTTTTAGCATATTATTTTTTTTTCTTAGGGCCTCCGGGAAACGATGGTTATGGGTTTCCAGGTCCTCAAGGGGAACGCGGTGAGCCTGGCACTCCAGGTAATGACTTTTCTTTTGCTTTTTTCTGTTTGTATTCAAAACAAAATAGTAACTATAAGTATCGAGACTAAATATTTTCTTTATTACTAAAAATTCTTATTTTACGCAAATTTATTAAACTATTGCGAAAATTGTAGAAAAATAATTATAAATACATCATTCGATATTTTTATTTTAGGTTTTCCGGGAATTACAGGACCACCTGGCCTTCAAGGACCTCCAGGATATTGTGAACTGTGCAATTACCAAGAAGCTACTGTAGTTCCTTACGGCCGTGAAAAAAGTTCAACAATAATAAATCAATACGATTGATAAACTTTTTCACTAAAATCATATAAATAATGATCGCATTTTCATTTGTAAATTTATGACATTTTTTGATAAATAAAGTGCATCTGAAAAGTTTCATAATATGCAAAAGAATGTTTAATAATGTTTAAAAGTGTTTAATAATATACAGTCTGCGACATAATTTCCATTTAAAAATACATGTATTCTTTCGACTTAAATCGGGATAATTCTGCAGTAACTCGTATATTTTTTTCACAAGACAGAGAATTGCTGCCACCTCGCGATAAATAGATGAATTTCTGTGGGTCCTTGCAAACGTGATTGTCGATAAAGATATAATAATCTTCATTGTCCTATCGCAGAGAAAAAAGATTTTTTATAGTAAAACCTAAAATACAAATTCAGCATGTAGAAGTACGTGAATAATTTTTCTTTCAATAAACAAATTGCAATAACAAACGGTTTTTTGTTTTATTATAAAAACGAAAATTTTTTTACACTTTTTTTAAACAACAGATACGATCTTGTAAAGTCAGCGGCTGAAAGATGCGGAGATACGCTAAAAAAGTATACTCCGCGAGAAATCACTGAACGGACGAGCGAGAAGCCGGTCAAAAATGCAAACTTTGCCTTTGCTCGCTCTTAGAAATTGCGGAGCTCGCAGAGCTCGCGGGAGAGAGAGGGAGAGAGAGATGCTCATGTGTGCGGAGGGAAACCGCCGGCGAAGTTTCGGCTTCCGGATCAATAGGTATAACGCGCGGAGACCTGGGCCGCGCGTTCACGTGCCTCCTACTGGGCGGATCACACTGGAAAGCGTGGGATTGCTGCGGTCAGTCGCAGCTCTCTTATACGGAGAGCTGTACGCGCAGAGTTCACCGGGGAAGTGAAATTGTGCGAGCGACGCAAAGTAGAAAAATGACCATCCTGGATAAGCCGACCTCTTATGCTTTCGAAAGTCCTGTTTGCCGAACGGAGCTTCAAAAGTCTGCGGGTAACGAGCTTGGAACTTCGCCGGCTGGCTCGTTCGATTTGCGAGCGGAAAGTTTTTGTTTGGACACATTTTTTAAACGACTCGAAGCCCAAACGGGCTGGAAATCTGCGATTGATTTTGTCCGTATATTTACTGCGTTTTAATATACCAATTTAATGGTAATTGTTATAAGAAACAGGGTAAAATATTTAATTTGTTTTGTGCATGATTCATAATATACTCATATATTTTGACCGACATAATCTGAATTTGTTGTCCGAATTGGTACCAAAGTAGCTTGGAAAACCGTTCTCAAAAAAATCAAAAATATAGTGAGATTACGGGGTAATCTTGGTTTTCTCCCATCAGTGGATACGTACTACAACCGTTTAATCTCTCGAATACTATATTTGCATTGAAACCTAATATAAACTTCGTTGAAAAATCTGCAAACTATTATAGCTATATCAAAATTTTTATCTCTATAAATCATTCTAAGTTATTATCTTCCGAGTTACTCAAAAGTCTCTTTAAAAGTATGCTCAAAGGATTTCCTTTTCTTTGTATCTCTCGTTCAACATCCAACAAGATTCTGACATCATTAGAAATTAAGTTATATTGGATCAACTAGGAAAACGGATGTAAGACAACAAAAATTTTATAAGTAGTATAAGCTAATAAGTAGTATAAAATATTTTATGCGTCCAATTAATATATTCGACTCAATTAAAGCAAATAACAGTACAGATATTGTATATTATTTACAAGATATTTATTATCTTCAATCGTAGGACATGTAAAAGTTTATAATATTCCATTTTCGTAAAACAAACAAAACAGTAACTTTGTATGAATACCGGCAAAGGAGAATTCTGTAGGCTTATCAATATAATTGATAAAAATTTTCAATAACCCAACGAAAGATCTTTTCATCTGTATAAATACGAAGAGGCAGTGTCAATAATTGCACCGTCATTATTAAAATCCATTTGATCAGCGAGCAGACATAAAAACTGGCTAAAAATTCAAAAGCATATTCATAATCATCCGACAAACTCTCGCGCACCATCCAGCTTTCCTTGCATTCCATACTCTTTAATAAAGGAGCGAAGTAAAACCACGGAGCAACTACATAACAACCCGCAAAAATTGGTCGGCCCGCAAGCCAGCCGTACAGCCGACTGCAAACACTACTGTTCGGGCTCCGTCAGCCGGCCGCAGTCGATCATCGTCCGCGCTCCTTATCACTGCGCCTTCTGTCGGCCCGAGCCCGAACCCGCAGCGCGCACCGTACACAGGCGGACCGAGGCGGACTAGTAGAGTACAGCGCAGCGAGCCAGCCAGCCAGTGATGGCTGCGACGATGCTCGGGAGTACGTGTGACGCGCCGCTCGGCAGCTCGCGTGCCAAGCCTTGTTTACTCTAAAGTGCGCGCTCCAAGCGGCGGCGAACGAGGAGTCGCTTCGTAGCCCCAGTGCCAGCAGCAGCAGCGGCGACGACGCGACAGCTTCGGTGTGCGACTCCTAGGTAAGCCTCTGCCCGCGGAGAGCTTCGTTGACAGACACCCGACGACGACGACGACGACGCGGAGCGGCACGCGCTCGCGACACCACCGCGCACAGTCACACACGCCCAGGCGCGCACGGTGTGCTCGCGCGCAGCTCTCCAGGTGCCTGCTGCCCCGGGCCACTGTGCCCGATCGAACGCAGCCGCCGCCGCCGCCTGAGAGCTTGCGGAGAGCTTGACGGTGTGCGTGAGGGGTGGCCCCGGAGAGTTTTCTTTTTTTGTTTTTTTTTTCGGCGATCGGCGCGAAATACGAAGGAGAGGCGACCTGGCGAGGAGCGTCGGCGGTGTCGGCAGCTGTGTGAGTGGGTCTACTCTCGCGGAGAGCGGGTTGAGTATGTAAAGTGCACACCGGTAGGGCAGGTTAGGTGAACGCGTCTTTCTCTCTCTCTCTCGCTCTCCGCCTCGGGGAGAAAGAGAAAGAAAGAGGTACAAGGCAGGAGAGACCCACCGACACGCGCGCACGCTCTCTTATATATATATATATATATGTGTGTACAAGCAGGCCCGCCGCGCGACGAGCGATATCGGTGCACGGGGCCGAGAGAGTATCGCGCGAGATAGAAATCCCCGCGAGATTTTTTCCGAGGCAGGCAAATTTCGAGGCGGCGGGGGGGGGGGGGGCGCTGCTCGATTGAACTTTCGCCGGCATCGGCCTCTCTCTCTCTCTCTCTCTCTCTGCTTTGCGGAGAGCGTACACTACTACCCCCCTTGCGGGCACTCATCCCCCTGCTCGGCGCGTCTCTTTTACCTCGGAGCTCGTATATATACTTGCGGCCCGGCGGCAGAGCGCCGAAAACGTCGCTTTGCCGTTGTCTCGGGTAATGGGTGAAAAAAGAAGTGGGCGACGAGGGGGAGAGTTAAACCTCCCTCTTTTGGGGTAGATTGTCGGATTGTCGACGGTGGTTAGATATGTGGGCTTATTGTAAGAAACTGAAATTCGATGAGGAACGTTGTAGTATTTGTGTATGTTAAACAAACTTTATGAAAACTTGTTTTTATTAGAAGTTTTTAAGGTTTCTCGTTGTTTAAAGATCCCTAAAAGTTGCGTCTCTGGCAGCAATTTTTCTATTAAAAAAGAAAACAAGTAGTCGCGGCTTTTTAAGTACTCTTCTTTCTGAAGCTCAAAATTTTCTTCTGCATAAATTAGAAACATTTAACGACGACGAGTCACTCGCGCAACGTATAAAATTACCGAGTAACTGTATAACGCAATGTAAAAACTCGTAATTCGAAGCGTTAAAAAATGAACTGATTCCTGCAGTAAAAAAGAAACGCGGCAGGAGCAAGATTTGGACTACAGTCACGTAAAGAGTCAAAAGACGCATTATATTTCACGTGTATATCGTTGACAGACTACGAACATTCGACACCTCTCGCGTGTTGCGCCTCCAGTGTTATTTATTAGCTCACAGATTTGCACATACGACTGATTACGTTCTCTGCGCATGACTGTTTTTTTATTTTTAACTTATTCAATTTGTTGGATTATGCTAATTTCTCTCAACAATATGGTCTGAAAAAAAATTAACATTTTGCGCGCAATACTTTCTCTTCCATGAAGATATTTTCCATTGCGACAATTGAGAAAGGCCTTTGATTTGAATATCAAAGCAAATCGTGTTTATTAGAGAATAATGCATTTTATCGCCGCGGCAACGAAGACGTAAAAAGAAAAAAAAATGAGAACGCCGTAAGATAAACGTTTATCTTACATAACTGACCATTAGCGCCTCTCTGCCTCGCGACAGATAAAAGCATGTTTTGACGCAGTTCATTGTGTAGTGCTGTCGAAAAGTTTTAAAGGAATAAGGCACGACCGGTGCCTGCATAACACCTTTGTTGCCGGGATATATCAGTGATTTTATCTTCTAACAGTCCTCTTTCGATCGCCGATAATTGATTCCATTCTATATTTTACATTTACCAATTTCGTTAAACAGATTTAATTTTGAAAATTAAAGAAATTAATATTATTTTTATAATTTATTTTAAACTATTCAAACGATCGAAAGTTTTTTGGTAAATTGCAACATTATTTTGAAATTCATCGGCTTAATATAAAACTTATTAATGTGCAAATATAAATTAAATAATCGATTTGATAACTTGTTTAAAAGTTTCAAAATACTTCATTAGCTGATAAAATTGTTAATTACGTTCAATTACGGAAATATTAATACTAATTCGATAACTGCCGAGCTTTTTACGATAGTCAAAACTGTTTTCGTCGCGCGTACAAATGTTGACGTAATTTATCGTTCGAATATTTATCAACCTCTTATTATTCCGTCTGAATAAAGAGCGGTTTTTCATTGTGAAAAGTGATTGGTTTTTATAAAAAATTTAAAAATAAATTTTTAAAAAATGGTAATGTAATTTATGCAATTTGAATGTTATGAAATGTGAAAATTACAAACTTGTTTTAAAGAATAGGAGAATGAAGCAAGTTATTTCATAACAATGTAATTGGAATTGAATGAATCATTAATTCAAGTTTCCTTATAATATTAACTTTCTAATGATGTTGCAACAATTTTAAGGGCCGTGCAAACATAATTTTAATTTTTATAATAAATTACAATAATCATTATAACAAAAAAATGATGACTTTAATTATTTACATCTAAAGTTTTACTTTACTTCTAAAGCAGTAACTCTGTCAACATGACACAAAACGTTCATTAATGAGCATCCTTCGCTGAATACCGAAAAGGTAAAAATAATGAAACTCTTCTTATTCGTTCCACAAACCCATTTCACCGAATAATTTCTGTACATTTCTACGGCAGCACCTGAATCACGCGCTAAGCAGCTTGCCAAAATATTGTCAATTCCCCACCGAGAATCGCCATACGTTCTCGCCTCGAATGTAGGACGTCTGTAGTAAAATAATTTCTAGCTTTCCCTGCACAGGTCAGGAGAAAACTAAAACAAAATCGTCCGACCCGTCAAAAGGCCAAGCGCCTGGCGCAAAAACTCGCGAAAAACCCATCGTCGCTCCTCCTCGGCGGCCAATTTGATTTTCCCCGGGGCTGCCGGTCTCTCCTCTCTCCCTCTCTCTCTTTCTCGAGGGGGAGATTAACGTCGCCGCCTATTACCCTTATTAGCGTCGGCATGCGAGGAGCTTCGGCATTGTACAGTGTGCGCGCGCGCGCCTGCGATACGAATCTCCTCGTAGGTGCTATTATATCCGGACGAGAGAGAGAGAGAGAGAGAGAGAGAGAGGCCCCGGCTATATATGAAAAGTCGGCCGCGCCTCTCTTCCCTCCGCTCCGATTCGTCGCGTTCCTCTCTCTCTCTCTCTCTCTCTCTCTCTCTCTCTCTCAGCTGGCGGGCGCGCCGCGCGATATTCCGCTGTTCCTCTTGTTCCACTGAGGAGAGAGAGAGGGGGAGGGAGGGAGGGAGGGAGAGCGACGTTCTTAACACTTGGCGGCCTGGCTAGGCGCCACGCCGCGCGCGCGCCTCCACCCCCCACCTGCCCCACTTATTGTATTGATTCAACTCCCCGTGTATCCCCCCGGCGTGCGTTTTCCTCGACTGGATAAACCGAACCTTTCTCTCTCTCTCTCTTTCTCAGAAGGCAGGAGACTGACCCGACGCAGCCGCGCGCGAGGACCCCCACGCACGAGAGAGCGCGGATTTGTCACCCGCCTCGGGTCTCTTGCTCCCGTTATCCTATATCCTTTTCGAGTTCCGAGAAACCTCGCTAAAAGTGTAAAGATTCGAAACGGAACTAAGTTACGAAAGCCGAAACAGCGGGACTTATTATATGCGCGTACCAGTAATTCATCGAAAGGATATTCCCGCCGCGACTGAAAAAAGCTCGCTCGACGGCCGAGGCCTTTTCGCGCCTACGTCCGCAGCGCGTCGCATCCCCCGCGAGTCCCGATTCCCGAACGCCGCCCCGTCGAACTCCCGGCAATTTGCAAAAAAAGGCGAGGGCATCGGCCGCGCGCGCGCGCACGACTCCAAACCAAACCACTTTCCCCATTCATCGGGTCGCGCGGCCCCGCGGAGAGCACAGAGCTCGGCTCTCCGTACACTCCGACTGGGTTCATCGACTGGAATCGGTGAATGGGAGAGAGAGAGAACGCGGCCGGCTCCGCTGAACGGCTGACCTTCCCTCCCTCTCTCGGTGGCGGTGTGCTGCCCCGCGCGGAGAGCGCGTCCTTGTGTCTTAATTGCCTTAATCGACCTCCATTGCAGTGGTTGGCGGCTCCGTCGAAATTTATCGATTCCTCGATGTATCGATTGCCCGCCCCGCGTCGTCGCTCTTTTGCGAGCCTCCCGCTGACGCGCACCGAGTTATACACCGCTCCGGAATCGGGAGTCTGCCGCGGCCATTGTGCGCCCTCCGGGGCCACTTAATTATTAAGTTCCGCGGCTTTCGCCGGCGATTTTCGAGTTCGATTTCGACCTCGAGCGCGAGTGTATTCTAATTGTTTGCCGGCTCGCTGGTGCTTGATTGTCCCTCGTGGACGGTGATTTAATGATCGCCGTCGAGGAATTAAACCTCGTTGTAAGCGTAACACTTCGGCTGTAACGTGATTTTCTCGTTGAGACTGATGTCGTTAGTTATATTGTCGGAGAGCTGCGAGGCGCAGAGTTGTGGCGATTATCAGCAGAATCCGCGTTTGAATTTGATTTGTTATATTAATCAAATTCGATTTATCCGATAACAATAATTTTTATACATTTATCGTTTTCAAAAAAATTCGTCTCACGGGTTTACCTCCGAGTACCAAATTGGTATCGCAGTTACAGGGAATTAGTTAAAGTCACGACCTTTACACTTGCTTACTCGGTGTCACTTTTGTCCTACTGGCAAGGCGCCAGAAAATTTGCCGGCTCGAGGTTATCAGGATAGCAGCTTTATTCGGTACCTTAGAACACAGGGAATCTTTACATCGAATTTCCGCATTAAAGCAGTTGGTACTCCGCCAAAAGTGTTCACCTACACATAATAGGCCTACCTCAGCAGCAAAAAGTACCGCGCGAATGTAAGACAGAGAGACTCGACCGCAGTTTATGTCAGTAAATAACTTTGAACCTTGGCTTTGGCAAGATATTAATCGGTTTCGATGATATCGAAATTATAATATTAATTATAAAACTATCGATTGAATCGGTGTATTTTATATTTACACATCGCGCACACCCACCCACACACCCACGCATATCCTTACAACCACGCAGACACGGATGCGAAAGCTTCTTTTTAATTAAACCAAAACTTCTAAAGAACTGACTTAAACTACGAGTAAATAAAAAATAATTAAATACAAACAGGAATGTAGATGATGTGAAATAGCCACTAAATTTTTCAGCTCATTTTCTTTTATGTATTATATGAGTAAACGTATGCAGCTTCTTAAGACATAACCAATTTCAAGAAAACAATCGGTAATATTACGTTAGACGGTTAAACGCAAGAGATTCTTTACCCTTGTGCAATTCGTCTGCAAACAAAAAAAAATGTAGAAAGAGAGAAGGTGTATTTTTAAAGCGCTATGACCCAGATTCATTAGCGTTCAAAAAAAGCTGGAAAATGCCGAATAGTGATATCCGATAAGTGGCTAAATATAGTACGGATTCGCACCTCGTTTGATACGCTTAAGCTTCGAAATGCACGGACCCGGCAAAGTCGCGTGACGCGATCCATAAGCTGTCGGTTAAGTTTACCCTTCGCATTTGTCGCTCTTTTTTTCCCTTGCCTCGTTTTTTTTTTCTTTCGCCGCATTCGTCGTGAAATACTCGTCGAACTTTCGTATTATGGACTTTTGCCGTACTTTTCAGGACTGTATACGCGCAGTTGCACTGTAGAGGAAATAAAAATCGAAGCTTAGAGCCTTCTGTTTCTGTTTCGCGAAAGTTTTCTTGCACTCTCTCCTCTGTGCATATCAAATTTATGACTATATTTTCTTGTTTTACAGTTTTTTTCTGGTGAAAGGCGCTTTAAAAATAATTTATGAAACTTAACTTGGAGTTTTGTAAAATTCTTTCGTGTACAACGCAACCATTATAATGACTTATAATAATAAGTATAAATAGTTATATCAAAAAGTAGGTAGAAGAAGTAAATTTGATCACTTTAAGTAGAAAATCACGTTTACCTAGAAGATTTTGCAAACAATAACGCATTTGTTAAAACCATTTAGTTCCTTTAGAATAATTTTTCACAAACTACTTCGGTGAGACAATCTTTCATTGTGTTCATATAGGCATGAGAGAATAACTACTACCTTGAATCACGTAAAGTGCCTTATCTTATTCATACGTATATTACATATACGTTATTATATAACTTTTAAAGAAGAGATACTAAAAGTCGAGTAAGATTCATTAAAACGCCAGTAATTCATTTTAATTCTGGCCCCATTGGTACAACAGATTTTACTCAAAACAAAAACGTCAATACCAATTACAATCGAAAATTGGCCTATCTGTTTCTCGGAAATTTATATAATACTCGCACGATCGGAATGCGAATAACCAGTACGGTTTCTCTTACTTCCTGATACGCTCTCAATTACGTCGAACCCATTCAATTACGATGCCCAACAGAAACGCGTATAAACGCGTCTGATTTTCCAAACCCCGTCAACTTTCCCACCGAGGCAGCATATGCACATACATTCGGTTCCGCGAAACAGACGCGTATATATCACTCGCGCGAATACACGCGTATATATATATCAGCTCCCTTTTTCGCGCATAAATATTCATGTCGGGAGGAGAGAGAGAGAGAGTCGGGGCTGCGGTGGCGGCCCACCCCCTCCCAGCCTGTACTTATACCCCTGTACGTACCTTCGTTCCTGGAAGCTTCGACTTTCGAGTGGCTGCGGGGGAGGCTTCGCAAGCCGCGCACGACTCTCGCGTTCTCGCGATTCCCTCGATTTTTCGCGCGACCCTCCACGACCTCGGCGATTTTTTTCTCTTTACGCCTAAAATTGGGGGGATTTCCTCGGCGGAAAGTTCGCTAAATAATGGGAGATTATGGTTGAAAAGTTGCTTCAAGGCGTAAATCAACTTTTTTGCCGCCGAAAAATTTCGTCGAGATATACCTGGGGATTCTAAAGTGCGCGCCGAGCGTCTTGGAATAATTTTGAGGAGCCACAGCTCAGTGTGCTTTAGCTCTTACGCGCGATGAAATTCTAATGCGGCGTCCCCTTATTTGTCTATTAGCATTTACGTCTTTAAGGGAAGATCCCTCTTAGGGCTCTTAAACGCGTCAAAAATAACACGAAACAATTTGGATTTTTGTTTTTCTGTACCGTTTACTAAAATGATATGCAGTTATTTTATTTATTTCAACTTATTCACTAACCTATTTTGATATTATTCAATAAAAGAAACCATATTAAATTTCTGTTCAAAAGTGTAATGAACGAATTTTCAATTACTTGCAAACGAAACATTTGAATTCAGATTTTATTCTATCTTCATTTTGCAAAGTTTATTTCTCTTCTTTACAACGTTAGTATATCCCCGTTAAATTCAACAGATAATATCGGGTAGTCGTGTTGACTCGGGATTACCTTACCCTTCGCTAATGCTGGTCTTTACAGCGTGAATTTTGAACTACTGGCAGGATAACAAATCTCGAGAATGTTAATTGGGTCGGAAATTGAATTTTTGCTTCGCTGTAAAAGCGTGTATTGTTTCGAAAACAAATTTTGAACGTTGATGAATTTGTAATTGATTAATTAAGATTCACGCGTCCAAAATATTTTCTAATCAAACAACAATATTACGTATTAAACTTTTAAATTTAACATTATCTTCCCAAATAATGACATTGATTCCTTCTAATAATAGAAAATATTACTTTCCATTGCATATCATATGCAGGTGATCCGAAAAGAAAAATAACCTTGTTAAAAGTCTCGCAGAATTTCAGCTAGTTTACAAAGTTCCCAACTATGCACTAACTTTTCACCAAGTTTAACCCAAAGTTTCTCACAATCCTCGGCAATAATTCTGATTATGCAAAGCGCTCAAACAAGACCCGAAGCTGAATCGAGTTAAAAAAAAAACGGCGCGCCAAGAAAAATGTTAAATATAAAAAAGTTGCTTCCAGCGAAAAGTCCTCTATTTCTCTCTCGCGATAAAATAAATGTATGCAAAGCGCTTCCCGGCAGTAAACTACCTTGACTGCGGCGGATACCTTTTTTTTTTTTTCTCGAATGATTAATAAAGAAACAAACGACCTTCGCTCGAGGCGCTAGCTGTAATTCGACTGCAACGCGGAAACATTTCGAATTCCAATGAGGCGCTTTTACTGAAACGCGGCTGCAGGCGAATCACCTTCGTGGTGCGCGCAAAATAACTGGCTGATAACGAACGCAGCTGCGTTCAAATGCTGTCTGTCTAAATTTCATTATTGACAAATAAACTGATGTAAGTTTCTGAAATCCTTGATTTTCTGTATGTCTGTGTACCGTAAAAGTTAGTTTGTACGAGAAATGTTTTTTTAAAATGAACGTATCTTTGATGCGGCTTAGTTAACGAGAGAATCGATAATAGATGTTACTTTCCTTATACTCTAAAACTCGTAAACTTTTACTCGGTAATGCACGAAAAGTATAAATCTTAAATCCTTATTACCGTTAATTATTCGAATAAATTAAGGAGATCGCATTACCGATAAGATCTACATTATTCATAATTTAAAAGGTGATACCAACGTGTCTGCGTTTATTAATTCAAACGAGAAATATTATTAATTCCAGTAATTTAAGCTTTCAGCGAAAAAAACTGCTAAAAGGAAACGTTCTTTGATCAAATTCAAGTGTGCAACTTTGACGTACAAACATTTACATGGCGAATGCAAAGATATTTACGGGCCGAGCGCAAAAAGGTAGCTCATTAAAGCGAACCGAAACCTCTAAAAAACTCCTCGCCCTTTCCCGAACTTCGCTCTCTCGGCGATTTTTTGCTCCCGTCGAAAAAAGCGCAACCCGCCGTCGAAGAAGCTTAACTCGCAGCGTCCTTTCTCCGTCTAGACAACAGTCTCGAAAAACGGACAAGCTTCGCGTCGTCCTTCCATCTGCGTCCTCGGAGTCCTCGCTTTCTCGTCACATAAAGCCCATTAAAGCGAAAACGCAGCCCGTGTGCTTGCGCGCGATTCACCACGTAAAGCCCTTATCTCTCTTCCGCAGCGAAAATGGCCGAGGACGGGACGGGCGGCAGCTCGATCGGCAGCTGCAGCGGGAGCAGCGGCGCCGGGGGCGGCGGCGGCGGCGGCGGCGGTGGGAGCAGCGGCGAGCAGAGCCGGCTGCAATTGCTCCAGGAAATGCGCCAGCAGAATTTCGACAGCATCCGATTCGCCTCTTATCGCACCGCCTGCAAGCTGCGATTCATTCAGAAGAAAGTCAATCGTAAGTTTGCTCTGACGTCTATATATATGTACACAATAGCTCCGTCTTTCCATTATTACCGAATTCCCGCTTTCCACCTTCGCTCCTCTCTCTCTCTCTCTCTCTCTTTCTCTGTGCAATGCCGACGGAGCAATTCCGCCGAATGCCCCGGCAATTACATCCTTGTTTAACTTGGACTTTCGAGTTTAGTTGACTGATTGCTCCGGCGGCCCGGCAAGTTCGACAGTCGACTGTAATTCGACTTCGCAGCTCCTTTTTGCTTGATTTACTCGGAGCTTTTAGCAATCAAAGTTACGAGGTACCTGCTCAAACCCCCTCCTCCTCCTCGTCCAAAGGCATCATTTATTCTGTTCCTTCGAAAAATAAAAACAATCGCAACCCCTTCTTCTTCGCAGTCCACAACGTCGACATCTGGAACGTGATCGAGGCCTTCCGGGAGAACAGCCTGAACACCCTGGAGCCGTCGAGCACCCTGAGCGTCTCCAGGCTGGAGACCCTCCTGTCCTCCCTGTTCCACGCGCTCAACAAACGCGTGCCGATGTCCCAGCAGGCGAAAGTCGACGCGACGACCGCGCTGCTCATGAACTGGCTCTTGGCCGCCTACACGAGCGGGTAAGTAGGCTCGAGAGGAGGCTTACGACCGACCCAGTGACGCCTTCCTTGCTTCCCGACCTTCTTTTCCCGCCTCCTCCTTCGTTATTTTACTTCTTACGACTTGGGCCTCTCGTTCTGTCTTAGGGAGAACAACAAGATCTCGGTCTTCTCCGTCAAAGTTGCCTTAGCTACCCTCTGCGCCGGAAAGCTCATGGACAAGTTTCGTTGTGAGTATACATACATATATACGTATCGTGCGCACTGCCGAATTTCTTTTCTTTTTTTTTACTCGAGTCGCGCGACCGACTTACCCCACCCTGTACCTACATATGCGCCGTTTCCATTTGTCTCCAGACATATATTCACAAATCTCGGACAGCAATGGGCACATGATTCACTGGAGATTCGCGGAATATCTAAAGGAGGTCTTGGCACTGCCCGCCGCCCTCTACGAGTCGCCGTCCTTCGGCTACTCCGACGGATTGGCAAACTCGATATTCCCGTCGGTGAGTCCCGCTTGGATTACGTTATTCTGCGTTGTCTAAGCCTACATTTGGTGTCTAAAATTTGTTCTTTCCACCTTCTCTTTACGCAGAACGCAAAAATTACGGTCAATGACTTTTTGGATACGCTGATGTCGGAGCCGGGTCCTCACTGTTTAATTTGGCTGCCGTTGTACCACAGAATGGCTGCCGTTGAATCTGGTAAATTAATTTCAGTAATATATAGGTGCATTATTGTAATTGTGCTTTAAATTACATTTCCATTGTTTGGCTAAAACTGCAACATAATAATCGAATTTCAAAATTAATTAACTTATTTATTACAATCTGTTGGCTGAAAATGTTAATATATTATACCTAATTAAAATTTAAACTCACACACGCCTGAAATTAATAATTACGAATATATTATTTCAGTTACACATCCCATTATGTGCGATGCCTGCCATAGAGAAAACTTTACCGGATTTAGGTATCGATGTCAGAAATGTCATTCGTATCAACTTTGCCAGGACTGCTTCTGGAGAGGAAAGGTTTCCGGTACTCACAATAACGATCACGAAACAAGAGAGTACAGTAGTTTTGTAGGTTTTTCTCTTGAACATTATAATTTCTCTAAAGGATTTTATATCAATAGCTTTGATTATCGAACGTTAACGTCTGCATTTTCAGAAATCACCCAGTAAACAAATCGGTCACTCATTGAGAAAAAGCTTCAGATGTGTCCCAGACAAAGGAAGAAACAGCCTTCCAAGGTTTCCAGATCAACCCGAGAAAACTCTGGATCTTTCACACATTGTGTAAGTTCTATCGAAGTACTTCGAATTTACTACTCCAATACTATAAAGTGATTGCATCGGTAAAACCCGTAAACTATTTTCAGTCCGCCGTCTCCTCTACCGTCGCATAACGGATTTCCCGATCCAGGATACATAGGCCCATTCGATTCTGGTTCTTTAGACAGTCGTTCTACTTTAAGAAGGTAAAACATTTCGCTCGACTTCGATACAGCGTCCACTAAGCGACTAAGTGATTAAAGACATTTTATATTTTTTTCCCGAAAGCATGGACAGCTCGAGACTCGACGACGAGCACAAGCTGATCGCCATCTACGCGCAGCGACTGTCCCAGGAAGCGAGAACCGTGGTGAGTCATTCGATGTAACAATCTTGATTTTGAGGCTTGAAAAGGATCGCGCAACGAGGTTTGCGCATCCACGTTACATATATATAGATTCGCGTCGCGCATCCCCCCGAACAAGCCAATAAACATAATTAAGCAGCGCCTAGTTTAGTAACCTACTTAATTTCAATTGTTCCGACAGCCGCGCGCCTCATCTAGATTGTCCCAGGCCGAGCAAGCGGTGAGTACTTTAGTATCGCACTCGTGCAAGTTTCTCGGTTTGAAACGGTGTGGTCGAAAAGTGTGTGTCTCAATCGAATGAATTTTTTGTTGCGAACAGCAGAGCAGAGCACCGTCGGACGCGAACCTGGCATCGCTGGACGCGTCGAGGGCGCAGCGGGAGCTGATATCGCAGCTCGAAGCAAAAAATAAAGAGATAATGCGGGAGATTGCAAGGTTAAGGTATACCTGTGTCGTTTGATTTCCTTAATATCGAGCCTGAACCTCGTCGTCATCCTCTCAGACCATCCTAGAGTCACGCATGTTCGAAAAGGGTTTTTCCGTTTGGCTTTGTGTGTCCTTGGTTGCGATAGCTTGAATTAGAAAATAGACGCAATAAACACTGCTACACTTATACAAATTAATGAATTTAGAAAAAAAAGTAAATTATTTTATTTTGTTTTAAAAAAAAATAATCAATTTCCACTATCTGTCTTTGCTAATTTTTAAAGAATCGCTTTACAAACTAAAAGCTGAAATCTTTAAAAAAGCGAAATTACTTTTGTTTTTTAACAATGTTCTTAAATTTTTCAATTTTAACACATTTTAATAGTTTTTTTAATAGAAAAACTTCATATTTCAATAAAATTATAATGGAGAAATGAGTTAAAACGCATTATATAAAGTAAAGAAATGAATTGTGTAGCACTCATCAATTTAAAAAAAAAAAGCCAAGGAAAATTAAACTAGTTAAAATTTAGCAGCGTTTACATTAAATTGACCTTCGGCTCATTAGTATTTTCAGTACACATTATTCATACACGTACATTACACCGCTTCGTTCTCGCTCCCAAACTGTGGCTTAAGGTTTCATAGTGTATCTGATCGCAGGAGGCAACAAGAAATCGAAGCTGCGGGCTTGGAAAATCCAGCTCTCATGTCGGAACTGCGAGCCTTACGTCAACGAAAAGATGAGCTTGAAAGTCATCTGGCGACGTTGCAAGATTCTAGAAGGCAACTGATGGTACAGCTGGAAGGACTAATGAAAATGTTAAAGGTATGTTCTCTTGTTTATCATTTTTAAAATCGTAATGGAATTTCAAAATGGTAAAAGGCACTGTAAGTAAAATTTAGATTGTTGGTTTTAATTTTTTTATTACTCTAACGGTTTTAAAGATTTTTATCTAGTCGTAAAGCAGATAACTGTCACTTAATTAAAACTAACCGTTTGACGACTTTGTATTCATCGCGATAAAATTTTGGCTTCCGGTACGAATCAATACCGTTATTTTAGACGTTATATTATGCTTCATTTATATTTTAATAAGAACGCAATAAATCATGTATTAAAAAAATAAATATGTAAATTTTCTCCTTAATTGACTTAATTGTAATCTAATAACGATTTAAAAGCAAGTAAAAAATACAAATAAAAAATAATCATCAATAAAACTTTTACACTGACAGGCAATACACATGTCATAATATAAAATTAAATAATATATTGCATAATATCCAGATTAGATTACAAAGATTTTGGTGCCATGATATTTTATATCCACTCGTAGTTTTCTATTCATGCATGAGTCAATTTACAAAAGTGTAACATTGCTGTTGAAGTTTCATTAAAAAATTATCAAATGACGCTACACTTAATAAACTAACAATACTTATACATTTGCATCTCTGAAATAACAAACATTAATCAAACTTCTAAAAGTTGAATGTATTCCAGATCCACCAAGCGTCGCCGCGCTCAACGCCCAACAGCTCGCCGCGCAGCACAAAATCACCCCCGTTACCACCAGGTGCAGTGCCCAGCAGCAGATCAGCCCCGCCAACACCCGGTGGACCTCTGAGCGGCATCCCGAACCACCAGCAGCAGCAGCAGCAGCAGCAGGCCCAGCAGCAGCAGCAGCAGATGTCGAGGAGCTACCAGAGCCCGGTGCCGCCGGCCTCGGTGAGCGCGAGCGTGCAGGCCGCCAACGCCGCGGTCATGCACGGCTCGATGCAGAACAGTCCCATGCCGGACAACCTGTCGTGCGTCGGTGGGGATGTCAGGTAGGTCAGGGCATGCTGGATCCATTGGCGTATGATGTGTTTAGACGTGCCGTGCGGCAGTCCCGTTGCTCAATACCGTACCTTTTTTTTGTACATATCGTGGCACGTGTACGTCAAAACTTATTGCGATATCGGCCTCGTTGACGACAGAGAGGTCGACGATGATATTATAGCGTAAACGCAACGGTGTGCTTTTTGAAGATGCTTTATATCGCTGGGATTCGTTCCGTATTTTACTTCGTTTGCTTGTGGGCTTTTTGGGGCACGTCAAAATCATATATAGTTTATCTTCGATACTTTTGTTCGTTGATAAAATGAAAAATAATATTGCAAAATTATTTCATTGCCGAGATTTTTGTCCGTAAAGAAATTATTTATTAGTCAAACTGGCAAAATAGTCTAAGTTGACAAAGCAACTTTATGTGAAAGTATTTATGTATCTATTTTATTTCGCATGCATTTAATTAACTTTAACACCAATTAAGTAGTACCCCTTGTAATACGTGATTTTATTAAAATAGCATGTAAAATTTGTACAGAAATTTGTAATTATTATTAATATTTTATTTTGTTGTACCTTATTTGTTATTAATAGTTGAATCGCTAACATTACATTACTTACAGATCACTTGCTTGTAATTCAATATAATAAATGAATGTAATTGTTTTTCTTATCGTTTAAGTTGTTAAATGTAGAATGACTATGAAATCTCAATAATACAAATGTTAAAGAGGATAAAAAACGTAAGGGATGAATTTGATTGAAAAAAAACTTAATTAGTAATTAAAACGATTTCTGAAATTGAGAAAATTTCTTTTTATCCTCTATCGCTGTTCATTTTTATAAATAATGGAAAAGGATTTTTCGAAAATCCACTGTTTATTAACTGTAATATAATTTTAACTCAAGTGTCATTTGTACTCTGGAATTCTATCGATCTATTATTTGATATATAATTTATTAATTTTTATAATTAAACTTGGTTCATTGGCGAATATTGATTATTTTTTACTGTACATCTAATTGTAACTCTGACGTGGGAAGTTCTAAAACTTTGATTTATCTTGCAATATTAAAAATTATGTGTTCTATGTTTACTATTTGTATAAATAAGCTTTTCGTTAATTATTTTAACAAGTAAAAACTATTAAAAATTTGTTGATTAAATGGTTAAAAGTTTTGGAACATCTTTCGTTTAATGCTACCATAGAGTTATTTTTTAGTGCTTTTGTGCACACTAAGTAAGAATTATTTTAAAAATGTAAGCGCCGTATGCAATAATTTGAAAATTTTATTACAACTTAAATGTTTGAGTCATTACCAAGGATGTTAAAAAATTTTGCTCCCTGAAAACGTAATATCTTTCATAAATTTTCATATTTTTTCTGGGAAAACGTACAAACTTTACAATAATTAAGTGTTGTCCTTTTTTAAAAATTAATTTTCAATTTAATTTGCTTTTTTAAATTGACAAATATTATTAAAAAAATATTTTTTACATTTGAAACATCTTCTCATAATCTACGCTACAATTGTATCTTTTACATTTACAAAACAAAAACTACTATTACAAAAAAGAAAAACACGCGTAGCGTTCTTAAAAGAGGCAAAATGGAACAGTTTTTAACATCTTCTTTTTTTATTATTTGATTGCCAGTTTTATTTTATTTAGCATGCCACGTAAGAAATTATATAGTTGTGCAACCCGTTTATTTTAATGGGAAAAGTAAATAAACTTTCATGGAAATTTTTCAATCAAAAACCCGCGAAACGGGGATATCCACGAAATGTATTGTTGGCTTCTAGACTAATTTTTAAATAATTGAAATTTTGCTGGTACTACTCCGTAAATTGAATTTAAATGTTAAGCTAGCACATATATAGTAAAAACTTCTACAATATGATTGTTTCAATCTTGTGTTTGGTAATCTTTTATTATTATTATTATTATAATAAATAATTGCATTAGTCTACATAGTTAGGATAAAAGTCATATACTCGTACAAAGTAGAAAAGAATCTCTAGCATTTAAATCTTAGTTAATTGTACAATAAGATTGTACGTACAAAATTTGGTTATATATGTCAAATTATTCATTGTTGTTCTGTTGTTTGTTTAGTAAAAAAAACCCATTATAAATTCAAGCGTTGTAAATTGTTCTTAATCACACCTTGCCTTTAGTAGGATAATGTTAAGATCCCTTTCAAAACTTTTGCAAAAATTAATTAAACTGATAGAGGACATTATATCGGAATTCAAGTACTTTACAGCTTGCTTGCTTTTTTTATATTTAGTTTTAGAAATTTAGAATCCATTTCAAGAATGCATATATAATCATGTGTAGTTATTAGCTGCAGCTGATGTTGAAAAACAGTAATTTGGCAAGCTTAACGTAGCGGCTGGTATACATAATTTCTGAAAATGGCTCTACAAAATATTTAATTGTGTTAATGTATGGGTCCATGCGGCATGCTCAACGTTTTGTCTGATATACTTTACCTCTCCAGATTGTCAAATAATCCATTGTTCGAATATTAAAGAAAAATAAATGAAAAAAAAGTTTGCCGAAAGAAATTAGAAATTTTCGATATTAGGTCTGCATTCAGGACAAACAGCTTACCAGGCAGCGGTTCCAACAGTGCCAATAATAGCTTGGGACGATCTTTACGAAACGACCTTTTAATCGCTGCTGACAATGTCACTAATGCCATGTCCTCACTTGTCAGGGAATTGAACTCAGGTACGCTCAATTTTAGTAAAATAAATTTATAATTTTCATTAAGACACGTGAATGCAGTAATATATTATACACACACATTTCTTATAGTAGTATACAGATTATATATTTATAAAATGAAACTCTTATTTTTGATATATTTTTACTGCTAAATAGATTATTACTGTCGAATTCCTTAAATAAATAATTCATTTTCAGAACAAAGAATTTACTAAATTAAGTAATGACTTAATAAATGGGAGAGGAATTCGGTTGTAAATTATATAAAGTACAATTAAATTTTTTCTAATACATACCAAAGAGAGCAAACAATTTAGTTGCAAAGAATAGTCTTATTGAAAACGTTTATCTTAAAGTATACAAAATAAAGATCCCAATTAATGAGTAGCAAACATATTACAAGATTTACATTAAAATATTAATTATTTCTCTTTTTTATATATATATCGATGGCATGAGTCCTATATACTTATCCAACTGAGTTCCGGCACTTGTCTTATACATTATATTATACAAATCTTATAATTCTCGTGATTTTTGATTTGCGCAGTGGCATACGCGAATGACAGGTGAGATTATTGAATGTTACCGCCCTTCTCAATCCTCGCATCACAGGGAAATCACAGATCTCAGAACTGGATCGCCAGATACGTGTGCTCTTTTTCTGATATTTGCATCACCCCTCTCTTCGACTCCGTCTAGATAGAACTTTTAGATTGGGATTTACTAATTTATTCGTTTTTTTTTTCACTTCGCTCATTATGCTCCTATACATTCTTGGCCCCCAACGTTTATAGCCATATCTTCCTGGATCAAAATTCTAGAAATTTAAGAGTTTTCCAATCTTGATAGAGATTTAAAAAAACAACAACAACACCTTCTCTATATAAACTTTTGATCGAATTTTCATCGAAATTTGATAAATTGCGCAATTATGCAAGAAAGCAACAGGAAGATTTGTTTGATCACTTATAACATTGCACAAATCAGTCAGAGTTAGCCTACTTCCATTCGATTCTTCGTTTTAACGGTGATGGATGTCATTTTCATGTTGCATCATTACCACTCTCGTTCGACATCATTGTATATACATACATATAATTTTTTATAGATTAATTTTAGAAAATAATGTAGACTAGCCCCAGCACCACTTTTTTCAGCAAAGACTGTTTTAATATAGACCGATGACAGTTTCATGTCTTCATAAAACTTTGTATATTAACTTTTTATAAAGAATAACAATCAAATAAAAAATAAGCTTACTAATTAATATCGTTTTCAAATTCGACATCTAAACATATTTATCTCATTCTAACTTGATTTATAATCTGGCGGTGAATTTTTGCTTTAAAATAAAGACGACTGACTACCAAACAGTGCGTCCATATAACGACAGACACGACCGACAGACCGACTTACGGGACCGAAAATCCACGGAAAATCTGAAAATTTTGAGCAAATAAACACTATACGTGTTGTGGAATGCGTGTGATGCACCCTCTTTGAATGTGTCCTACTGGTGCCTTGCAGACTCAGACGAGGAGGACCAATCCCACAATTCTGGCCGCCATAACATCAGAAAGCCGTTAGGTAAGTTCATTTTTTTTCTCTCTCTCTCTCTCTCTCATCACTATTCCGCACATAATACATCTCTGCGTACATTGTCACCAATATATATATACCGTCGATGTATCGAAAGAAAAGAAAAGACTTAGTCGTTTTCATATTCGCTCTATATTAGACTTCAATACGAGCATAAGCCATAAATACAGACAATGTTATGGATTGCTTGCATGCTCTCCTTTTGTTAAACAGCGACGATTTCGAATCATAATCTACGCATAGCTTTACAAACGATTAGTTCAAAACACTATTCAGTTCAACACTTTCTTAAATGCCAACATTATCACATAGTGAGCAGTTGATTCTTTAACATTCACATTGCATTTTCGATATTTAAGAAACTTTCTAGAAGAGTAGCTTTAATATTTGCACTTTATATGATAGAACTTTATAATCGACTAATAAATTCATTAAACATTCATGAAAGATATAGTGCACGTACATTTTTTTTCTAATGTACTAATAGAAAATGATGTACCTTAAAAATATATTACAGGTTTTTTTATTATATACATTTTTCAGGTTAATTAATTATTATGTAAAACAAAAAATTAATTATTTGATTATCCATTGCGAAAAAACAAAAGTTATGGTCTAATGTACGAAAATTTGTACCTGTAATAAAATAATCATCTTTAACAAAAGTACGTGATTGATTTTACGAAGACCATAATTCAAAATGGGATTTCAATCACGACCGGTCGATTAAATTTGTATACAACCTTGTGATCGCTTTCAGTCGTTTCTCAGTGCTTTTTTTTCACGAATGAATACATCGTCTCTTCCAGCTTACTCACGTTAACAGTTTGCCATTGTAATATATTTACGACGAGTCAAAAGCAAGCCTATAACACCACTTGCAATCAAACCCTTACGATCCACGATAAAAAAAATGTTTGCAGATTTTGAAGCTGGAGAAGACGGCGATGACAGCAGCGGAGGAAACAGCTGGCGCGAGGAGCTTCAGCGCCGTTATCAGCAAGAGAACGACTTCTTGGCCGAGTTGCGCGCTCGCAACGCAGTCTTCAACTCTCAAGCGCACAACAATCAGCAGAATCAGCACCACAACCAGCATCAGAATCAGATCGCGCATCAGAATCAACACCAGAACCAAATCCACAACCAGAATCAGCACGCGAACCAAGTGCAGCATCAAAATCACCAGAATCAACACCAGAATCAAATTCAGCACCACCAGCCGAATCAGTACCAGAACCAAAACTCCCACCATCACAATCAGAACATGCAGCAGGATCACAATTCGGACCATCACCAGCAGCACCCCGGCCAGCGCGAGGAAGCGGAGGGCGAGAAGCGCGACGAGACCGAGGCCGAGTGGTCCGAGGCTGTAAAACGTTGGGTCAATCGATAAATTATAATCAATGTTCATTTTTAATCGAGCCGCGTGAAATGCAAACGAAGACGAAGAGAAATTTAGTTCGTTTTGCTTTGAATACTGCAAAAGTATCAACGACACCGTTGAAATCGCAGATTTTAAAAGGTTCAGTTGTCCTTTCTCATAATCAAACGCCTACGATAGAAAAGTATATTTTGTTAACCATTGATTAAGTAGCACAAGGAAAGAAAAAGGTTCATTTCGACTGAGCTACGTTGCATAATATATATAATATTAATTTAAATAACCACACAAAGTTTTCTAATTGTTATTTAATAAAACGCGACGTTTTGCTCGTTATTATAAAAAGAATCCATTAACACTTTATAAGTTCTTTCATTTGTACATAGCAAACCTAACTTATATTTTAATTTTAGAATTATATAAAAGAAAATACTTACAATACATATCTAGTTAATAAAAAAAATCTGCTAGTCTAATTATTTCATCGAAAATTAATTAACTAAATAATTATAACGTTCTATGATTCTGTTAATATCAAATGATATAATTAATTGATTCAGTCTATAAGATACTTATGAAGTAAAAATTTACGAACTTAAATTATAAGTTAAACGAGTGTGTGTGAACGTATTCTGGAAATACAATTAAAAAAAAACGAGAAAATCAAAAAAAACGTCGTTAAAATAAAGTCACGTGAAAAACATTATAGGTATATTTAAGGACTGCACAAAAGACCGAATTAAACGGCAAGTTTTTTCACTGCAATAACTGAGAATCGAATGTCCTTTTGAACAATAAAAACTTTCATTTATCACAAGAATATCGTCCAATTTTACAGGACTTGCGATAGTTAACGCTACTTGGATATAAATTATTGAAATGAAAAACAAAGGAGTTGACCAAATCTAATTAATTAAGCATAACGCATTGACTCGATAAATTTCCTAGTCAGTTTCTCGGAGTGTTGAGAAACGATAAATTATATACTAAACCTTTGAGATTTTTTGTATATTCATACACAATTTTCAATTTACTATTACGAAAAACATGTCAAGCTCTCTACCACTTATAAAATTAAATACATACCGACTCAGTGCAATTTTTATCTGAATATTGATCGCCGAGGCGTTAGTTAACATTTTATCGACTTCTTAAATAAGCAGCCAAGGATTTTTCGGCGGTAAATCACTTTTGAATAAAATTTCTAATACTGTAAATGGACTTGAACCTGCGGTTAGTTTTTTTATCAACATTGAATAATAATTTTTCCATTAGTCGTACCGAAGCTTCAACTAGCAATAGAGCAGATAACAATATCAGATAAGGGTCGCCCTGAACAATCAATTTTCACGTACTATAATGAACGTTGTAGGAATTTTTTGATTCGTCGGCTTTAAAAATTCCACGTATCGCATTGACGTAGCAAACGCAAAATAAGCGAAAATTAAGAGACTGTATATATTTGCCAAATGTTCGTTCATGTCAGAAGTAAAATTATTGTAGCAGTAGCTATCGTACGTACAAAAGCAAAAAAAAAAAAAACTCAATTGTAGAGAAAAAACTGATGTCATTGCGGCGCCACCAAAGTTCTCTCGGAGACATATCTGTTGACAAGTAACGTAAAACTGTTTAGAAACTTAAAGTAAAAAATAAGCTTTAAACGATATATTGGTTCGCATCTTTTTCCATTGTTTACGCGACGATTGCAGTGTGTGCAGCGGCAAAAAAGAAGAAAAATTTCAATGCTTGAATGTCGTAGTAGAGCCTCGATTTTTGCCTAAACGTGGCTGGATCTCGTATATCAACGTCTCCGTAAAATACAAAACCGAGTACCTTTTTAAAGCGTTTAGTTTCTTCAGCTTTGTATTAATCTAAATTTGTAAAAGCATCACAGCGCCAAATCGTTTTCTCTCACCGCGAAAGATCATCATTTTAATTCGTCATTTTTAGATGATTTATTACAGTAATGACTTTTGATAAGGCTTTTTTTTTTACCTCGTCTCTGTGCGTGTGACGTAAAAAGGTATTCGCCCTATTAAAAATCAAAACTCAGTACCTCTTAAAAAAAAATGTTTGCATCTCCTAGTAATACGAGTACATAAGCATTTTTCAGACTTTTATACGAAAAGGTAACGAACCCGACTGTTTAGAGTCACGGTTTAGACTTCATTTTAAAAAAAAAATTAGCTACGAGTTACTAAGTTTTTCACGACGCGAGAGCAGGCGCAATCTTGTATTCTAATTAATATCTTGTTCTAGTCTTCCATTTCCAACGAAAAAAACCCGCAAGTAAAAGGAGAAATTTAACTTGAATTTGTTCGCAGTTATTTGCGCATATCGTGAAAACGACTGCGGAAATGTGGAGAAATTTGTTTTACGCGCGTATTACTGGTAGATGTTCGTGTAGCCTTCGAAAATCCTCGTATAAAATATTGCAGCTGTTGCTGAATGTTGGCCTGAGTGAATTTTTATAAGATGAATAAGGCGGTGTTTGATTGAAGAAGCTGAGGTACAAATTCGAGAACCTTTGAACAATCAGTCTTGTCGAACATAGTTGTATTCATCAAACGAACTATAGCGATAAAAATTGTTAGGTGAAAAAATTCGACGACTCTTCCGAGCGTTTTTTTGAAGAGTCGTCGAACGATTTTTAAGTATATTTCATTTGTAGCTTTACTTGCAAGTGAATACGTATAAATAGCAAATTATTTTAGTTCCTATACGTGAAGATTTATAACGCATTCCAAAAAATACGAGAATAAAGGATTAAAGTCCCGCGCCCTGAGCAAGAATGAATGACAAATATAGTTATTACGAGGTTGCGTTTTTGTAAATTTTTCTCGGATCAAACGACGTCCTAATGCGATTCTAGCCAGTGTATATATGGTTTCATAATTTTTGCGTTGTCCACATAGTTGCATTGTATACAAGAATTGTGTAGGCGTTAATTGAGACGAGTACTTAATAAATTATATAATAGTAGAATCATATACAGAACTGTTTTATTTCAATCTTCCACCAAAAACTAGAATTTACGAATCTGTTTTTATTTCAATCGTACAGTCATTATGAATTGACAAGAATGTTCTGGCAAAAATTTAAATTGATAATGCTCCTTGTGCGCACAAAAGGCTAAAGATCAACGAACATTCTGTCCAATTAAGGGGTCCATCTTAGTGTTCGCACTTAAATATTCAATTGACTAATTTGACGTCATTCAAAGTTGCTTTTCCGTGCCAATGATGCTTGACGTTTGGCTATAATTGTTTGCTGGAGAAACTTCGAACCTTCTTGAATTAACGCGCAGCTTCTTTCTTTTGTAGCCGCTACATTTTCAAGTCAAAATCGTCATTGAAAGAGTGTAAAAAAGATTAAATGCAAGGTTCAATTCTACAATGCACAATATGTCTTTATTGATCGATAAAAATAATAAGTAAAATTCAGTACATTTGATTTGTAAAGTAAAAGAACTCGGTGCTCTTAAACTCGTTTTTTAAAAATGCAACGAATTTTAACATTTATTTAGTCGCAACAAAAATTCTAGTTTAAAAAATAAACAATCCATCCTTTACATGCAGTTAATACTGTTTTCAAACAGGTATCGCTACTACATGAATCTAGAACTGTGGACTAGGAACATGTGAGACAAAATGTTTACACTTACACAATCCTATTATATGAGAATAATGTTACATATGCGAGTTTCATTATATATTATATACACGTACAAACATTAAAAAAATAATTCTCAATTTCATAAATTCATATTACAACTAACATGTAAAAATAGCGCAATCTGTTTTGGTATATAAATTACTCTGAAAAATCTTTGTCATTACAATCAACGTAAACCATTGTATTAAAAATTAAAATCATTTTCAAAATACAACCTCACACATCCAGCCGCGCTCGCCAATCTAAGCCAAGTCGGACCTGACTTTGTGCTCGAGGCACATATTGTTCTCGGGCGGAATCCCGACGCACGCCTTGAGTATGTTCTCGATCGCGCAGCGCTGCTTGAAAAGGGCGTTGACGACGGGCGTCCCCTGCGGCACCAGCGGTGCCTTCAGCAGATAGGAGAGGATCGACAGGACGCTGCGGAAGCCCTGGTACTCCTCGTCCGGACGGTCCTGACGCTTAAAACTGATGCGGGAACAGACCTCCGAGAGAAGGACCAGGTCCAGAATTATGGGACTGGCCAGCAGGGAGTCCTCGCAGGTGTTGTGCACGACGATGGTGTTGTGGCCGCTCATCAGGATCTCCGACGTGTACTCGTCCATCGCTCGCTTGCTGTCGCCTTTAAAGGGGATGCGACTGTTACTGCGATGTTCGAAGGAAGATTGAAACTTTGAAAGTGGCTACTTACCGACGTAAGGAACGTATTTTATCACAACGCAGTGGTCTGGTTTTTCTCCGGGCTTGTAGAGCACTTTGTTCGATTGCACCATGTCGTCCACGACGTTGCTCTTTGATATCTGAACAGGCGAACAATTTTTCATCGCTCGATCATTCTTACAATTACGAGACTTTCGAAAGTTTCGAGAATAAACGCTTTACCTCTTTCGATCTGAACTGCTTCGGAGCCGACAAGTTGTAGCCGTCGTTGTTACCCAGATGATTGTAGCTGACGATGCAGACTGGCTTTATACCAGCCGAGACCAGGAAGTCAACGAGTACGGATTTGATTTTGGTTTGGCCGGATTTAAAGTCGTCGCCGCCTATGAACGTCTTCTCTCTTTCGGCGAGTTCTATGGCTCCAGGCACGAATGTATTTTGCGGCGAACCGTTTAAGTAGGTGCACTGAAAGGTAAAGTAAATTATAAACGTTACTTTCAAGAAACAGACTACTCTTCAATTCTTAAAATAAACTTAAATTGATCTTGACTCACTCCTTCTAAAGCCGAAGCTACGGCGAACAGAGTGCTAGGACTTATTTCCGGGTGGTTCTCGTCGATTGACTTGAGTAAATTGTCGGCCGTGTCGTTGACTCCCGGCAGGATATCGCAGAACCTCTCGGTATTGGCCGTCCACAAAACGATCACTTTGTCCAATTTTTTCGCAGCCTTGAACGAGGCAATGTCTTCTCTGATCTTGGCTAATTGTTCCCTCTTCGTGCCGGCGATCAGATTATTTGCTCGCGAACACTGCCGACAAAAGGAAAGGGCTTATTGGATTACAAAAAAAATTTCACTCGAGCGCATTGAAAACGATAGAAAATCATTCCGTTTTACCTGATTAGCCGCTATGAAATCCGGGAAATAGACGCTCTTTCTTGGTTTCATGCTCTCCATGTAGGGCTTCAGCTGCTTCTGCAGATTAATGTCCAAGACCTTGGCTCGTACCATCGCGTCCGCGAGATTCATGTCGGATATGTCCCAGCCGTCGATTTCTATGTCGTCGGGATTGACCATCGGCAGCAGCCAGGATATCGGCGCGTAAACGTCCTCGGTGCCCCGACTGCCCAATCGGACGGTCGACGCCTCGATCAGCGAACCGTACCTGGTTTCGATTCGGTTTGTTTTGTTCGATTAAACTGTCAGGAAGCAGGTGTATGCGAGTAAGCGAATAAATTTTGAATACCAATTGGCGTGCTTGACTCCGTCCTTCGTTTCCCAGGAGAGCTTCAGTTTATTGGCCAGCAGAGCAGCGGTAATGGTAGTTCCATTATTTCCACCCCATCCTACCAGCATGACACCCAACTTCGGCACTCTGATGTCCGTTTTGATGAGTAGCTTCCTCGTCTCCGGGGTGATCTAAAATACAAACGAAAACTGACAAAATTCCGCGAACGGAGCAGCGGCAGAGCTAGAAAAAGGTGAGACATACGTTGTACTTCGGTCCGCTCTTCTCTCCTGTCTCCGTGACTCTCGATGTCTGATAGTCATACTCGCTTACGATAGAATCCGGCTCGTACCTGACCTTCGGGGATTGAACGCGAATTTTGAGCGGCGACATTATGTATAATATCTCAGCGGCGTTAAATCTACAATCTGTAAGCAAGCGGACGAGGAAAAAGTATACAAATAATATATCGCTTCTGTTAAAACGGCAGCGAACACAGCGAGCGCGAGAGCGAGTGGGCGACTGATGCGCGATCGAAGAAGCGCCCACGTTTTAAAGGGAATTGGGAAGGATTCCCCTTCCACTTGTGGTGGATCGCGGGGAGGCAAGCATGCGTCGCCACGTGATACCATTGTGCCACCGCGCGGCCACCGGGGGTAATTTACGACGATTTTTCTCCGTCCGTCGCGAAACTCATATAACTAGTTCGCCTTTCTCGAACGTACAAGAGGATGCACTGTTCCCCCCCGTCCATTGATGAGCGTGGTTGGGAGAGACCATTTTTTTTTTTTTTATTTCCCTGTACACTTTCTTCGCGGAAGTTCGCGATCAAAGCCGAGGCTTCACTTCGAAAATCAAAAGGGGTCTCTTTCTGTATCAAGGTTCCTTTTATATAAAAAAAAGAACATGATTGATGGGTGGCAATCAAAAGTTATTCGATTTTATAACGCGCTTCGCGATTCTCGAATAAAGACATCAATTTTGTTATTTGTCAACTGAGAGATGTTACAATTACTCTTACTGTCGATAAGATTCGTGTCTGTAAAATATTTTTTTTTAATAATTTTGAATAATTTCCTTATCAATCGAAAAGCTACAGTCATTCCAGAATATTCGTTTCTTCGAACATCTATCGATTACTTTCAGGTGTTTATGCATGCGATCACTTTCCTTGAATGAAATGATACTCGATCATTATTTTTTTTTAGAACGCTTATCAAAAATTTGTAAATTCAATTAGTTATCTTAACGTAATATCAGTAGATACAAATTTACACAATATTTATAAATTTTGGTCTTATTGTTTACATAGAACTGAAATAAAATATTTAATTGGATAACTTTTAATTTTTTTAAAACAATAGATTTTAAAAACAAAAAACGTTTAAATTAATGTTGTTTAAAAATCTTCACAGTAAACAGTATTTTATTATGTTATATTATCTGATTATACCAATTTTTGCTTTGTATTAGCTGGTGATTACAGCGATCTAAAAGGTAATTTTCTAATAATCATCAATTCATTTTTTTTTAAATAAATTAAGTTTTTATAAAATTTTTTGATTAATAAAATAAAATAGAAATATTAAGAAATTATCAGTTTCCTTAACTTTAAATTCTTAAGACAGGAAGAGAATTATCAGCTATCAAATTTCATTATACGTATTGTTGGCGTTATATTGATCGTTCACTCAAGTAGTTACAGTACAATTGTCAGTGGTGGTTCACAGATTGTTTCAATCAACCATAATTTGCTGTCTCCAGAACTTTCTTAGCTAAGAAATGAAAGAGGATGAGATTTTATTAAGCATCATGAATAGGCCTTAAGTTGTTCAATTTTTGGTAAATTGATTTTTCGCAAACTTTGTTGCAGTAAATTGTACGGCAGAGAAAACTACTTTATCCAGCTATCCGGCATTCAAACAGTAAACGTGTTTCAAAATTTATTTGCTAATACAAAAAATTTAATACTTCTCAAAATGAATAATTAATTTTTCAATAAATAAGCACTATAAAATTAATCCGTAATTGTTTAAATGAGAAGTTTTTCATTCGTGTCTATTCCCTTAATTTTAACTCTCACGTGGTTTTAAAGTATGTAAGCGTTAGTGAGAAAATAATCGATTGTTCATTAAGTACTCTGAATATTTAACATTCTTTTAAGTCGTTTGTTAGTAAAGATTATTGATTGAACATTACGTTGAATGATTAAAAGAATATGTAATGGCATTAAAATAGTTCCTTACTTGCTTACTTACAAAACGGATTTGATTTAAATCTTAAGGTATTATGTTTTTAGGTAATATCGAAATATGAAGAAAATCGGAGTTCAATAGATGCCAATACACCAAAAATAAACCTAAGAAAATCCAGTTTGAATTTGATTTTTTATTTTCTTTTTATAACTGTGCACGTGATGGAACCTTTTAGATCACTACTTTTTACATTTTTTTGAAAGCTCTGAATAGTGCCGCTCGCCTTGTTAGTATCAGAATTTTTTTTTTCTAAAAAGATTAAAATATTTTATGAAGTATTGTAAAAAATATTTTTGAATTGATTTAATTTTGAGATTAATTGCATTTACCGTCCGTTTTAAAAAGTGTATTATGAAAACGCTTTTTATACGTATTCAGAATTGCGCAATGGATTTGATCTCTCAAAGAACATAGTGTCTAAGAAAGAAATTTCAGTGATTTAAAATTTTTCGTAAATACAGAAGAACTTCAATAAATTTTTAAATACAATTTCAGAAATGTAAAAAAACTGTATAAAACTTATCACTGTCTTTTTTTTTCAATAACCAATTATTTGGTCTTTTGAGAATATATTATCACTGTCTATTTCTTATGAGGACATTTTTTAATGAAAGCTAAAAAATGCGATTAAGATAATTTTTGAAAGTTTATTGCCACGAAGGAATTAGAAGCTGTATAAAATATAATTTAAATCATTATATTAAAATTTTGTATCATTTAATTTTTTATGATAAATTAGTTTCTATTATTAATATTTACATTTAAAACCATAAATTTAATGTAAAAATTCTATCAAACTTATCTATAATATATGCGCCGACGTACTACCTACGATAGTGTTACAAGAACGAAAATCTAATAACATAAATTTAGCAGGAACTAGCATTGAATATAAAAAATTTAACAACTTTTTATCTACAGAACGATTATCAATGCACATTATAATATAATTATATTAAAATTAAAATTCTGAATCTTCATGAGCGAAAGTATCAACGTTTTAGATACGTCCATTACATCCGTTTACAAGACTTAAATTTAAATGTACGCCCTGTAAGGTTTAAAAATATAATTAGCGACTACAATTACTCACATTACTCATGAAATTGCAAAAGATATTTAACACAACAATATTTTCTGTCGTGTCTGATGAACTAAAAGCAGCACAAAAATTTAATTTGGCAAGATTAAATGATTAAAATGAAAAACAGTAATAAAAATAAATATAAGCGTGATAGATTTTTAGATCTCAATAATTAGAGATGGGTCTAGTCAGAACAATTAATGACAGACAACAAAACTAAGCTGTACTACTGATGAATAAACTTGGAACCCTAATAACACAAATAATTTGGACACCACTGTATTTATTTACAAGTGTCTAATAACATCAAAGCTAGTGGTTCGGAATCCACTATAAATTATGTAGGTCCGTATAACTCGACAAGAGATAGACTGGAAAAGAGGACTGGGGTAGGCTGTAAATGTAGTAAAAAAAAAAAAAAAAATAACACAAATATCTAACGGCTACTTAATAATCAATTTATGTTATGCCTCTTGTAACTTTCAAATTTAATCGTGTATACATTGTTTCTCGACTTACGCATAGTTGTTTAGTATTTGTGTTTGCTCTGACTAAACATATCCCTCTTATTGAAAATTAAAAATTTTGTACGTTTATTTTAATTTTATTTTTATTACTGTTTTTTGTTGTATTCTTACTAAATTAAGTTTTTGTGTAGGTATGACGTAAAATATCATCATGTTAATGACCTTTTTACTATTAAAAACTTGATTGTCAAATGTGAGTTGTAGTTAATAACTTGTATTTTTGAGTTTTACGAAATGTACATTTATCTTTTAGTCTTGAAAAAAAAAATAGAGTGGATTCAGTGAATATATTCTAAATGTTGACTTTTTACATAATAAAGACGGCTTCACTCGTGGGAATCACGAGTTTTAGCGTTTTTATATTTATTTCTTTTTTACTATAAGATGAGCAAATTTTGAAAATTTTACATCTAATTTAATTAAATTTATTATGTTTTCTAAAAAAAGTAAAACAGGTTTTTTTAGTAGACTGTAAATAGAAATCTCTTTTTATTATATAACAAATAAAAATAAAGTAGAAAAAACATCAACCGTCAGTCTTTATAACTTACATTCACGTTAATATATACATATATGGCATTTCCATTTGATTTCAGGTAGACCCAGCTATTAAATTTTATTTAGCTAGCTTAAGGCTTTCAAAGACTTTATTGCATCTCATCTGCATGCACATTTCTGTGACAAATGTTGTTACTTGTGCATCTTTATCTTTTTGTTTATTACAACATTCATATGCCACTATAAAAGTTATTCTAGGATCCACGTTGAACATAGCATACATCCATATATTCTGTAAAAATAATTTCATTTTACCATTTAAATTAAAAACATATTTATCAATTCAACTTTATTATTTTCATATTTACACTTTGGTCTCTGTGAACAATGATTTTATCCATTGCTATAAGCTCATCATAGTATTCTTTTATGCTTTTTTTAATATTGTCCCAGTGACTAAATGGTTTTTGACTAAAAGTCTAAAAAAAATGTAGGTGGGACATACTTTTTATTATTATTAATTAGGTATTTTAATTTTAAGATAAAATTTGCACTTGACTTACTTGAGGAACACTCATGACCATCAAAAAATCTTCCCGATTATCAATCTCTCTTTTTGGATGCCTATATCCTGGTCCAGAATCTGGCATACCCCTTGAATCAAAGACTAGTAATACTGCTAAAATATCATGTTTTTTTTGAAAACTTTGTAATCTAAAAACAATCATTAGTACAATATATTTTGAAACTATTTACATAATTAATATTATATATTTTATTTTATTTACTTGTGATAATAATCAATAGCTTGTTTACTCATAATGCTTCTCATTTCCCCTGAATTTGCTTGTTGGCTCAGTGTTGTATGAAAATATAAAGAAAACTTAGCTAAAATAGCACCTCTCAGTTTGACCAACCACTGATAAAGTGCTGGTTGTTGATTTGCTTTTAAAAATGTTGCTCCAAAACCAAGTTTCCAAGTCTACAATTAAATTAACTGCATTAAATTCTTAAAACACAAAAATTTATAAATTAATAAACCTCCTTATTTACCTTTACCTCTCTATTTTGTAATGTCCTTTCCCATGCTGACATTCGAGCTTGGGCTCCATATAATGCCATTAAAGATGGTAGAAAACTCCAATTTTGCACTTCAATATATGCTTTTAATAATTGCATTAATATTTCACACTCTAATCTGCAAAAATATTTCAATTAACATTCAAAATTAATAAATTTCAAATTATGTTTTTAATATATTGTAATATTCTTACGTTAAAGCTGCTTTAATAGTATTTAATGCTAAATGAGAACAGGACAGTAAGTGAGTTTCTATAATACTTTCTATTGTTAAAAGCAGCTCCTGGTGACGCATTAATTTACAATTGATACTCATGTTGTACATTTTCTCATAACTAAAATAAAATATTATATTTTATTAAAATAGTTATAATTTAAATTTTATCATTTAGTACTTAATTTATAAACATACAATTCAATCAACTGAATTCTAGCTGTAATAAACTGACATAAGTGGTGTGAAATTTCTGCTACAGTAGCACCAACAGCATTTGTTCCTCGTGTCATTTCTTCAACTCTTTTTAAATCAGCCTTTAAAGATTCATACATAGTTTTCAAAGAATTCTAAAATAAACATGATAAGTCAAAATTTGTATTAAAGTAGTATGCACATAAATTGAATAAAAATTAAGTTTCAAACATCTTTTCGAAGAAATCCTTTGTTTTTAGTATGCAGAAATCCTAAATCAACATAAGAACGTTCTGCAACTGCTATTTGCGGAAGATGCATTAATAACATTCCCCATGGACCCATTTGTGTAGATCTGCATGATTCTCGTTCTTTCTCCTATAAAGAGAGATTATCTAACAATTAACAATGTAAAAGAAAAAATATAAAAAATATCTTACCACAGATTCTTTAGCTTTGTCAAAACAAAGTTGAGTAACTTGTGTGAAAAATGTATTTAAAAATTCATCTTCGTGATCCATGTTCTATTAAATTAATAAATCCACCTTAAAGTAATAAATTTATTATATTTTTTATTGTTTAAAAATAATTTTAAAATATTTATGCAGTCAATAAAATAAGAAATGTATGTTAGAAAAAAAGACATTTATTGTTAAAATATGAATGCATGCATGCAATTATTTTTTCAAGAAATCATACTGTCTATGTATCGTATTGTAAAAAAAAAGAGATGTACATTAACATCCTATTATCGTTGCTATTATTATTATATTATGATTGGTCATACTTAAAATAACCTACTACTGTTATGATAAGCTGAATGATACCTTGTGTCGGCACCACCCGCACTTAATACACTGCACGCGATTGGATGCCTGACGCACGGCGCGTCACAACAATGTGTTTTTTACGTCGTAAGAAACTAAAAACATCACATCTGCCGATCTGAGTATAGTCGGTAAATGAGCAATTTAAAATTAAAAGAACATTTTGGTTTGTTTGTGTACATCATAAGATTGTATAAAGATTGTATATATATATAAATTTATGTATAAATTTTACCAATGCTAAATTGTACAATGTTTAAATGTACGATTTTTATCTGATTAACTACATGACGTAAAAAGTGAATAAACTATTTTTAAAATTATCAGAATTAAAAAATATGAAATAAAACATCTGCTTTAAGTGAATCAATTTTATTTATTCACAATAAGAAATTTAATTTACAAGTGTGAAATACTTTAAACTAACAACATTTAAAAAATATTTTGATTTAGGTCGTAGTGAAATGATTAACTTTCATTTTAATTAGATTACTTTTCACTGAGTAATATTTTTATTTGTCAAAGTATACAATGAATCAGGATGAAAAACAAATTTTAAATATATTATAGAAAATAACTTCTCTATTTTTTCACTAGATACTACAAGACTATAAAAATTTTCACATCAATTACAGAGTGCTTTTACAAAACCTTATTATTAAACGATAACATTTTTTAATTTTGTTTAAACATGCAAATAGTAATCTTCTGAAATCACTTTATCTTGTTTAAAATTAAACATATTGGTGCTTTAAGAAACACACACATATAATATATCTTTTACACAGACATGAAGCAGCAATAAAGACAAAATATTTTATAAATAAAAAACACACTTCTGTACAATTTTAAAATGATAGGAATATTTGCATCAATCAAAAATTAAATTGCAAGACCAAATACTGATACAATACAGTACATGGTTTTGTTTTCCCAGCGTACAGTACAACTTCCATCAGTTGTGTTATCCCAGTAACAAGAACTTGCAGTATGCAGACCTGCTCCGTTCTTTTGCATAATAGTGCAAGTGACTATATACTTATATGGCTTTTGGAGTTTAGTTAAACTTCCTAGGCAACTTTCAACAACATTTGATGTCCACTGATTCACTTTGCCATGTGAATATACATTTCCTCCTATGGCAACTTCGATTGCTTCTTTTATAATTTTACTGACATCATCTACTACAAATTGGGTTTCTTCTTGTAAATCTTCCATATTGATAGTTGATTATGTACTTAATAAATTTTCTTAATTGATAACTTAAATTTGATTTCCCTTCTTATTTTCTTCTTATACTTTGAAAATATCTTCTTTGAAAAATTCGGTCACTGTAATAAATATGTTGCGATAAAATATAAAATAAATCTATAAATTATGATTAGAACTAAAGCTCAAATCAATTTTAAATTTATTTGACATAAAAAAAAATAATAACCTAAAAATTATTGAAAACTGTCAGCGTAAAAAAGAAAGCAATAGCTTCAAATGTCCATGTATTTCCGATTGCGATACAAATACGGTATGTTGACATGTAGGTTATTATATCGAATTAGGCAAAGCAATGGCGAATCGAAACAAACATGCAAATTTCTAAATGTACTCACTACATTTTCATTAAATGCTTAGTCTCTTTAAAACTCGCATAGTTCTATTTAAGAAAAATAAGAAATATTTAAATAAATGTCATTTAATAAATTACGAAGTGATCAAACATCCACCCAAACAGACTATTTATGTGTACCTAACTTACCTCTTGTTGTGCCTCTAGCGGTAAATATTAAAATTACAAATTGAAGACAGTAATTTTAAAAAGTAGAAAATTTAATAAAAATCATTATATAGATACACTTTAAATTGTTTTACATTATTTTAAAATAATTATTTTAATATTAACTTTTATATCATTCGGTAAAAAATTAAATTCTCTTTTTTAACATTAGATTTTACCTGCTTACATGTCTAATTATGCATAGTAATAAAGTAACTTCATAAAATCTATTTTTATTAATCTAAATTAATTATTAACTAAATGAAACTAAAAACCAATTCTTTCAATTTCATCTGGGTCTTCAATATTCAGAGGATATATCTGCTTCATGAAGTGTGCCTGAATATCTTGACAAATTTGCATTGCATAATGACCATCAATCAAATTAATAGCGATCCCTGGCTTTCCAAATCGGCCAGTTCTACCTATACGATGCAAATATGTTTCACAATCGGCTTTTCCATTAACATCCATCGGTAGATCAAAATTTATAACTATCGTTACTTGTTCAACGTCAATTCCTACAAAAACAGTATTGTTGATTATAAATCGTAAATTTACATTTAAATTTTTATTTTGTTGAATTTAATCTAAATTTTTGATCTTATAAAATTTTTTAAAAGTAATAGGATAAATTTTTGAGATTTTCAGTGTAGATAAAAATTACCTCTAGCTAGTACATTTGTAGTGATTAAAACCTTTTCAAAACCTTCTCTAAATCTATCAAGAACTTTAATTCTTTCGTCGACCTCTAAATCACTCGATAAAATTGCAACAGTGTGTCCGTCTTTCGTCATTTCTTCTGACAACCAATTTGCCGTTTTTTTGGTCTGGAAATAGTTGAACAAAATTTATAACAAAGTTTAAATTAATTTATAATAAAGAGTTTAGGGAATACGTATAAATACAACTTACATGACAGAAAATAATTGCCTGTCCAATAGTAATAACCCCGTAGATATTAGTAATTGCTCGATATTTTTCCTCTTTACCTTGACATTTGACATAATATTGTCTGATATTATCCAAAGTTTCATCTTCCTTCTTTACCCTTATTGTAGTAGGATTCGTAATAATAATTTCTGCAAAATTCATTACTTCAGGGTCGTAAGTAGCTGAGAAAAGCATGTTTTGACAATGTGGAGACAATTTGCTAAAGCAGACAATTACTCAAATTGAAAATCTACCTCCTTTATATTTATTAAAAGAGTAGTGTACCTGCGAATCGAACTATATTATAACTTTGGGATACGATTTTTTCGCCCTATAAAATTTGATCTCAAATGAAATAAATTAGAAAAACTCTGCAATTTTTGTTGTATTTTTATAAATTATAATACAAATGTAATTTTCTCGTAAATTGCGAGTAAAAAAAGTTTTGTATTATTACGATATTTTAGTCAGATTGTATTAAAAAGTTATCTTTGATTACTTGAATTAATGCGGATTCGTTAATTTTTATTTGATAGAAAACATACCCCAAAGTTATAAATATAGACTATGAGGTTCACTACTGTTTTAGTCAGACATGGAATTTTGAAAAACATTTTTTTACTTGTGGATTCTAATGCACATATCTTGATGTCCCTGAACGGCAATCATAACATCAGCTTCGTCCAATACGAAAACACTAATCTTAGACAAATCGAAAAATTTAAATTTTAATCCCCAATCCATAATTTTTCCCGGTGTGCCGATTAAAATGTGGTCTTCAAGCTTAGTGTTCCTAGGTACTAAAGAAAAATTAAAAGATTGGTATTTTTTGGTGTCCAAATCTTAATAAAGTAAAAATTTCTTAAAATATAATAATTTACACACAATTTTCTCCTTTGAGAGCAAATCTCATTTTTATGCCGGGAAGGTATCGGCCCATTTTCGCGGCGACTTCGCCGGTTTGAACCGCCAATTCGTAAGTGGGTGACAAGCAGATTATCTGAGGGTAAGATTTGCTGGTATCCACTCTGCTTAACACAGCTAACAAAAACGCTGCAGTCTTCCCTGTTCCTGATTGAGATTGTGCAATAAGATTCCGCGGCCTACGCAAACAGAATTTTAATTTTAAAAATGTAAAAAACTATCCTAATTAATTAATTCAAAGAAAGATAATTACTTACGGCTCAGAGAGTAAAATTGGCAAAGCTGTTTCTTGAATCTTTGAAGGGACATTGAATCCCAGAGCGTAAACACCTTGTAAAAGTTCCGGTTTCCTTAAAAAATTTATTTTTTTCAAGATTATACGAAAATTTTTGAGAAATTAATTTTGAAAACAATTCATACAAATTAAGGGCTGTGAAAGATTTTACGCTGTACAACTGGGGCAAAACAGAATTATTTTCCTGGACATCGACGGAATTCGTCGTCTCTACTAGTCCTTTCCTCAAGACTTTCTGCAACAGAGATGTTTCTGCAGCCGAAAATTGTTTCTCAGGTTCATCTTCAACCTGCGGTTCAGTCGGCCGCAATTCAGTTGGAGCAGCACCTGGCGGCGGTCCATGTGGTCTTCTTAGTCTTGTAATTCCATTAGGATTAAAGTTTGGTTTTTCAGGTACAATTTTTAGGTTTGAAACCTGAAAAAAAATTATGGAAGTAATTTTTAGAATGCTTGCGGATTCTTTATATGAAGTTAATTGTAAACATTTTATACGTTATTTTTGCGACTAAAACATAAAACACCATAACTCAAGTTTTTTCAAAATTTTGTTTGCGAATTTTACGTTTTCGTAATCATATGCCGGGTAAAATTCTTAAAAGAAATCAAAATTTAGCTTCTGTTTTTGTTAACGTATAATTATGTTTTAACCATATTTTTCTCAAATAATGTAATCGTGAGAATTATATGCGACTGGTATTGGTCTTTATCCATAGATTAATCGCAGTTTTCCCGCATGCAATACAGACCGTCGTGCATACAGCGTATTAAATTATCAAAATGAAACTGTAATACATTTATAATTCATATATATATAATTCATGGTGTTAAATTAATTAAGAATTTAATTAGCAAAATTATGTATGAATGTCCATTACACACTAATAATTGCGTTTACAGATTAATTTTAATACGATAAGTTCATTGTTTTGATTAGACGTCGCCGCTTTGCGCAAAATCGACTATGCTTAGATCATAATCCCTTGCAATAGAGTTTAAAAATAAAATTTTCGAAAATAAGTACACTATATATTGTTCGCGTTACAATTAATAAAAGATTAATAAATTTACGTTACATTTATTTACACAATGTTTATATAACGATCTGATTGAAAAATTTATCTATCGTAATCGATTAAGACCTTTTAAAATATAATATACAATAATAAACAATAAAAAATATCTTACCTTGTCTAAAACGTTAGTAAAACTCGCCATATTCATATATGGCACACTTTATTATTATATTATAATTTTTTTGTGCTGGTAAAACGTCCACAACCTACAAAAAATGCAATCACTGTAATCATGATAATACAAATTAATATTCATTTATTTCAGTTGTTTGCTAATAATTAAACGTTTCCTCAAATACCAATAATTAATTATTTGATAATACATATAGGGCAACAACTTTTGTTAGAAAATCTTATTTTCTATGCTCAGTTCTGTTAATGTGTGCATTTAGCACGCGACTACTAAGATTGTGAAGCATGTTTTGAAGAATTGTTTATGGAAAGACGATCTGGTTTTGAAGGACCACTCAAAACTATTTAACCTTGTCCTTGAAAATTCGCTATAGACTAGTTCGAAAACAATCATACATCATCAATAAAGCAACTTTTATACTTTGAAAATTTATTGTATATTCTGAAAATGTAATCATTTGAATTTTTTAATAACTTAATAATTATTTTGAAAATTTAATACTGTCTTAATAAATCCTTTTCAATCTGCGGGTAAATTTTCAAAGTTGCAATAATGTAGCCAGCGGTTTGTCATAATCGGGGAAAAATTGAAATTAATAACTATATTCTAGTAACTACAATCAACCTAGCATTCATGTACATTTATAAACAACAGTTGTTAATTCATTTTAATTTATTTTGTAGGTTAATTTTAATTCTTAGAATCTAATTATTCTTTTCAATTTTTCCCTAATAAAAAAACTTCACTTTATATAGTACAAGAGTACAACGTATTAGGAATTTAGGATGCAGGATGCAGGTATTATACATTATATTTATACCTGATTCTATATACGCGCATTTGGAGGTTGGTATGTGTGATAAAAAATTTTAGTGACATTTCAGGTTAGGGTTTCAAAGATAAAATAGTGCTTAGTCGATGTCTCGACGTTGAATTGAATTGTGAAACTAAAAGCTTACAAAACATTTTACATTTTATAAATTTTTAAAGTAAGTAGATGTAACTTGCAGTAGTAATAACACTATAAAACTGTTTGTATTTTATTAAATAAGAATGTGCTAGTTGTTTAAAATAAATATGATTAATTAAAATAATATAATGTTTATTTAGATTTATTGTATGATTACTAATGGCTTTTTATTAAAAGTCTATTCATGTAATAACTTATTTCTTTTTAAATATTGTTAATTATTAATTTCATTAATTTTTTATTTCTAATTTTTTTATATTCTCATTATTTAAAGGGCTTAAAAATGATTAATTTATTAATATAGAAAAAAATTTGGCATAAAGAAAATATAAAAATTTATATTTAATTTACTAATTTTACCTATTTTTATTAAAAAACTTAATTAGTTTTATAGGAATTTTTTATGAAAAAACGAATTAAACATGGCTACAAATAGAAGTATCACTGTTCTTACACCCAATGCACGGCGTCCTATTATTAAGGTTACACCTAATACAACGATACTGCAGGTATATAATATTATTTCTTTTATTAAAGTTTATATCTAGATAAAAAATAACCAAGATTTGAATTTTTATTTTAGATTTTAGAAGAAGCATGTCAAAAGCATAATTTTAATCCTGATGATTATGATTTAAAGTAATAAAAATATTATAAATTAGTAAGACAATTTTTATTTACATTAGAAACATATTTTAATATATTTTATATTATAGGCACTACAATCGAATCTTAGATGTAAATATGACCTTTCGGTATGCCAACATAGCAAATAATGCTGTCTTAGAAATGGTTCAATGTAAAACACCAAGAAAAGTGTCAAATGTAACAATTTGTATTCAGTCTGAAGATGGAAAGCGAGTAACAGGTGAATTTTCTCCTACTGTAAATATAGAAAAAGTTTTAAAAGATTTGAGTATTCAGTATGAAACAGAAAGTGCTGTTTTAATTTATACACAAAGAGAGGTAAGTTTAATTTATCCATTAATAATTAAATTATTATATTCTTATTGAAAGTAATGAATGTAATTAAAAATATTTTTTTTAAGATTTATGGTAAAGATTTTGAGTTAACGACAATAAAATCATTAGGATTATTAAGTGGTAAAGCACTCTTCAGATTACTTCATCGTGATCCAAACAAAACAGTAGAACCTGCTCATGTTTATGCACCTCTTAAGCCAAAGGTTTCTAAAACTGAAGAGTCAGAAGATAAGAGAATCAAACCACGACCTATCATTGACTCTAGTAAAAATAAAGTTTTAGATGTTGTTTCTATTATAAAAAAAGAAAAAAATTTGGAAGAATCATCTGAAAATAGAAAAGAAATGTGTCAAACAAATGAAATTAAAGCTGCAGAAAAAAATTGTGCAAAAGAAAATAAACAAAAAAACAAAGAAAAAGAAACTCCTATGGAAATTGATGAAAAAAATGATTCGAAAGTGCAGCAATCAGTAATTGAAGAAATTGAAGAAGCGCCAAGAGTAGAATTTGTAAGTAATTGAACCAAATTGCTTTTTAAAAAACAAAAATTCTTTGAATAAAAAATTGAATATAAGTTCTTCATTTTTAGTTGGGAGAAAGGAATGCTTTGATATTTAATCAAGCAGGTGCCAAAGCTATTGATCAAAATGATCTTCCTAATAGCTTTTTCGAGTTAACAAAAAATGATGCGAAAACTCTTTTGCGCGATGTAAAGAGGTTGCAAGCCAGATTAGAAGATTCTCCTCTTCAAACAGCGGCGTTAAGAGAATTAGAAAAAGATAAAGATAGATTAAATCGATTGCATAAATATCAGCAAGCTGTTATTAGAATACAATTTCCAAATCAATTAGTTCTTCAAGGGCTCTTTGGACCTCTTGAAACAGTACAAACAATTAAAGACTTTGTCAAAACTTATCTTCAAAATCCTGAGACTGAATTTATTCTTTGTAAGTATGCAGGAAATGCGGCATGCAGATTTAAATCAATATTGATAAATAATAATTTTTTAACATAATATTTATTGATTATCAACGTAATACAATTTGATTAAATCAATATATTATTTTTTACAAAAGACACATCACCCCCTCGCCGGAATCTGATTGCCGAGGAACGTTTATTAGATCAAGATTTAGTACCAAGCGCCATAGTTTACTATTCAGGTACTTCTGATCTCAAACCAGAAGTCAAATCAAAGTTAACCGATCCAACGGCAGCCAGTTATCAGGCGGTAAAAATGAGGTGAGAATTATTTTCTTTTTTTAACAAAAGTAGAAAAAAACGGTCGACGAGAAGTATACAAAATTATAAATTAAATGGATTTAAAGTCTGTTAGTTTTCATTAACATTATTAACTATATTTTCATAATTTTATAGTAAGAGATTGAAGTTTTTAAAATTTAAACAGGAATTTTTTTGTAATATACGTGCAATTTGAAGAAACAGCACCAAAATTTTGAAATAAGTCAGTAAAACTAACAGACTCTAATTTCCTTAAATACTACTTATTACAAATATGATTAAGACATAATCTTCAAAATTTTCAGATTGACAACCACTCGAAAGGATAACGCGACGCACGACGACGAAGATGATTTAATGATAGCCACGATATCAACGGTAACGATGTCGAGCAAGCCCTCAAATCAGAATCAAGAACCCGTTGAGCCAGGCTCGAGTAGAGCACCGCAACAGTCGTCAGAAATCAGTAAAGCACCAAAATGGTTCAAGCTGTCGAAAAAATAGCCAGAACACTTCACAATAACGAGAAAAAGTTCCTTCGCTTTATTTCATCGTTTCTCTTTTAAGTACTAGAGGTGTGAAAGTGTGGTACTAAAACGCTAAATGCAGAGCACTTGTTCTAATTATGTTGACTTTTTTTTTCGTATTTTCGCGCCTTTTACTATGTATCTACAGATTCGAAGACTTTTTAGAAAAGGAATTGTATATATTTGTAATTTTTATTCATCTTGATCGCCATTAAAATATTTACAAAAATTGAACGCTGAAGCGAGTTTTTTTGAGTATTCTTTTTTCCATTCCCATTTTTCTTGTTTTTAAGAAAAATGAAAAATGTGTACACTTTTCCGGTAAAAAGTTTGCTTGATATTTGAATTGCACATTATTGTGGTTTAATTTAAAATTTAATATTTCGTTAATTGTTTCCATAGTTATTGAGATTCAGGATTAAATATATGTATTTAAAATGTTTCATGTGATTATGTTTATGCAAACTTAGTTCACGGATTTTTGTACACGAGTAAGTTTCGATTACAATTGAGCAGCAGGTTAATGTCAAGTCTATCACAGATTAGCCAAGAGATGAAAAATGCGATAAACGCGATGACAAGAAAATTTGTAAAAAGAGCCCAAATTACTATTTTAAAATTCTTTTTACACCATTATTGAATTTTTTTAATAAATAATAATTTTGAGCTTAACGAGTTGGAAGCATATTTTTGTTATAAATATTGTTCAGCTTTCGATGTCAAATTTTTTTCGTATATTCAAAGATTGTATCCTTGTAAAGTCATTAAAACTAACATAAAAAAAAAATAAAATGCCTATTTATCTATTGCCGTAACTATCCTAGATTCAGCGATCGTATTTCTACGAAAAAATTCCAAGTGCTTATAACTATTATATGGCAACTATAACAGCAAAATAGTTTGTATAAAGTCTCTTCTTTAAATTTATGATATGTTTTAAAGTTCAAAACGAAGCAAAATAACTAAGGTAGTCCTGGCTAAAAAGACATTAAATGGCTGAATTCTGAGCACATCATGTTTCCTTTAAGTATTTATGATTTCGTGATTGCAAATTTTCGAGGTAGACCATTGATTATTTAATACAAATTCTTCCTGAAAATTATAAAATGCAAATGTGGTCCACTTTATTCGAACCGCTCTCTTAAGGCTTCATTTTTATTATTTTAAAAAAGAAAAAAAAATAAAACTTTTCTATTTTGTTTTTAAGTTTTAAATTAAACTACATTGGTGTGAATCTTATTTTTGTTGTTCTTAAAAAGATCAGACAGTCAAAAATAACGGTATTAATTGAAGTTTTTGTATATAGTAAAATTCACTTACAAAAAAACTTTTTCAAGAGACTGTCATATCTTTTTTATTAACAAAATTAACATTTGAAAAGTTGATATTCACAAAAATAAGATACAACTGTGTGATTAAATTCTTACTTCTGTTAAATCATTTTAATTGTTAAGGTTCTGATTAAAATTTCAGCTCAATTATTGGAATTATAAAGTAAAGCTTTTGTATGAATTGAAAATTTGTATCCTAGTGAGGAAAATCGAAAAACCACCTTTCTTAAAGTTTTTAAAGTAAAAGTTTTTCATCAACATGTGTAGAATATTCTTTTAGAATTGTATAATATAAAAGCAGAATAAAGCAATTAGATTGCCTTAAGATTCGATTACATTAGAATTTATACAAAAACTTAATAGATATTATATATTACTTTATAATTAATATTTGAAACTTTACAAATAGAAGAGGGCCTCTTAAGGCACCTATTGACAGCAGTGAGTAGCATTAATTAATTAAAAATAGACTTCATAATTCAATGCAACGGTGTAAGTGGATATTTTACAAAATGTATTGAATGAATATGAACATTGTTTATTATTAACAGCGCATAAAATCCTGCATTCGAGATAATAAGTAGTTACTAAAAATTGTGCATTTTTGAATGAAGTCTTTTTTTAAATCATTATAACTACTCGATTCGAAAGTTTAGTTGAAAATTACTAATTTGTATTTAATCTATTATATAGATAACTAAAGCATTATTTTCTCAATAACAAATTTTTTTATAAATTTATTTTTAACCGCCTTTTATAACTTCTTTGATATGTGAAAATTAAATTTTTTTTTAATATTTAAAGATATGGTAATGTTTTTTATATAAAATATTAAAATACATTAAAAAACGATATTTAACAAATGTAGGTTATCTACTTAATCAAAGATCAATAAGAAATTCTATTTTAAAATTAAAATAAACTTTTATACAAATATTTGTTGTGTATAACAAAACATCTTTTGTATATAATAAAACATGAAAGTATTTCAAATTCACTTTCTTCTTGTATTACAGAATTATAAAATGTAATTCTAGTATGTGAAGTGAAAATTACTATGTAAAGTTGCGACTGTATGTTAAAAGCATTGTTTATGGCATATATGAGTCATGGCATACTTAGAGCTATCAAGCAACAATATTGTACTGTATATGATTGTATAGATAAAATTATTCCTATAAGGTGTCGTCAAAATTTTATCATTATTAAGTACTGAAGACTAATTAATATTATCAAGTAACTTTTATAGTTGCTAAAATAAATGCAAAACATAGCAGTCTAGATAATAGCACTTTCACCCTAAAAATTAAACATTAATAAACTAAGTAAGATTCAAAATATACAGAAACAAGCATTACTGGTACTGAAGTATCACATTTTTAAAATGAAATACCTATAAAAATAAACTTCAACTAAACTTTCGAGTTAGAACTGCAATCTCATTTATGTTTAGCCGTCCGTTTTTGTGTCTGGTGACTTTAATTTCAAATGCTTGAGCCTCTCGACGGGCCCACCTAATATGTTGCCGAGGGGCCCGGAGCCTCCAGCCTCCTCTTCCATACTCTCTAAAAGATTGGATTCTACAGCTGCGCTATTATTAGGCACATCAGTGACCATCTGCTGCTGAAGCTGCGAGTCGAGCAACCGCATATATTTGTCCATTTCACCACCCTGATCCTCATCGTCACCGCCGAGTGAACCCTCGGAACTACCGTCGAACTCACCGTCACCTCCTGGAACTACGAGATCCAAAATATCTCGAAGCGCCGTGTCGAAAACGTCTGGATCAAAGTCTACGCGACCGTTGTCCTCCATTTCAGTTTTCGGATCTGTTTCTTTATCTCTGGAAATGAAAATAATAAACAGAAATTAATATTACTTATTTTAAAAAAGGAATCATACAAATTTTAAATATTTTTAGTGTAAATGTGCATAATAAATCAAATTATATTCAGAAGTAACTCATACCCAAAAAACTGTACACCCTCAATTCCACTCTTTTGGTTAATAAAAGCTTGTACTTTATCTCGAATTCCTAATGGTTGCTCTGATGCTTTTCCTGCTCCAAACTGTTGAGATAACATTGCTTCAAGCTGTGCAGGATCCACACTAAGCCAACTATCGCTGTCTTCGGGGCTTAACGTACAGACTTCTTCCGCTAAAAATGTTTGATCAAAATTTTCTTTTATTCAGTATTATTTTCGTAGCTTAAAATAATCACAATTCTGAATATCAATTTAAATCTAAACCTGCTTTGTATTTAAATATATTTATTCTTATATATATATCCTAATTCTTAATCCCTACCATCCATTTCAATATCGTGGCTTTGTATATCCCTATAAAGCTGAAGAAGGCTATCAGCCTCGCCTCCCTCTGATCTCCTGGAGGCTTCGCTAGGACTGACATGTTGCTCGAAGTACTCGCGAGCCTTCCGCAATAGTTCTTCACGTTCCTGACTGCCCTCCAGCAACTCCCTGAAATATCCACTCACTTCAAGGCGTTTCTGGAATGTATGCCACGCGTCCTCGTTGACGACGTTCGTGTCCGCTTCACCGCCTTCTACTTGCTTCTTCTCACGCTTGCGCCGCTCTTCATGGGCTCGTGACACTAACATTTCCAAACCACAAGCTATCTTGATTCCCAGCAGGTATGCGTTATACTTTGGGCTGTTTGCCGGCGGCAGGTTCCAGCCTGTGCGCGGATCACCCGTGTATCTGAAAATGTAGAATTGAATGATTTAGAGTAAGGCAATCAAAAAATATTTTAATGAAAAGGGTTATTGAATAATTTTGAAAAATTCTTTTGTTAAGTAGAATAAAAATATTATTGGTTAAATTTATAACAAGATATTTCTATGACTGTTGTTGTATTATTTTAATAATTTTTATTTCTTTGAACTATTATGGCACATAAACTAAAGTACTATCAGTTGTAAACACTATATTAACAGTAAAATACATATATTTATGCAAAAATGATTAATATATAAATATAAGTAATTAAATTGTTTTTAAAACGAGGATATGCATGTCTATGTTCTAAATTCGCCTATTAGTTTTAAATTAATTATTAAAAAAATCTTTTAAAATTACAAAAATATAATGTATGTGTAAACTGATCTGATAGAAAATAATAATAAATTCAGGTAATACTGATCATTATTCTTTATTATTGTAAATCTTATCAAAGTTTAATATTTTTAAAGTAGATGGATCTGTATCACCTAAAATTAATTTTGAAAAATTATACTGACTATCGCTAAATTATAACAAACTGCAAATTTCATCTAACAAAAATAAGTAATAAGTTTAAATCTACGCACGATATTACGCTAAAATTAGGTACATTGAAACATTCATATAGAAACACCAATGTCCGATTTTAGTTCTAATAGACAGTAAGTAGCTATTTCTATTCTAACTCACCAATGTGAACTTTAATTTACGCCAATTCACTATAAACTCACCTGACAGATTATACCCGCTGATCAGCATTACCCCATTTTCCCATAAGTAATTTTAAAACTGTTAAGAAATTTTAATTTTTAGGTTTTAAAGAGTGTATAGTATTAAATAAAAATTTATTATTTATGAATTGATAACTTAGCTTTTTAATTGTTTAATCAGCTTTAATACAAGTCATGTATTTTTAAATTGAATTGTTAAGGCCAGAAAATAATATCAAATTATTTGCTAAACATGTTAAATTTACTTTTTTTATCATAGTTCAAACATAAACACGTCAAAATTTGAAAAACTTTAAAAGTGCAATATAGGGATTCTTTACAAGTTGTTCAAATATAATTATTAACTTACCTGCAATGCATAATCATTGCATATAAGCATTTGGTCATTTTAACATTGGCCATTACTCTCTGTTCTGGAGGAAAGTAACGCATAGCTCGACAAACTTTTCTTTCTAAAGGATCAGAATGACAAACTGTTCTTACTGCTGCAGCCACAATATTTGGCTCCTTGCGAAGAATAAAGGCAGCCTTTACTGGTAAGTATGCTCTTGCTTTATGTTTTCTCCTTTCTATTTCTTCAGGATAAACACTTATTCTCTTTTGAATAACAGCTTGAACCTAGAAATAGAAAATAAATAATTAATATTAATTAAAATATAGTATTAGTGCTTATTACATATTGTATATGCAAACCTTGTCAGACATCTTAAATATGTGAGAACGTTGATAAATACTATTTAACATATTTATGCAAATTTTTTGTTTATCTTGAACTGCATGCACTGCACCATTCATAATAAATACACGATTTTGACAAGTTTCTGGGGTAGCCCAAACAGGAATTACATCTGCAGCTTCAATGAGAAGAAATTCTCCATCCGAGTCTACCATTCTTGCAATAAGGCCTTCATATTTTTTGGTGAGGTTTAAAACCAGGAAGACAACAAACCACTCATCCCCTAAATCTTCATCAAATCTCAAAAGAATATGTATGTGTGGCAGTAGTTCAAAATCTGTAATTAAAAAATTAAGACATTTTACTTTTCTTAATTAAATAATTATTATTCATAAAGATATGTGAGATTAAGATAATATTATATATTAAATCAATCAAATATATTACTTAAATGTAAGTCAATTAAGATAAAATAAAGAACATGATAAAACATAATGAAATTAAAATTTTACGTTGCTTTCTTTTCAAATTTTGTTTAATTAAAATTTACTGAATCAAAGTTTTTTAATGATTACCAGAATTATTTTCAATTCAAATAAAGTATGTATTAACTTTTTTTCTTTAGAAGCATGTTCTACAAGCACATAAGATTTAAAAATATATCCAAGAACTCAGTGTGTATCGACCAAAGAAAAGGATCCAAATTCTAGAACAAAAGCTAAATAAATACCAGTCGCTTTGTTATAACCCTCGCTGACACAGTCAAATTGAAGTGCCTGCTTGGTCCTAGGCCGAAAGACCAAGCTGTCCCTGTGCCAGAGATAGTCCTTGACGTAAGGTTCGACGTCCTGGTTGAACTTGTTGATCTCTTCGCGCAGCATCTCCTCCGTGACTTGGTCTGCATTGAGGGTGTAGCAGGAGCGCGGGTACAGAAAGCACTCGAGCACGTCGTCCTCCCTCGGCCTCTTCGCCTGCGTCGTCGTCGTCGGTGCGCTCGTCATCCTGGCTTCTTCCTCGGGGACTCGCGTTCTCACAAAGCAGGCACGTTACGAACTCATTTCTCTAAAGGCGAGCAGCCAGCCGAGGATCTATCATCGAAGCAAAACATAACCTAACTTGTCGCGCGCACCCCGCCAGTGGATATATAGATATATTGGACCACGCTGAGGATATATGGAATCTTTTTAATGTTTCTTTGTTTAATAGATGATGATTCAGTTGCTCACTCGGGTGAAAATTTAATTGTATCTTCAGATACTGGATTTTCTGAAGACTGTAGCCCCAAAAGAAAAATAAACAAATCCGATTCTGAAAAATCAGATGACACTGAGAATCTGAGAATGTTTTCTATCATAACCGATAAAGAGACAAAAAAGGTTTGTAAAATTAAACAGTCCATACTTTTAAGTCAAGTTCTATACCCCTTTAA
>JAWWEO010000036.1:22918135-22989228 GCA_035582975.1 Ormyrus labotus
TGTTTCACCTTGAACATGTGGATAATTATTGGAGAACATGGACGATGAGGTATTTTAAAACATAGTCTAACTAAGGTGTAAACATTAATTTATAATAACTTGTCAATTCATATTTAAATAAATTTTTTTAGAGCATTGGGATGGTTGGTAATGTTTATGGCTGCAACATGTTTAGCAAATATTTTAAAAACTATTGTTTTAAATTCAAACATTTTGTGTGGAATAATTCCTATTGAATCTCTTACATGGTCAGTATCAATGTCCATGAGTCTTCTTGTCATAGCTTTTGCATGGGTTTGGTACCGACCAATTATTGGATTAGTATTAGCCTTAGCATCTGTTTTGCCATTCATGTACTCAACAATGGGATCTTCATCATCAAATGCAACAACACCACAACCAAGAGATTACAGAAGATTATAAAATTTTTACAGAATTTTTAAAACTTTCTAACAGTGAGACTAGATTTCTAGATTGGATTGAATGGAAGATTTTCAAGAGCATAATATGACGTTGTAATTGCTATTTATAGACTATAAATTATGAAATAGCTTCAATTTATTTTAAAAGATATAATCAGATATATAGCACAAAAATTTATTTTATTATTGCAAAGTAATTCACTACATAACTCAATTGTACTTCTATCATTTGTACTGAATACTTTTACAATAAGTGAATTATATTTATATAATGAAATATATAACTACTTGCCAAATAAAAAATGTGACTGTCATTGTAAAATAATAGCATATAAGGACATTTTTTAAGGAATGATTCTACTTGTAATAAAAAGGCCTAAACTTAAAATACTGTTTATCATTTTATCATTAAAGATAATATTTTAGAATGGATAATAAGATGCAATTGATGTCATTTTTTTAACCGTTTATTGTTTGAAATACAAACTGACAAGTTCATTCTTTTTTTTCCTTTTTTCCAGTGAGGCAACAAAAATCATCTTCAGTGGAATACGTCGCCTCGCATTATTTCGAGTGAATATCATTTTTCCTAAATATCCTGTTCGCGTATTTATATGACTTGTGTAAATTCGTAATCACCACACCTTTTTTCGATTTTTCTTATATACACGAAGACTCGCGCTCTTAAAGATTACTTGGTAGAATGGAGTTTTGCCTCGTCGAATGCGATCCATAGCTTCTTTTCGATTAAATTAAGTTCTATCAAATTAAAATTATACAATATTATTTAGTAAAAAAAGCATTTTATTTAATTTAAAAAAATCAAAATAATTATAAATTTCATAAAAGATTATTCTTTTAATTTCCCAAAAAATAATGTTTTTATATTTTTTGTATGCAAGTACAACTATTAGAAATGTTGTTTACAAGGAATAATAATTCCTGTAAAAAGTCGAAAATATTAACAATTACAAAGTTTTTTTATATTTAAAAAAGTTTCTGGCCAAGAATCATAACTGTTTAAAGCTACAAGTTCTGGTCGTACAATGTAACGACCATAAATATCGATGGAACAAACCGCATTTCCACTTACAAGAGGCAATTACGATAAACTTACGAAGCGATATTTGGAAAAAAGAAGTATTCCTCGAATATCTGATCGCAGTAAAACTTAAAATGTACTTATATAAAACTTGTGAAGATAAAGAAAGAAAAAAATTACAGCGATACCTGTAAGAAGCTTATCAGATACGAGAAAACTTACAAAGAAAGGAAACCAATCGATACAAAGAAGATTAAAAAATGTATTTTCTTTTCTTCCAGTGCATAAGATTGCACTATTAATTAGAATATTTTCATCTTTTAAGGTAGGCCTATATACTGTAATCTTTAAAAATGACCTATTTTGTTAATCCTTACGAATTTTTTACAATTTAATTTAATTTTCATCTTTGCATATCCCATTTTTTAAATCTAAAAAGTCTGTTTTAAATATTAAGAAAAAATATTACGTTTTTAAGCTTAGACAAGAGAAGTTTACTAACGTTAAAGTTACAAGTTGGTTTTTAAAAAAATTCGTGTATAAAATGAAAAAACATAATTTTTCCTCTTATTATTTAAAACACGACTGCGGATTAGAGCCATATATATTATTATAATATATATTATCTGAAATGGTATGCTTTCATTACAATGAGTAAAATATGAAAAAATTTATTAAGATTAACTAAATAGGTTCGAGAATATTTAAGCGACTAAAATACAAATGTGGAGTAATATAGCTCTACCTTAGCTAGAAAAGAATATAAAGTTCTATGAAATAAAATAGGATTTGCAGGGCTGCTTAAGTTGCAAGTTCTTTTAATAAGATATATTTCACTGGATTGGTTGAATTGGATTGGTGGTTATATACGTGTGTTTATATATATATGTAATAAGAATAATGAATATAAGATAGTATTATTAAATCGATGCCGTCGGTACGATTCCTTCTTTGCTTTGCGCATAATAAAAACGATTACTATTAACAAAACACACGTTTCATTACGTACGTTATAAAGTAATTTTTATAACAATAATTTTGCGATTGTTTTCCTACTTTTATGTAAATTTTCTTAATTTGTTAGTTTTCAAAAAGCTTATTTAAATATAATCATTTTTTATTTTAGATCCGTGAAAAAAATTCGCTGGATTTGCAGTAATCTGAGTGATACTTTGCAAAAATTTATTTATATTCGTTAACTCTATACTCGTTTTAATTGCTAAACAATTTTAATAACTTAAAATTGTAGTAGGTTAATACGATAGTTGAGATGTAAAATGAAAAATTATTTAATAATTTCAGAAGAAAAAAATTTCGTAGTAAAAATTGTTACTAAATATTACTCAGATATTAATCAACGTCCACTAAATTTAACGATTGCGAAACTTTGCCTAAATTCAAAGATCATTTAAATATACAAAAATTAATTAAACGCACCGACGTTCGAAGTCGCCTACATTCATTATTGTACATGTGTAAGGGATTTTTTTCTTTATTTTTCTTCTTCGCTCGTATTTTGGGCAATAGATCAAAATTCGATTAACGTTGTCTCAGAATTGTTTTGCGACGTTAATAATATAACTTTGTAAACGCTCGCGATGAGTCGCCAAATCCTAACACAACGGGGAAGAATTTCGAGATATTGGCCCAGAATTACTTTATTATTATATAATTCTAATAGAAAAACTTCCCCTTTGAAATTTTCCGATCGATCGAGCCATCAACTCTCCGATGCGATTACGCGCGTGTGGCTCGTGAAAATTTCAAATGGCCTGTTGTTTCATGCTTTTTCTCTTTACGATCTAATACCTTTTATGGCATTTACATGAATATAATCCCAAAATGCTTCGAGGCCCCGAGAAAAAGCAAATTGGGACAGAGAAACATTATACATCGAATTACCTATTTACTCTATTTACTTGTTTTTCTTATTTTTTTAATATGTTTTTCATTCTCTTTTATTATAAGTGTTGCTCCAGCAAAGTTTAATATATTTCATCAATGCTTCATATTCTCATTCGCAGAACGAGAATAAAAATAAGAATATAATAAGCAAAAAAAACCTTAAAAATGTCTACAATTCTAAGTTTAGGTTATTAGGTAATTGGACATAGCTTAAGTTACATTCATGACAATGACAGAGTCAAGGTATCAGTTTTTCTTACGAAGATGTCGAGATATGGCCGCATTTCATCCAGATTGCGATATTTTCTTTGTTTTTCAGAAATGTAAAAAAACGTATGCTACGTAATCACAAGCCAGAAAAAAACGGTTATGAAGAAAGACCATTGCTGTCGTGAAAACCTTCGTTTGCAGATTCATTTCGCAGTTTTAATCTAGTAAAGATCCCTTTTTCATTTTAATTACTTCGTTTACACAAAAATACACAGAAGTTTATCTCTTTTTTTTCTCGCATCAAGCCAGAAAGGCTGCGAAATGAGTCTACATACCAATCAAACTTAAACGTCTAATGACGCCGATAACGATAAATACAGTGATAATACATGCACGATGAACATTTTTGTTTTGTAAATAATAAGATAAAAATGAATAATGAGAAAAATAATTTATTAATTGAGTGTTGATAAATGTTTAGAATACACCGCTCGAAATAATTTTGTCTTTATTCGTCAACATTAAGCAACACTCAAACTAAACGACCTAATTAAAGCGTTCAGTGCAAGATAAGCTTTTTAATACCTCATGAATTACGTAAATTGATACTTTTTGAATAGCAAATTGATTAAAATAAACGACAAACGTTATTAAATTACGTACTATGTACTTTCGAAAATACTAAATTTCAGTAAATATTTCTTTGAAGATTACTAGATAAATAATACTTAAATTAATAAGAAATAAAAATTGATTTACTTCAATGAAGAAGTACTTAAATTCTAGATTTTTGACACGACTTATTTTAAGCAAATTCTTACTTAACATAACTGTGTGCCTTTTTAAATAGAATCTTTAGAAGAACCTATGTACCAGACCATACTAAACAATTGAATGCAATTTCTAGAATAAAAAATGCATTTCTAATTACTTATAATAAATGAGAATTTATTAAAAAATTTGTTTTATAAAAAAAAGGCATTTATAACTTGTGCTGCGTAAATAAAAGATTTTTTAAAGAAAACCTTTATGATAACCAAGAGAATTTGCATTTTAAATTGCTTAGTATAATCTTAATAAAAAGTTATTCACTTACTGATTCAAAGAGATATTTACTCTCTAATCAGTATCCATTATTCCATTATAAATACATATTATTGAACGCAAATAATCGATCTATGCGTTATAGCACTGAACGCATTTACAGTCGCCAGCACGATAAAAGTAAAACAATTAAAAAAAAAACAGACGCACATCAACCGTTCCTTTTTTTAAAGAGCACAAAAGGAAGAGGAGAGTAAGAGCCTAATTAGATTTCACTTGTCCATTGCGCCGTTGATGACGTTGCCTTGGTTGTAAACATGCATGCCACCACCGGTGGTCGGATCGTTGTTCGTTGATGGGTTATTGCCAACATTCGCTTGTTTATCTTTCTTACCACCGGCACCCGAATTGGTGACACTGTCAAGACCCATCTTACTGAGGGTACGCAGAGCTGTAAGAGCAGCTTGGTCACGACTTGCGTTTTTCGTGGGTCCGTGTCCATGGCAAACTTGTGGAGGATCCGTGCTCAAAGAAACAAGAGACAAGAATTCTTTGTAGGTACCCTGTAATTTAGTGTATTTTAACATGAAGATGTTTACTTATGTTTTTTTTACATTATTTAATGAATTTTTAAAGAAGCCTAAATACCTTTGGAAAATCACTGAATTGTATTTCAAAATTCAGCAGTTGAGCGAGATATTTGAGTTGATCTTTCGGTGACACTCCTGTCGATTGAGGCTGTTGTTGCCCACGCAGTTCCTCGGCAACAACTTGAACACTTGGTCCACTAACTTTATTATCTGCACCGTTGTCTACCAAAAGAAGTCCAGGAACTAACTGGCGTCCAATAGAACCTGAATTCGAATATAACATGAAATTTTAGTTAAATAAAAATAAAGCAAATTGCACTATTTTATGCATTTTTTTGTTAAACATTATCGAAGAATTTACTACCATTAAGGAGAATGGCACCGACCCTAGTGTCAAATTGAAAAGTTTTTCATATATTTGAAATTAATTTTTTTTGTTCGATATCAGTCATAAAGATATTTTTATTTTTGTACGCACAAATTTCTCCTAAGTTTTTAAAAACAATTCAACTTTGTTAGTAGAGCGCAATGAAAAAAAAAACGCTAAGACACATGCCTTTTGTTTTTGGCTCTCCCTGTACATGAAAATCAAATTTCTTGACACAACGAATTTACATACAAAACACTTACCTCCTTGTGGAATGTTGTGTGACGTTTCATTTCCGTCTACCTCAACAAAAGTGACTTTTCGTTTATTCTCACTAATGTTTTCTTTACTTTCTGCTCCATTAGTGCCACCTACTCCAATGTTACTAGTCTTGATGGACGGCTTGGCAGGTTGCGGCTGGGGTTTACTATAACCCAAGGTAGCAAGAAGAGCTTCTGCGGCTGCTCTTTTTGCTAAAGAAACAAAAAATAAGTTTTATTCTTATAATCCACTCCCAAAAAAAAGTGGAATAAAAATTCATTAATGTTTGATAAAAAGAAAAGGATTCATGTTTATATTTATTGCGCTGTACCTAATTTTTTATTAGGTCCCGTGCCTTGTGCTGAGTGCTGACCAACCGATACTTCCATTACGAATTCACGTCGACGAGGTGCACCTTTTTCCTCCACGAGATTGTATACAGGTTCACGTTCTCGTTTGGCTTGTTGGATCTGAACGAGACGGGAAATCGGATTGACTTCTTCGGTAGCCTCAGACTCAGTACGGGGTTCCTGATAGACTTTGATTAGATTGCGTGACTTTTTCTTGGTCGCAGGAGGTTTACGTTTTAAGCGCATCGAGCGATTTTGAATTGGAGCAACAACCGGAGGCAATCGCTTCAGTTCTTCTAACATAAGTTCTGCAGCGCGCTTTTTAGAAACCTAAAAGATGATAAAATCTTGATTAGTATTACCGTTTTAATAATTAGTAATTAAAAAAAAAAAAAAAAAAAAAAGACAGTACCTTCTTTGAAGATCCTTCACCTAAGGTAACTTTCTCGCCCACTGTACACTTAGTCATAAAGGTCCTAATATGGGGTTTGCCAGTCTCGGAAACAACATCAAAACTTACAGGCAGTCCGCGCTTTAAGGCAGTTTCGTGCACCAACGATACAGGACTCTTAAGCTCAGCATTAGGATCGTCGATGCCTGAGCCCGTAATATTACCACTGGCATCATTCACCGTTACCGTGTTATTAGCGATTTCTTCGGGTAGAGGTAATTGGCGAAGTTGTTCTAGAGCTCGACTTGCAGCGTCGTGGCGTGCCGCTTGGCCTGTTATACCTCGTCCGATGAATTCTCTCTCGCCAACCTATTTATTTTATTGTTTGTTTATAATCACCATTAAACTTTAAATAAAAATTTTCCTGAATAGTAATTTGAAAAGCTTACTTTTAATGTGACAAGATAAATCCCTTGAGGCTCAGGATGGAAGTTTCGATTGTAAGCCGGATATCTTGGGTTAAAGATTCTCGGGAAGTTACCGTAACCATGTACGAACGGTTGCGGTGCGGAAGTTGCGGCCGGTGGTGCATGTCTAAACGTATAAACTGTCGGCTCACCCCTTTTCATAGCTAAAGCATTTAACTCAACCGTTGGTGGTAAGTGTCCTCCTACACATAAATCTACTTTAATATAATTATAAAAATATATTTCAAAAATAAAAAGAAACTGATTAATTTTTTTAATAAACGTACCAGAACCAGCTGGACACTTGCCAGGTATTCTCATGGCTCGAGTGGGCTTAGGCGGGGGTTTTCTGTACCAAGTTTTGCTAAGAGCTTCGCTGGCTGCGCTGTGCTGAGCCTTTTTAATGCTTGGCCCCGCTGCAACGTATTGTTCTTCGCCAAGCATCAAAGTGACCGTAAAGCGTTTCTTGTGCGCAGGACCTTGCTCATTGACCAATCTATATTGATGCTGGATCTTGTTGAACCTGGCAAGCTCGTTCACCAGGCACATCGGAGTCTTTTCTCGTGTATTAGCCAAATTGGCATTCGTTGCATTAGCTTGACCCTGTTGTCCATCTAAACTATCATTATTTGGCTCTCCTGCAATAACAATTTTGAAAGTTTTAAAACTTTTTTGAAAATTCCTTTGGTAAAAATTATAATTATACAACTTACCAGTATCCTCAACAGAATTCTTCTTCTGATCGATGTTTTGTTGCATATTTTGCTGCATGTTTTGCTGGATATTTTGTTGCATATTTTGTTGTATATTCTGCTGCATATTTTGTTGTTGTTGTTGCAAAGATGGATGGGTTGGATTCTGGAGAGTCATTGGAATAGCATTCGCCTGTTCTTTTAAACCTACGTTCACCAATGCCAAAGTACCTGTAAAAATTGATTTTTAAATAAGTGAATTCAAAAGTTTTTGATAGACTTACACCTGTAAAGTAAATTTTTTTATTGAAAATCCTAAATTTGAAATGAATCAGAATCCGTTTCTGGAAAATAAATAACATTTAAAAAATATAAGTTGAGCATAATGCAAGCAATATTTAAATTACACATTAGCAATACTTAAATCCTCAGAATTATTTTTTGGTCAAAAGAATAAGAGTAATAAATTAAATTTTGAAAAATTTGAACATATGAAAAATTAAATAAAATATTAATTACATTATTTTTTATTTTAGAATTATTTAAAGGATTTAAATCTGTCTACTCAATATGTATGTAGAATTTACTTTACTAAAATTGTATGTTTTCATCAAATTTTATGTTGTACAAAATAAAGAAAAATAAAATTGTATACTTCAACTTTTTTCTGTATAGTATAAACAATAATTATAACATTGTCATAATATTACTAGATGGTAACACTAAAGAAAACTTAATGTCAAAATTAGAAAAGAAAATGAAGTAGTAGAATTAAAAAAAAGCTAAAAGAAAACAAAAATTTGTTGTAATTTTTAGAGAAAGATGCCATGCTTTAAGTTTCAGACTGAAGCATCATATCTATAAGATATTCATTATTTACTTTAGAATCCTCGAAACAAAAACAGACCTTCAATGCACCCACTTGGTCCAAAAAAATATTCCAAGTTATCTATACCATCTAGCAGAGATGGTCGGTGAATTTTAGCTTCCGCCAAGGCTATGAGGGAGACCAGGAATACCACAGTTAAAATGTGGCGAACTTCTAACAAAAAATAAACACAACAATAGTGACTGTGGACTCTTTGACTACACAGTTTGTCCTTTAAGTGATTAAAAACAAAAAATTTTAACCGTAAACAGAATAAAAGCTGTGGAAAATTATAAATTTAAAAAGTAATTCAAATATTATTTTTAGTGAAGTTTAAAAACATTTTTTAATTATAATTTTAAAAAATTAAGAAATTAAGTGCAATATGATGTATTAAAAATGAAAAATAATGTCTAGAATGAAAAAAAATTTAAGTCATGCTTAGATAAAGAAAATTAAAAATATAAAAAATTATTCTATAGCACTAAACGTATTAAATTAAACTTAAAACAAAGTAAGGGTGGTCCAAGAAAAAATTTTAAAAGAATGGTTCTTTGAACCAAGTAAATTTTAAGTTAAAACCGACACTTAAAATTGGAATGTAGTACGAAATCTTGCATAAAACCTGTTGATTAAACTTAAACACTAATGTATAATATTTTGTATATTTATTTTATTCTGATGAAAACTGTTACAAATAGTTACTTAAAATATAAAACTGCTTGCTAATATTCTGCTCAACAATGTTAAAATAATTGAGTCAGAGAAAGGTAGATCTTAGTTTCAATGTAATATTTTTTCTAATTCAATAATTTTAAAACTAAAATTAGAATTATAATTAGATTATTTACTATTTATTAAGAAAGAATACAAATTAAAATCAGCCATACACCTACAAAATAAGCATTCTAAATAAAAAAAAAAAAAAAAAATTTATTACTTATTTCCATCACCGTATTTAGAGCACAGAGTACCTCATTAAAAATTATATTTTTCAAACCTTAATAATAAATAATTCTTTAAATTACTAAGTAAATTAAAATTGAAAAAATTTAAGATGCATTTTAAATACAAACTTACATTGTTGATATACAGTAATATTCTTTATTCTCTTTATAAATAAATATCATTTGAAAAAGAATATTTAATAAAATTTGAATAAGAAATAATTTTCAATAAATATTTAATTCCAATAAATGATTATTTATTTTATTTATTTATTTGAATGGAAAGTATTTTTGCACAAAATATTACAAAGTGAATGTTATTGTAATTAAAATAATTTAATATTAATTGCTGGAATGGTTGCCTAACATTTCAAGAAGTTTAGGGCAGCCAAATCTTTAGTGCTTTTGTAGGTTTAACTTTTTTAACTTCTTTTTTGCTTTCTCAAACTCATTAAATTTGAAGAGTTAAATTTATAAAGCAAATCAATGCATAAACTATACAAATTAAATGGACAAACTCATGCAGTAGGAAATTATTTTAAGGCTTTTAATAAATTATATGCACAATAAGAATAATTTAATGCTTTGGTTAAAAAAATACCAAAAACAATAAAAATTACCATTAGGGTTAGGAGAGTTAATACCCATCAACAGTCTTGGGTTAGACATGGCTGGATGCTGCATATGATGTATTTGATGCTGTTGATGTGGAGCCATTGATAATAGTTGTTGATGGGTGCGGTGTGGATGCGCATGCGGATGTTGCACAGGCTGGTGTGTAGGGGCCATCGGAGCCTGTTGCATTGGACGCATCACCTTAGTACTGAAATTATTATGTTTTATTAAAATTTACTGAAAACATAATTATTAAACATATATTTAACATTAACATATACTTAAAGCCTCAAAAAATTTTTAAAATGTTATTCTCATATTTACTTGCTTTTTTTTAAGTATTTAAAAGAGGGTAAGACACTGCATAACCTAATACTTTTTTTCTAATGCATTCATTATCATTATATTTAATGATTGAAAAATAAGACTTTGATCTGGTAAAAAATTAAGTCTACAAAAATTGCTTATTTCTTTTACCTATCTAACGAAAACCTACTGAATCAATCAATTATATAAAAAATATTGGAAGGATCTTAAAAAATCTATTCCTAAAATGGTGCAGGGACCACCTCTTCCAACTAATCAATCAACATTCCAAAAACTGAACAATCTCGGAAAAACAAAATCAATTGCGAGCGAGCCCTCTTCAGAAGTCCCCAGCACCGCGAGCTGCTTGCGAGGCACTTCGTCATACAAAAAGGAGGGGCCTTCCAAGCTCCCGGGGTGTCGACCGCCGAGCTCATCATCCCCGGAGCCACTCGAGCTGCCCTCTTTCATCGTCGCTGACGGTTCTCGAAGGCGTCGATACATGCCGGTAGGCATATCTTTTTACGATTCAATATACTCACCAAAAGTAAAAAAAAAGAGGATTCCCGACTGGTCGTCTCTCGCTCCTCTCTCCTCGAGGACGATCTGCTCCTTCTTCTTCTGTTTGCTCGCGACGCGGCTGAGTGTCAGCTCGCCCTTGCGCTCTCGTGCGTGCAAACCTCCGGCTCCTTGCAGGCGGAGTGTGCTCGGACAGAGAGCGAAAGAGAGACCGGCGGTTGCGGCAGCGGCGGCGATGTTATACTTCGACAAGGCCGAGTCCTCGACCGAGTATACGATGATGATTGCTTGCTAGGTTTTATTCTTCCCTTCTCGTGAAGAAAAAAAGAGTCGTGTAGTGGAGAGAGAGAGAGAGAGAGCGCTTCTCCTTATTCGCGTGTAGACTAAAATGCGGCCATTTTTCCTCGAGTGCTTTTCGCTCTGCCAGCCGAGCCAGTCGCGATCGCGCCCTTCGTCAGTGTGCCCATACGTGAATGTGTGCGGAGCCGCATTACTAACACACGGCCAGCTAACACCGGTTTTTCGATTACGTTGACGGCGCGCGTCGGCGCGTGTAGCGGCGCGTTAATTACAAATCTTTAATAAAACTCGTACAATAGATCCCTTTCAAGAAATTATTTGGTGTCTATTTATTTTGCAAATTTTGTAGTTGTTTTTTAACAAATATTTTTAGAATGATCGTTAAGAAACTTTATTCGATTTTGAGTGAAAAAGAATGCATTTTAAAAGTTTGAAAATTATTTCGCGAATGCGATTTTATTTACTTAGATTTTATTGCATATATAAATATAATTATAGTAATACTAATAATGGTAACATAAATACACTGTACATTGATAAGCGACGGTTGCTAAGTGCACTTGCACCAAAATTTCAATCATGCAGTTTCAATCTGCACTTCTTAAGGTGACTTTTTATCAGTGATGCCGCTGGAAAAATTGCGTCTAGGGTCCCCAAATTATTTCATTCGGTCAACTGCTCCAAGCAGTGGTGGACTCCAAGTTACAACCTTCAGAGTGAAATAACGTAGGAAGTATATCTATATTATAATTCAATATATAGATATACTTCCTACATTATTTTACTCTGAAGTTTGCAACTTGGAGCAGTTGTCCAGCGGCATCACTGCTTTTTATCTAGCGAACAACCTTCGACATTCGAAGAAGCCAAAATCGAGGAAGCCGATCACGACATTGGACATATTATATATATATATATATATACACATGCATATATAAAGTATAACCTGCACGCTGCACGGTGTGCCCGGTACGCTTGCGCTTTGCGCACTTTCATGCTGCTACGGAATGTTTGGGTTTCACCCCACTTTTCCAATTTACTAGGCAGGTCAGGTTGACATTTTCTTAGCGTCGCTAGTTGCTTACAGTCACGGAGTGTGAGCGTAGACGGCAAGTTAAAACAACGCCGTGATCGTGATACACCAAAATTTATTTCAGACTGACTAACCTGAGTCTGTCGAGAATATTCAAAACACGATAACATAGTTTTAATTCGCTGGCGAATTTAGAATTATTTTTATTTAAAAATCATGGTGAGTTTTCTTTAAGTATTTTTTTTATTTTACAGTAATTCCTCATAATTGAGGAATTCGTAGTGAGAACCTAACCTTTACTTCTATAAGTCCTTTCAGGATGTTTTTTTAATGATCCGGCGAAAGAAAATGACTATTTTTACCGATGCTAAGGAAAATACAACGGTTCTGGAGTTAAAAAAAATTATTGAAGGTAAATTTAAAGTTTATATATTCTTTTATCTGATTATATGTATGTTAAGTATTAAGCTGGGAAAGATTTCATAATCATCCTTGTATCTTATTAGATTAAAAAAGCATACTTCATATTGACAGGTATAAGCCTTTGTATTGAACTATTATTTATTTGTTTACTTTTTAGGAATTTTGAAGATACCTCCTTCGAATCAACAATTATTCAATAAAGACAATATCTTAATGTCAGATAGCAAACTTCTATCGGATTATGGACTATCATCTGCAACTGCTAAAGCTCAATGTCCAGCGTTAATTGGTTTAGCAGTACGTCAAGAATCTGGTGCATTTGAACAATTAGAAATGACACCATTCTCTTTACCTCCTGATCTTCCTGAAGTAATGAAAACACAAGAAACCAATGGACAGGAACAATCACCATGAGTTTTTATTAATGAGAATAAAGCTAACTAAGGGGAAATATCCAATTTGGTTTTCAAATAACCCACTTGACTTTAATAAAACATCAGGGTCGAAAACTGGACATTTTCATTGATTTCTGTTTAGAGGTGCATAAATGTAAAATAATAACGTTAACAAGAAGTGCTAATGTCAAACTTCAAAGAAAGTGTTAAACAAGAAAGGATTACATAATTTGAAAAATCTTATTTTCTATAAATAATGGGCTTTTACATTTTTCAAGTTAGAAAAAAACTGATGCTTTCACTCATTAACTATCTAATATAGGCTCAGTTTGGCAATATTTATTTTTTACTCAATTTTATTTGAGATATGCAAGCAAAAGTACATCAGTTATCTCATTGTTAATGTGATATTGCAAAGTTGGGTAAGCAATTAACAATATTAATTTTACCTTATATATAATTAAGCTGCATTACTTTCGAGTGCAAATATATAAGGAATTTTACACTTTTGTAAACTATAGGCAAAAAGTAATTGTGTTTTCCAGATTAAATACCTAAAAATATACCATTTAATTTTATAGCATGAATAATTTTTGTTGTTTTATGTTTATAAGTTAAATTGTCAATGTAAAATATTTATTAATAAAGTCTGGTAAAATCAAGACTTGCATTTCATGGAAAACGCAAATTTCATTGGAATTAGAAGCAATTAAAGTTCTAGAAATTCTTTAACATAGTTTAAAAAAGTATTAAAAAATTTTTGAATGCCTAAAAATATATTAGGGCCTTATATAAATCTTTTTGGTAAATTAAAAAATATGTAAATTTTTATTAGGAAATGCAATTTTTATAACTTGTATTATAATTTTTGTTTTTTTTTTAATAGTAAAATCAATTGATGCAGAACCAAAAAATATTTATTTATAAATTGTCTTCATATAATTATTTACGCCATAATTGTAAAATTAAATAAATTTGATAATATTATTAACAAATAATATGTACAATTTTTTAACTACTTTTATTTTCATTAATCTTTTCAAACATTTCTTTTATAAAATCATTATAAATATGTTTTTTTCCTGGAACATAGTGACCACCTTCATGAATAAAAATTTTTTTATTTGTGAATAGATCAGCTAAATTCTCAGCCATTTCTGAAAAAGATAATAAAAAAATTATAAAAAATTAGAAATAATACAAGTAATCTATTATTCATTATTATTTAATTACTACTAACTTGTTGGGATAACTTTATCACCATCACCGTACACATGAAGGGTAGGTAATAACAGTTTTTCATTATAACACATTTCATGTGGTTTGCAAAGTGATTTGAAGCCAGAAATGATTATTGCAAATTTAAATTCAATTGAGAGCACTAAAAAATGTGTATATTATTAGTTATCAACATAATTTTATTAGTTGTAGTCTAAATTTTTACTTTGTTTTTGTTGCAGAGCACAAAGAATAGAAACAAATGATCCTCCTTGTGAAAAACCTAATAACCCGTCAAAAGGTCCTTGTTCCTTAAATGCTTTTTCAACAACTTTAATGCTTTCATCAAAACCAACTGCTAAATTGCTTGGTTCTATAGCTTTAAACACTTTATCTTCAGTATTAAACCACCAGCCAAATTCTAAAAAAATTCGAATTAATCAGTTTATATATATATATAAATTTTTATTAGAAATAAAATAAATTACGATCTGTGTTTTGCATGTTTTCTGGAGATTCATCATCAGAAATGTTTTCATCTTGTAATGGAACTTTGTGAGGGGCTTTTATGAATATAAAATCGATCTCTTTTTTAAAAGTTTTTCTTAAAGATCCTAATTTTGCGCTAAATACTTTATCGGATTGACGATATCCATGAATAGCTAAAATCTGAAAATAATTATAATTTACACACTAGTACTCGGCCATTTTTTGTTTTTGTTTTTTTACAAACCTTTAATTTTGCGTTGCATGTACTCATCTTTTAAATAAATTGTCCTACTTACAATCTAATACGATAACATGTTTAATTTAGTATTCATGTACACTGAAATAATACCATAATATGTGAACTAAAGTATAATCGTATCATCGTATTTCGTGTTCGTACAAGGTTATGTTAACTTAACCTAAGCAATTAGTAAACATTACCTCTCTTATGTATCATGTATTGCATATTCCATAAATTTTGTAAAACAATAAATTAATGATATTAAAAATTACTGAAAGGTTCTAAATTAGAAAAATATTTTTAACTTATTAGTATGCATTATACTGCATGACAATAGATTATTGCAAATGTTGTAAATAAAAATAATAAATAAATTTTGTTTCATAAAAATTTTATATTTCTCAAATTGAAATTTGTTTCATACAGTAACAGTTAAATAAAATAATTCTGGAAAGTCCTACTGTCAATTTGAGAATATAGAAATTAAAAAATTTCTTATTTTATAAATAAAATATAGAATATATAGTCTTAATCTCATAAAATAGTTTTTCTTTTACAAACTTAATTAATCAGACAAAATGAAAAATTAAAGATCACTTAAATCAACAGCATCCACTTTAGATGTAATGCTATCTTCAGCACTAGGTTCATCCGATTCTTTTGTTGTAATTTCTCGAGGAATATCTAATTTATTCCAAGAGCCAGGTTCTTTTTTCTTTAATTTAATTTCTACTTTTGTTGGTAACATACTGACAGAACTGGCTTCTACATCCACAATCTGTAAAGGTATTTGATTAAGCAAAATTGAAAAAATAAATTAAATTATAAGTATTTTCATTTACTTACTCCCTTCAGTTCAATATCCAAATTGTATCTAGAATTTTCTTCTGGGAAATATAAATCTATTGTTAAGTGTATTGGATTTAATTTCACAAATGAACCTTCAGGAATATATTTTTTAGCAAAGACTGACACAATTACGTGGGTTGCTGTTTGATGCCAATCCATCCTACATTTAATTTTTTTATTTTCACCCTACAAAAGAATTTTTTTAGAAGCTTTTTAATCAATAATTATTAAGCATTAAAGGAATTTATAATTCAGTTATTTTACCTTTTGAATCCATACATGATGTCCTTGCGTACATCCAGGTTGTTCCAAGAAATTAGCAAACTCGGTAGTCTTTTTCTGACAACAAGACCAATATTTCATTCCTTCATGGAAAATTGGAACTCCAGGATGATATGTACAGACTTCTTCATTTGATTCCGGACCCCTATAAGCAGCTTTGCATGCATTATTTTTGCAACTTTGGCCTATTTTTATCATTTTTTCATCTGTGTTTATATCGTTTGATACTGTAAATCCTTTTACTTGCTCTAAAAGAGCTGGAGAAATACTTGGTTTTAAAGTAATTTGAGGAGATTCAAAAGGTGGTCTATTTAATGATGGAACATGGTTCAACGGTTTAACTTCGACAACTTCATGAGCTTTTGATTTATCTACTACTGGTTTTGCTGGTTCTGGTGGTTTAATATTTGAATGTTGTGACTTTGTACAACCTTTAATATTTAAAAATTCTGTGAAATCAATACATTTCTTATTGCAACAAGACCATCCTTTGTAGGCATCATGAAAAACTGGTTGACCAGGGTGATGCTGACAATCATCTAAATATTTAAATATTTTTAAAAGCTATACATTATACCATTTAAATTAATGCAGTATATTTTTAAAATTATAAGATGTGCATTTTTATTAATAATTAAATAAACAAAAATAAAATTTTAATAAAATTGATTTGAGAAAGTAACAGATTATTTTTCTTACCTTCTTTGTTATCATTGGGATTGAATTTTTGCCCACAACCTCGATTATAGCAAATTAATAAAGTTTGTTCATCCGGCATTGTAAAACTTTCTTATTTTATGATTTAATAGATTAATTTTTAATTCAATATTTTTTAAGATTTGTTAAGTGCGACTCTGGTTCGCCGTCTACGAATATTCTAGCAAGTTCGAAAATAAAACGCCTGGTTTATAAACCTACCTACTCTGGTAAACTTCTCCTAACACAACCTTATGACACCTTATTCCCGCCTAAATATTATTCGATGACCAATAAAATGACTGAATTTAAATTTTAAAATTTGTATTTTATAAAAAAATATTATAAAGATCTACCTTAAACATTGAAAAAAACTGTTTGCGTATCATTATTTTTTGAACACTTCAATATGAAAATGATAATTATACATAATAAATAAATTTATTTAGATGTTACTTTCGATTATACAATTATACAATTATATAATATATAAAATGTATATTGAATTTAGTATTGATAGAACTAAATACCTGAATTGGCTAGAGTTATTTTGTTTAATTCTTTCATAGATTTAATAAACTATGTTACTTGCATGAGATGCAACATAAAAATCATTTAAATCTTTTAAAGGATTGCAAAATAGAATTTTAAAAATAGTTAAGAAGAATCAAAATGTAATATCATTACTTTGGGCACAATGCTGAATCTCTCACCAATACGGGAATGTCTATTTGTCTGGGAAAGTGGACCATTCCCGCATGAGTGATGGATTTCGCATTTTTCGTACAGAAAACAGACACGAAAAAGGGCCATTTCCATGCACATGCATGTATTTAAGAAAATTATTAATTGTAGCTAATACAATTTTTATCACACTTACAAATATTGTTAAACTGTTACAATCTACAAGATTACTTTTAAATATTTTCTGGAGAAATAAGAATATGTAAATAAATAATATAACAATTAAAAAATAACAAATTTTTATTAAAAAAATTATAAAGTCATTATTGCCCTTTTGATAGCTTTTTCTTTGTTTCTTTTTTTGGCAGTCTTTTTCTTTTGATTTCTAGTAGCTTCTTTAAATAATTGGATCCCTTCTTTTTCTTCAACTATTCGTTGCATATAAGCCATACCATAAAGATTGAATCCAAGCGTATCCTGAAAAAATTCATCATTTAATATTAAAAACGAGAAAATATTAAAATTTCAAAAATTAAAAATTAAATATAGATATGTACCCTTAACCTTGATACTTGTCTCAAAGCAAGCGATTTAATTTTTTCAATATGAGGTAACAATTCCTGACTAGCCACAATTGGTCCATGATGGGCTTGAATTAAACTTAATGTTAGCTTGGCAACGATTTCAGCTTGATATTGATTTTTTAATAAATTAGGTAGCATTTTTAATATTTCACAAGCTGCCGAATATGGTAGAAGAAACAAAGCTTCATCAAAATCACTGTAAGGTAATATAAAAATAATGATATTTTTGCATTCTCATAAGAATTTTTGATATAAATTTATTTCAAAAGTAAAGTATTTTTTACCTTGCTCGTATACGTTTTACAGTTTCTAATAAGAATTCTTCAGTGGTCTGGCATTTATAAGCTTGCATTAAAAGAGGGGGAGGAGGCATTGGTCTAGGTGGAATCACTGTCGAGCATTCTTCCTTATAAGCTTTACAAACTTCTAAACATTCCAGAATTAGTTCAGCCTTTATGATACATAAAAAATTAACATGAGATAATTAAATTAATAAATACAAAATTAATAAAGTTATAATAATTAAAAAAACTATACAAAAATAAACATTACCGCTTTTTCGCTGTTCACAGTTTTACGAGAAGGTAACACTTGCAATTTTTGACCTTGAACTGCAGTTGTTTCTCCTGTTACTAATTCATTTTCTTGCTTTTCTCTCTCTTCTTCAGCTTCATCTTCAAGAACTAAAATTTCTGAACTTTTTTCATACATACGCACAACTTTGTCTGAACCACAAGAAGCAACGTAAACGCCATTAGGTGATACTGCACAATTATAAGCTTGTCCTGTATGACCCTAATAAAAAGAAAATGTGTAAGTTGATCTGTTAATTTAAGTAACATTCAAACATAAAAAATGATATAATTACTTGTAATGTAACAATTTTTTGAAAATTATCAGCATCCCATTCTTTAACTTTGCCATCTTTACCGCAGGTAAAAAAGTAGTGAGTTTTTGGGACAAAAGCTATTCCAGTTACAGAATCATCATGCGCAAATAATGACTTATGACAGTCTCCATAATCTAAACCCCAAACTTTAATATTGCGGTCAACAGAGCCAGTTACAATTAATGAAGAGTCACTTGAAATATCCATGCATAAAACTGGTAATTTGTGACCATACAAGGATGCAAAAAACTGAAAAATAAAAATTTTAATATTTTTAAAAAAGAAAGAGGACAGTGTAAAAATATTGTAATGTGTATTACAACAAAAATAAGTTAAAATTCATTAAACTTACATTAAATGTATCAAGGAAAAAAATTTTAACTGTTGAATCCAATAGTGCAACAGCTACAAATCTATTATTAGGGCTAATTCTTACACAAAGTACACTTTCTTGTAATTTCAGAGTTTTATAGTGCAAAACAGAAAGCACCTTAGCTTTACTTTCACTTTCTGAATCTACAACTAATTCGAATTGCCAAAATTTTACAGTTTTATCACCGCTACCGCTGACAACTCCTTTCTACAAAAATTTGAGTTATTAAAATGTTGTTGAATAACATTTATATTTAAGATAAAATTATTTTACCAGAGAGGGTAGTAATGTTACACTCCATAATTCGTTTTCATGAGCAGGTATTTCTTCCAAAATATCACCTGAAGCTATATCAATAATTAACATTTTTCCGTCTTTTAGACCTACTATTAAGTGTCTATCACCAGGTACAAATGTAACACACAACGCATATCCACATTCTACTGTTCTTAAGCAAGTCAAAGTAGGTCTAAAAAATAACATATAAGAAAATTTTTTAAATGAAGTAATACGTTTTCTTATCATTATTAGAGAATTAAATTTTTAAATAAACCTGTTCCACAGCTTTACTGAATCACCACTAACTGAAGCAAATGCTAAGTTATCTGAACTGAAGCAAACTGCTCTTACATCAGTGCGGTGACCATGAGAACTTAAAATTCTTAAACATTCTGGCTCACTGTCTTTTTCTTTTATCAATACAGATTGCAGCTCAATAGTATTATTACTAACTACTGTACAAACCTAAAAAAAATTTAACTATCAGAAATCAGATTATATCAGAAATGTTTAGTCATCAAAAAATTAATTTTAAGAAATTACTCTAAGTTCATCTGCTCGACCCAAAATAAGATCTACTGATTTAGCTCTATTTGAAACTTTAATTACTGGAAGACGACTTATTTGATCTCTTAAAAATGTGTCTAATTCAGCTTCTTGTAACTGGTTTTTAGCTTCTTCATTACTGTAAACAAATTTTTTAAAAGTCGTAATTAATAATAGTTAAAATGGAGATATTTTTTATCAAATACTTACTTAACTGCTTTCTTCTTCAGTCTGTCCAATCGTTTTGATTTTTTTGTTTTTATTTGATCATCAGGCAAGCAATAAAATAATTCTACTGTATTATCAGACCCATGGCAGGCAATTATTTGACCTGTATAATCTACAGTTAAAGAATTTATTCTTCCCTTACCAAATCTAACAATATTTCCAATTCTTGAACACCTTAAGGGATATTTCTAAGAAAACAGTAAAATAAATTAAATTATAAAATTGGTAAATATCATATTTAATATTAATAAATCTTTATTCATCTATTGTTGATGAATAAATTTCTTTTGTAACCACTGTAACATTAACTCTTATTAGTACTATTCCTAAATATTTAAAAAATTAAAAAATAATTTTTACCATATCAATATCATCATCATCTTCTAATATTACATGTTCTAGTTCTGGTTTTCCATTTAGTGAATCAGCAAAATAAATTTTCCATATGTACAATTCACGATTGTTGCAACCAGTTACTAGAAATTGATTATCTTTGGCTAATGCAAAGCCCCAAACCTACAAATTGTATTACATACATGTAAATGTTTATAATAAAATTAACTTAAAATCTAAATCATATTAATTTTATAATTGTTTGTACCTCTGACCGATGACCAATAAGAGTTTTGAAATTATGTTCATTATCGAGATCCCAAAATTTCACAAATGTATCTTTACTAGAACTGATAATAATATTGTGATCACTCATAAAAGCCACATTTGTAATTGCACCTTTGTGCCCTACTAATCTACAAATTCCAGTTTCTGCAACTACATCCCAAACAATGATATCTGTATCCTACAATAAAAATAAGTTATAATTTAATTTATTTTCTTCTTATTTTAAAAATATTTAGGTAATAAACTAGTGTTACTTTTGATCCTGATACCAAACGATGGCCCAAATGATCATATGCTAAACATGTTACATCAGAAGTATGTCCAGAAAACACACTAATATTTTCTGCTGACCGTAAGTCAAATGTTTTTATTGTGCCATCATTATATCCAGCAGCAATTTGTCTCTTATTGGGAGAAGCACTCAAACGGGTTACATTAGCTTTTTCACCAGATAAAACTTGTACCTGAAGAAACAATATATTAAAGAAATTAAAATCTCAATAAAAAAATTAATCTCAATCATCTAATAGTATTTTTTAATACCTTTTCACCAAGCCGAAGATCCCAAACATACACGTGTTCAGAGGCCCCAACAGCAACAAATCTTCCTTCTTGGCCTTCTAGTGTTACAAATATTATATTGCAATTTGAATCAGCAATTATGTTTAAATTTCCTCCAGGAATATATCTTAAATACTGTTTTGTAAGTCCCATGGTTATACTTATCAAAAATTTTAAATTAGTTTTTGGTAATTTTTATAAAAATATACATTTAGTTTTCGATATTAATTACATAATTTTAGAGTTACAATAGTTTTCAAAAATAAATATCTCATTTGTTCACATATATTTAAAAAGAAAAGTAAGCACGTGGTTATTCACAAGAAATTCTCCAGAAGACCGCTTCAGATCCAACAGAAGCGTGACGTGACGAGGTACTGAGGTATACCTCAGTAGAGTCAGTACTATAGTAAGCTAGTAAGTGACAAGCTTCACGCTTGTGTATAGGCTAAACGCTGTTTGGTTTGATGATGAAAAATGGTATAGTGGGGGTAAGCACTTGGCGTTGTTGGCACTGGATCCTTGGGTCACTGCTTCTGTGTTCAGGGTGAACGAGGCCAAAATAAATTCAACTCTACACGTGATTGAAAAGTTGAAACTCATCAAGTGAAACAACAAACAAGTGAAACGAAACCTTTGTAACCACCTAGTGAGTGCAGTTAAGCGTACTGTATTTCTTTAATAACAGAAATACTTTAAAGAACTTTAAATGTAAATCAAGTAAAGAAAAGATTGTTGAGTAGAAAAAATAAAATAAAAATAATGGTAAATAGAAGTCATTCGGCATTCTCGCAAGATGGGCAATTCTTGGTGGTTTACGACACGAACGGCAAACTCAAGATCTGGGATACAGCGGCTAGTCGGTTGAAGCAGGAATTCGTACCGAACCTTCATCTATTATCATCCTGCAGCGTTTTAGAATGGATCGTCGTCGGCACCCAGACCGGCAACACCTCCTCGGTACACATGACCACGTGCTTTTATTTACCTTTCACTTTCATGTATTTTGCATGAAATACGTTTTTTCTCACAAAAAATGTTTCATTTTTTTTTCTAATAATATTAAAGTATAACAAAAAATCGAGCGAAAATATAGCACAGTTACTTAATACCTTTTTAAAAGAAAAAATTTAAAGCGTTCTTTCACGTGTCTTCCCATTTTCAAGGTTAAATTATGAATGCCATTCACGTTTTCTAAATGTAAAAATTTTAAAAAATGGCTTATTTTTTTAATTTGGAAGAAAGATAAGACATAATTTAGAGTAAAATGATATATTTCTATATTTTAAATTTTACAGACTTGACCATGGAAAAAAAATAAAGATATATCTAGATACGAAGATCCTGAACTCAAAGAAATTGTAACATTGGAATGTTCAAATAGAACTATTACTTTGTATGACGTCTCTACCTCTTCAATAAATGATCTACTTGAACATGGACACAGTTCGTCAATTACAGCCTTAACCTGGTCTTCTAATGCAGGTTTATTTACAACAGCAGAAGATAAACACATAATTCAATGGAATTTGGAAGACAAATCTGTAAATAGTAAATAGGAAGCTGGAATTGGAAGAATAACATCGCTTGCAATTTTACCTGAAGGAAGATCACTTTTGTCTGGAGAAAGAATGATCAAATGGTAGGATATAAAAACTAAGCAACTTAGAGGCTCATTTAAGTCATCCTAGTCAAATAAATGTCTTAAAATGTATAAAAGTAACAAACAAAAACAAGCTATCTATTCTGTAGTGGTGCGAGAGATGATTATCTCAGTGTGTGGTCTTTAAATGAAGTAAGATATTACAAATTTATTATATTTGAATAAATTTTAAAATTATATTATAATTTATTTAATTTGATACTTTTTAGGTCAAAAAAGATAAAGAACCTGTAACAACTTTTAATTTACCAGATGAAATTGTTTCATTTTCTGCTAAATCTACAAAAGATTCTCAAATTATGGTTGTATCAATTAAAAGATCTGGTAATCTACAACTTTTTGACTATCAACCAAATGGTACACTTACAAAACCACTAAAACCTAATTTAAATCTTTTGATTGGTGCTGATGGAAGTCAAGAACAAATTCAGCAAATTCCAATTTTAGCAGCAGAATTGATTGAAGATTCAAAAATCCTATTAGCTTATGGTTCATTTTCGAGTTTAACCATTGAAAAAATTATCCCTGACTTTTCTGACAAAGTTCAATTTCTTGTAAGAGCAGATTCAAAAAAATCAAAAGATAAAAAAGAAGTTATTTCGAAAATAAAGCTGCCAGACGCAGAAGTACAGGAAAAAGTTGAATATTTAACTCCAGGTACAGATGTGCTTTAGCAATTGCAAAAGATTAAAAAATTGTTTTAGTTCAATTTTTATAATTTATGATAATATTTTTTTGCAACTTAGGTATCCAAGAAAAAACAGCAATAACAGGGACAAAAAGAAGTAAAGCAGGTGCAAGTTCGCAAATTACATTTAAGGGTAGACTAGATAATCTAAGTTTAAATGCAGAAACTTGTACACCAAATAAATCCATGACTACGAAGAAAACTTTGACTGAATTATTGTTACAAGGTTTGCACAGTGGAGATCAAAATTTACTGCAACAAGTTTTTTTTTTTTTTTTTTTAGAAAAAGGAGACCGTTATTGTTGCTACAGTGGAAAAGCTGTCTATTCCGGCAATATTACCGTTAACAGCAGAACTTACAGCCATGTTGTACCAAGGTAAAACTCAGACGTAAGTAATTTACAAACAACAATAATTTATAATCATTACAACATAATATTAATAAATATTCATGTGCATTTTAGATCCGAAATTGCAAATACTTGGTTGAAAAAAGTGATGAGGGTCCATGCCTCTTACCTGTTTTCAGTACCTGATATGAAAGACGTATTGTCGCCTATCATGGCATATTGTGATGCCAAAATCGCTGTTTATCCGTAAGATTCAAAGTTGGCGGGAAGGATGCGTCTTTTAATCGGACAACATCCACAAGAAGCTGACAAATGTGTAAAAGATCACTAAAGAATGTATGTTAGTTTATCAAGATGAAGGTAAGAAAACATATAAATACGGTTTTTTTTAATCATTTAGGTATATTTGAGCGTTAATATATTTTTTGAATTCTAGATTCTTCAGAAGAAGAGTCAAATATAAACAAACTCAGTAGCGAATCAGATGATAATTGGGAAGAAACATCGGATCTGCAGCAAATGCAAAAAAATGCAATCTTTAGTTGAGGTTAATGAATAATTAAGAACTTCACAAAACCTTGTATATATTTTAAAGGAAATGATAAAGCAAAGGACTAGTCGAATGTTTTTGTAACATAACGGCAGGAAAAGACCAAGTGACGGCTGAACGACTATAGAACTTTTTTTATTGCGATAAATGTAAATGGCAGATATAAATGATATGTTAAATGATGTAAATAACGCAAAATACCTGTGTTACGCCTGCAATTCTGGGAAATCACCAAAAGAATGTGTGAATGCATGTTCAACGGTCGGTCAGATGCGATCATGATCCATAATACAGTGAGAAACAAATGGATTTTTTGTATTTTTTTTTTTTTTTTATTAAAAATTATTTATTATAATACTGACATATTTGTTCGCTGGATCACCAGATTTGTAAGTTTATCGGCTCCCGAAGTAATTACATCGGTAAACAATATTATCTTCATATACTCTCCGCATGGTGGATCGCTGGATAGAATCTAAAATATTAAAATACTTTGTTCTGGGCTACAAGTGTAAATTCGTCAGTATCGCACTGGTAGCGTTCCCTTATTGTTAGTCATCTGCTGTAAATATCTTAAATCTTAATGTATAAAGATGTATTAATTACTTAAAAACTCTAAAATTATTTTCTATAGCCTTTTATCCCACAATTTACATCGATATTGCAATTAATTGTGACGAGGAATAAATTTAGTAATACATGGTAGAATCAATTTTGAGATTCAGTAAGTGTGTGCTCGCTTTCAAGGTCCAGAGCGAATTACTTTGGTACTGTCTCCTTCCAAGGTTACTCTCTTGGGTATAATTTAGTGAAGCTTTTTGTTTTATGACTTTTGTCGGTAGTGCCTACGAGTATTAAGCCAGGCCATTTCTGATTATGAAACTTTCAGTCTCTGTGTCACCCCCATTTATGACAAATATTTCCGCGCTATAAAAAGTGAAAAGTACTTCTCATTTTTCTCTTTCTTTGAGTTTCAATAATAATGGAAAAATAAACAAATAAATAAATAAAAGTTTTCCCATTAAATTAATTGAAAATTAAATTATCATTTTTAATATTTCTTAATTTTTTTCTAAATCGAAGAAAGTGTAAAACTACAAGAAGTTTATTTTCAAAGTTATCAACAGAATTTCGATCGACTTAATAATTTTAAGCATTTCTTTATAAAGTTTTTAGGTGACTGTACAAGAGTTAAATCTTATTAAAAAAAAAAAAAAAAATGTCCTTGGCAATCCGCTCGGGCAATTAGCTCATTTGAATAAATTTACCTACACGGAATTTCGGAATAAATAATTTATTATCAAGCGTGCGCACTTGAGTTAATCTCTATCAAAGTATCTCATTGATATACATTAAAAGTTTGTTGTTTCTTAAAAACTCGAGCGCAGCAGCATCGGCCGCCTGCATTACCCAATCAGGTACCGATAAACGCACTGCTCCATCCAGCCAAAAAGCCACAAATACACCTTCTTTAGACGCGGGGGGTCCCTCGTCCAAGGACCCCCCAGCTGGCTCTTGATCCACGGCGCGAAGAAAGGGAAAAGCCAGAGGTTCGCCATGGTCGCGGTGCCCGCGGTCCTTGGCCTTAGAGCGGCGAAGGTTCCTGAATGGACTGTCGGGGACTGACGTCAGCCGCTGGAAATCGATGGACCGCGCGAGCGGCGGCGGGGAATTTTCGTCTCGCGGCGGGCTTGGCGCTTGCGTGCTCCGCGGCCCGGAGAACTCTCGCGGACTACCCCCCAGTGGCGGGCCGCGCCGATCGTCGCAGTCCCCCGACGCGTCGCGAGCCAAGGAGCGGAGAGCTGGCCAGGAGCTGCACCCTCGTCCCCCCGCGGCCATGAGGCTCGTGCCTCTCCGGCTCCTCTCTCCAGCTCCGATTCATTTCCGGACTCATTCCGAGGGCAGCTTTCGCGCTGGCGAGATCATCACCCGCGGTGCTCGGCGACCACGGCAGAGGACGATGTCGCTCATCGGTAATCGATAACTAAATAGGATGGAAAATCGGGCCACGAGCCGCGGCAGTCGCGACGCCTGAGGAGCTATTATAGAGATATATATATATATATAAGAGAGGAAAGAGAGAGCTGCGTGCCAGTGTTAAATGCCAGGCTGGACCGAGTCTCCGTATATAATGAAATTGCAGCTGCTCGTCATCGAGACCGACTACTGCTGGAGGAAAGCCTTGCTTAGGTGAGAGGACTATTTGCATTTCAAGGAGGCGATCCGCTTATTCTGGCCGCGATATTACAAGTCCGAACAAATTTAGAACGTTACGCTGCTGCGAATGGCCTCCTCCTCCTCCTCCTCCTCCTCTCACGCCGCCTCCTCCCACTCTGATTCACGCGAATCAATCTGTTTAGGTTCCCGCGTTATTTCGCCGAGCTTAATTTTTCCCGATGCCGAGAGACCACAATGCCCCTTTCCCTTCGGCTCTTTTCGCCGCTTTATTTTCGGCTGCTTTCGAAAGGCTTGCATCTTATCCGCTCGTTCTATATATAGGCTTATTCGTTCGAAATTCTTTCTCTATGGTCGAGGCAGAAAAATACTGCATGGCGCTAGATTGCAAAACGCCGCATGAAAAAGGAGCAATTGGAGGCTTCCAAAAATAAGGAGAGCCAAAGAGTCGCCGCTCGTTCCTGCAATAAATTTGTATATATCTTTGGCGCCGCGCGTCGCTTTTCTTAAACTTAATCAATTCCTCGGCTCCAGTTTATCGGACGTAAAGTACGCGCCAAGCAATCCATTTGCGATCTCCTCCGCAACTTCCAGAAGAAACGCGCTTCGTTGATTTACGGCTAAAGTCGTTTCAATCTGTATTTTTTAATTAAATTCCCTGCATATCGCAGAGCTTACAAAGTCAAAGAAGTCATTTTAAAAAAAATGAACTCCGTTTGCCCATTTAAAATTATGCAAAAAGACGTAAATTCTATATATATTTCACACAACGTCACCGACTATATAAAATGACTCCATTCCATCCGTTTTGATTAAATCATTTATGTAGCTTCAAGTCAAAGCTTGGCTGTATCTGTCTCTTATTCCATTTACTTATTTTATTTACGTGCGTGAATCATACCGTTCTAACTGGAGGGAAGTACCGCGTATAAAAGTTTTTATGCACATATTTTCAGCCTGAGAGGTTCCAACATGTTTTAGCAGTAAAAGAAAGTATTGTAATACACCAAACGTGCATGTACTGTTAGCAATTTCAAAATTTGGCACGAGTTTTACATTTGGTAGAGTCCGATTTGACAATATTTCTCACGAATGCTGGTCAATTTTTCAAATCTTTTGGAAAGGACGAAAGTGGAGCAATTGATCCAATTATTTTAATACATATTCGGATCAGAGACTCCGGTTTCTCGAATCTTCTAGATTTTTTCGCTAAATATAACAGAATTCAAGATCTCGTTGTTTCCAGAAAAACGAAAAAAAATGTTCAACTCGTTTGTTAAATGTATGTTAGAGTAGAAAAATATAAACAGTTTAATTATACAATTTGTTATGTAATATTATTTTTTGTACAGATTGCAGTAACGCGCAAATTGTTTTTTTTTTTCTTCGGTTAAAGCGAAAAAGGTGACTCATACAATTATCAAGTTTGATTACATCGTGAGTAAAAAAAAGGCGTAGGAGTTTAATGCAGGAATTCGAAAATTTAAGTCAACCGTAATTTTAGTTTAAGAATACAGTCTATATATAAAATGCTTTAATTTTAGCTTTTTATAATATTTTTATATTAAAAAATTTATTATTTTAAAATAAGCTTTCAATGAAAAAAAGTTGTCAAAGCTGCTTACGCATACTCGTTATATTTTTACAATGAAAACAAATGAAGAGTATACCACTTACCTGTTTTAATAGGTTTGATACGTTTACGTGACAATTGTGTCAAGGTCATCAGGATACAGCATGAATGTAAAAGTATTTTTATTAAACCTCTTTTAATATCACAGTTACGCGTACATAAAAAAGTGGAATAACGTTTAAAATAAATTGGAATATAATTTGGTAACAAAATTGCATTTTGTTTCTTGGTAAACTTTTCGAATTCTCGATCTTATGAACGTAGTTTTCCGAGCACTATGTGAACGCACGTCCAGTTACATCAGAGCGGCCTGTGCACTTAAAATTTACTGCCCATTGAAGTAAACGAGTTACGTATTAGCCGCAAAACCGACCGGCAGAAGAATAATCGATGCGCTTCCACATCCTCGAGTCGCGGGAGCTGCGAAAAAGAGCGGAAAAGCAGGAAAAGGGCAGACGACCCACGAGGGAGCCGAGGTTAATCACCCGCGTCGGCGCGCAGCTCCCCGGCCACGTCCTCGCCGCAGGTATCAACCGCCGAGTCGAAGACCAGAAGCGGCACGCGGAGGGGGGACCGAACACGCGAATGTCCATTTCGGAATTGCATCAAAATATCGAATTTTTCTATATCGACATCAAATATTTAAAAATGACTGTTCTGTCTCAACTAGACTGTTCAAATTGTCGAATGGTCATCAATATGATCGAAATAGTTACATTCGAATTGCCAGTGGCTAAGACATGAGAATTTTGCATGATCCTAAAGTCGAAGGTTCATGCCGGCGAAAAATAGAAATAATTATAGTCTACATTATTATTTTTTTTCGTCGGTATGAACCGCCGACTTTATAGTCACGAAAAATTTTCAGTCAATGGCAATTCGAATGTACCTATTTCGATCATATCCTGTTTATTCTTCATGACCACTCGACGATTTGAACAGTCTAATTCTACATCTGAGAAAAAACAGTCATTTGTAAATATTCGATGTAGAAAAATTCGACATTTTGATGCAATTCCGAAGTGGACATTCGCATGTTCGTTACCCCCCGGCGGCACACACGCCGCTACTCCGCTGCTTTTTGGCAATTGTTGCGCGCGGTTGATTATACATACACACCTATATTAGATTGTTTCCGCGAGCGATCGCCTCCTGCGAGTTTGGCTCTGGTCGCGCGGCGGGGCGGCGAGAGAGCCGTACACATCGAGGCGCAAAACGCGCTTTAGTGCGCGCCAGGCTTCCCGCGAGTCAGCACACACGCCGCTCTCTCTCTCTCTCTCTCTCCGTATACATCGCTCCGCCGCAGAGTCGCGTATTAGTCTCGCGCGCGCACGTCTCGCTCCTGTCTGCGACGACGACGACGACGACGACGACGGTGTGCCAGTATAGACAGTAGGCCGCTTTTTCCACGGCCCGGCGACGCTTTTGCATTATAACACTTGCGACGATTCGTGCAGCGCGAAACCGCGCGCCGGTTTTCTCCTTTATTTGCAGAGTCTTTAACTCGGCGCAAGGTGAGTCGGTTTTATTTTTAGGTTTTTCCGCGCGCACACACACATTCGACATATGCACAAACGCACCCTTGATCTTTTTCTCTTTTCGAAATCGACAGCGGCTCATATCGCTTTTTCGATTCCGCACGCAGATGCACGAGGCTATACAATACATCTCGCTTTGCGGTCGGAACGGCGCACACGATCACGGGCTTTTCCGACAATAATGCTTTTTTCTCGATACTCAGCCGAAGGAATTCGCGCGTCAGGCGCGTATCTTTCGAGTCGCGCGGCTAGCTTGTCCGTCTACCTACATTCTGGGCTTAATAGATACTTTGATCCAGAGCCGTTTTGCATATTTGTTAGATGTGCATCGCCGGCGACAGGAGGCTCATTAGTTTTGCATGACTCACGAGACTCTTAGGAAATCCGACACCTCGACTAATCGCGTTTCCGTTCGTTTTTAATGAGAAACCGAAGTGAAAAAAATACGATTAAATCATCCTGCGCAAAAAAAGGCTCTGCGTAATGCTTCGAAGCCAGGGATTATGATAAGAAGAAGTAGCAATATTTTTAGAACGATCGCTCGGGCATTTTTCAGGCGTTGCACTGTTTTTTTGCTCGATATTATGATCTATAAATGATTTTCATCTATTTTCAATGCAAGGCAAATGAGATTAATTGTATTTGTATAGTTTCCTCAAGCGGTTTTAAGGATTTTATGTAAATCCAGTAGAACTTGACAAGTCGAGTGTAAGAACTGCATGAATCCAGATAAGATTTAAGATCTGACTACGACTTTGCTCAATTGACTCGTACACCTTCAATTATCTTATTTCTTTTAAAAAATAATTTTATAATCAAATTATATTCTTTTGAATTTCCCGCCGTAACAAAGTAAACATTAAAAAAGAATTTAATTTAATAGTTGCTGTTTGGAATTCCGATCCTGTCTTTCAATATAACAATTTTCTTTTAAAATATCCATCAGTAATGATAGCAGCATATATTTGCAATTAAATAATCATTTGAAACATTTTTTTTTTAATCAAATGTGATTTTATTAGGTCAAAGATGATATTATCGAATCAAAGAATCAAAGAATTGATCTAATGACAAATATGTTCAAAGAATTAAATATGTAAGTGCCAATACACGATGACCGATTTCATTGAACGAAATTTTTTTCTCAGTGTCTATATTCCAAATTCACTTTTATTAACGTACAATATTATATTTACATTTTAGTTTTAGAAAATTCAAGAAGAGTAAAGGAATTTATATTTAGTTTCACCGCTAGGTTAAATAATCTTATCAATTATAATCTTTTGTGGCCACAAATTGAACGTTATAATCTTGGATCATGAATACTACTTTTATTCTAGTTTTATTGACGCTATAACTTTTAATTGTCGTTAAAAACGAACTATTTAAAAAATAAAAAAAATAAAATTGCCTTATTTATCTTCTAAAAAATTGCTATCGTTAATTTAACTTCGAAACTCGGCTTTAGTTTCGATGAATTAAGGTTCTTTGAATACTAAACGATTTTAAAATATTAAAAATTTTGTGTTGTAACTTTTATTATAAATATTCATGTTTATATTGAATATAAGCGATGGCAGTCGGCTAGAGTCTAAATATTTTATATTGAATAACTTAATAGTTAATATTATTATTACTGTGATATACGAAATATGAACTTTTTTTTCAATAATTTATACGGATTTTTAGTTTATTCTTTTTAACTTGTGAGAACCGTTTTAAAAATGATGGAGGTCTTCGAAAATTACTTATTCATATTAATATTGTTATCGTCAAAAATTTGTATGAAAAAGTTTCAATCAAATGTTTAAACTAAATGTATACTTAAAATCTTTCAAAAATTAAATTTCTTTTTGAGACTCTGACCAAATTAAATCTTAATCTTTACAATAAGAGTGCACTATTTTTCTGACAGTGAAAACGGATTCAATAAGCTGTCGCAGGGTAGTACGGTAAAAAATGAAATCAATCTAACGGTTCCCTAGACCTAAATATTTACCACCTAATTTATCATTCTTATAACAATGATTTTAATTTACATATTCCCAACTACTAATAAACGTTTCTTTGGACATTTTTGGGCAAATAAAACATTATATTTTAAAAAAAGGTACTTCAAAATTTGGAGACTTACATTTAAGGACTAAAGAAATTATAATCCATTTATAAGAAAATTTTTCGTACGAATCGAAGTTTCGTAAAGATGTACATAGTTAAATTAATTTTTACGGAACTCTCTAAAATAAGTGTTTTGATTTTATACGTTCAATGTAGGTCCAAAAAGACCGCTGGATAAGTCCACGCGTTATTTTGTATCTCCAAAGGTATTAAATAACATAAATATATCGCAATAACGCAGGCTTATAAAAATCACCAGTTATATTACTATTCTGAGAATTAAATTAAGAGTAACAAAGATTTTAGAGGTATATAAATTAACAAAGATGGGATTACGTAAAGTGTACATTATACTTATTAGTAAAATTTATTTTAGTCATTTTCTATTAAATTTAAAACACTAATAGTTTTTTAAATTAGTATGACTTTTTGCATAGTATGTATTTTGCTTCTTCTATACAAAATACTATAAGCTTTGATATTTATACCTGACATTTCTAAAATTACTCGCAATTATATTTAGTGGCGTTTAACATTGTTTTAATGCAATATACAGTTATAGCAATTGAAAAAATGCTCTAAGTATTACTACATCATAGTAAGTCTGTAGTCAATTTATTTTTAAAATTGATTTTTAATTTTGTAAATAAATGAAAGAATTTTAGAAAACCAAACGTAATCTTCTCATTTCAAACATTCCCGTTGAAAATCACGCGGCCTCTACCGACAAATATTCAAAACGAAACAATTCTGTTAATAATAAAACTAACAAATTAATGCGCAAAAGTTCCTTTCGTTTATTTTGCATTGCAAATAATGTCGCAGAAAAGTTATAGTTGAAGTGTAGGTATGTCTTTAGACTTTTGGTATGCTTTTTTAAATGCTCGTCAATACATATATTTATTACGTGTCTACATAATTATTGACGAAACTGTAGTTTGCCGTGATGTACTGTATTGCCCTGGTTGGCAGCCATTTTTCTTTAAATATACTATAAACGTTAATATATATGAAAGTTCATGGGTGTGTGTGTGTATTTGTGTGTTTTGTATCAGAATTGTGATGAATGTCGACAGTCACGTAGAAACAGCATCGGGAAGATTGTTATAAGAGTATACGACGCAACATCACAGTCCTCTTCTTGTTCTCTCTTCTGGATCTATCCAATAAGTGTGCACAATAAGACTCGCTTTAAAAAGAAAAAACTAGAATAAGAGTAGTACGGGAGCGCAGGCGCGCACTCTGTTTATCTGTCTCTGTCTGTTTTGGTTCACGTGTACCCAAGTTGCACTCGACAGAGCGCTCGATCGTGAAGAGACGTCAGCGCCCCCAATGACAATATACGAGCAGTATAGTACTGGTTTCGTTACACAGACGCATTTTATTTTACGCGATGAGTTTACGATGCATTTGCTGGTTTTTCTTTCTTTAAACGACAGCTTTTTCTTTTAATTGCTACTGCTTGAATCAGAATTCTTAAATTGGTTCAAAGTGATAATTCCCGTTGCTTATCTCGCAAGGGTACCGCGAAGTCACTTCCGGTTCTTTTAAATTTAGATTCATTTCATTATTTTTAATGAAATTTTTTAAAAACCTTTTGCAAAATTCTTTTTTTAACTTTTATAAAGCTCAGAATAAGTTTAATTTAGTTTTATCTGAAAATTGAAATTTTTGTGGCTCAATAAAATGCAGAGCGAACATTGCGAACGTATCGTTTGAAAGCCAGTAAATTTTTTTCATTGCCTCGTCTGGCCTCGTCAGTCTCGAGCTTTGCAAAGTTTTTTTTCCTGCTTGAAAGATGGTGGGAAGCAGCAAAAACACCTGATCTTTGAAAAGTTTCCGCCATTTAATCATGGGTGTGCGCATGCGCCTCGACTGCTGAGGGCCGTGCAAACTACTGTCAGTGTTGGTGTAAGCAACGAAGACAGAGTGCAAGTACTTTGGCTGCCAACACAACAAAAGAAGATTTAGTGAACTCGACGCCGTCGCGCGAGTCGTTAATACGGTTGCTAATAGCTGCTGGTGGCGATAACGAGAAACGAATCAAAGAGGCATAGTCGCGGACGCGAAAAGGAAGAAAAAAGCGGGGAGTGCGGAAGCGACGAGTGACTTTCTGCTCCGCTCGCGCGCACACGTCCTCGAAAAGAGCGAGCAAGCGAGCGAGAGGAAAAAAGCCAGTGTACACAGGAAATTCGCGCTTGTGAAATGACTCTGCGCCGAATGAAAAGAGCTGCCGGAGCCGAAAGGAAGCACGGAGTAGTACGCGAGTCTCGGAAAAGCAGCGTTCACGTAAAATTTTAAGCCAGCAAAGAATCGACACCGAGACCGAACCTTTTGACCATTCTTCTCACTTGCACCCGCACAGACACACGTACACTTGCCGAAAGCTATTGTAAACAAAAGTTTGGTTAGTTCTTTTTCGCGACTCTATTTTTTCTTACTTTACGTTAATCTATGTCGCGTATACTTACGTCCTAACTTGTCTATACGTATCTATGTGTCTTGCTTTTGCTTAATTCTCGCCTCTCGCTTCTTCGTCTCTCTTGCTCTTTGAGTCATTAGCGCCGTGTATCGGCGCTGCATCTCTGTCTGAGTTTCCGACTGCATCCCCCCTCTTTGATTCGAGCTGCACGTATCATCGTTTTTGTTGTCTAATCGTCAGTGTTCGTGGAATGTTCTTGTATTTACGCCTTGTCGCGAGAGGGGCGGCTCGTCGCGGCGAACGGTCAGCAGGGGGAGAGTAGCCGATGCGTGTGCACGAAAAGGACGGACAGAGAATAAGAGAGAGAATGAAAGAGGAGTGCTCGCGCGAGAATGACTATGACGGTTATGTTGTGCTGCCCAATTACGCAGACTTGCACGCCTTGTAGTAGTGTCAGCAACGACGGCAACGTATAAAGCGAGAGAGAGAGAGAGAAAGAGAGGGAGAGAAATAGCCAAGATTATAAAATATTGCCAGTGGCCAGGCTTCGTGTGTGCGTATATAAGTAAAAATGCATAAATTAAGGCTACCCGTCAAGGTCGAATTGCCTGCTGCACTGACAAGGTATGGGGAAGCCTGTTTATCAGTTCTTTCTACACCTACACACTTAGCCTGATAACGTATTGACGTGTCGGTAGCGGCGCACATTACAGTCTTTTCTTCTAGTCATTTAGTTTGCACTTGAGCCTTCTGTTTGCACATAACGCACTTCTTAAGCATTCCATTAAACTTCAAAATTACTCTTATATATTTGGGTTCCTCAAACTTCTCAATTCTGTTTGCTTCTACACCAAATGTCAACCACTTACCGATTGACATTCTTATTTTCTTGCAACAGCTGTGGTCACTTGTTTATTGTAATCTTTGTAAAATCATAGGGCAAAGTCGAATGTCGAACATTGGATAAGCATTGTGACTTCCGAGTTAGAAAGATATATGTAAGAGAAAGAAACATCTTTCTTATCAACATTTTACAAGACTGTGATATTGGAGTTCTATGTACCAATTGTGAAATTTCTTCAAACAAACTTTATCAAGAACAAGAAATTTGCCTTGCCCAGTATATTAATATGAGTTTCAAAACATGCCAACGTACAATGTCTTGTTACGACGGTTTATGTCAACAATTATCTTATGCACCACATTAATAGTTAAGTGGTTGACACTCAAACTTTTTACACGGCATGCGGTTGCTTGTCAACCTGTAGCAGGAGAGTAAGTAACGGCATGCAGACCATTCTAGTAGCTTCTTAGATGTCATGCAGTCGTTGCTCCTTATCTTGTGCTTAAAGTATATAGAGCTACAATTTTTCCTTTTTCAAATTATAGATTTATTCTTATCTTAGCGCAATTAAATCTTGCTTTTGAATGTATAAAAATTTAGAATTATCAGCAACAGGTGTCTTATCTTTATTGATAATAAAGATATTCATAATAACCTGTTACTATGAATAACTTAATAAAATAAAGATTTTACATAGATTTTACATAAATTATATAATTTGAAAATGCTTCTGTTACATTTTTTTTATTGATATTTTATTTTTTAATTAAATTTTACAAGTTGGAAAAGCATTAATTTAAAATTATATTGTTTCTTGTATATTACCTAGTTGACAATTTTTAAATTATAATAAACATTTCAAATGTACATACTATTGCAATTGTGAAGGTCCAATTAATTAAAGAAGTGATGTAAGTCAACTTTACTCATCTTGAATTATCTATGAATCATTGAGTCACGTTTTTTCTCTCTAATGGTTGAATGAAATCAGAGGAATTTCAGTGCAGATATGTGGCTCATTTTAGATCATTTTTTTTTAACTATGTATATAAAAGTTATATTTAAAAAATTTTAATACAATAAACAAAAAAAAATTGTACTCGGTTGCTAATGGTTTCAAGAAGCTATCAAGTCCTGTATTTAAAATCATTTTTAATTTAAAAAATATATTTTATTTCTAGAATGGTATTGGACCCCAAAGCTACAAGTCTTCATAGTGATTACGGAAGCTTTGATAAGCCATTAGGTGGAGAAGAAGGACACGAAAGAGATATAGAAGCTGCCGTGGATGGCACGAGTAGTGGAATGGCGCAATCCAGTGATGTTTACCAAAGGCAGCCCTTGCTTCCTGGTGCACCCATCAAGAGTAAAGATAAATGGACTGGAGTTGGAACTAGTTCCGATTACTACGAAGATGAAGAAGATGATAAAATAGATGGTTTAGGTCACATTCGACATCCAGGATTACCAAATGGATCTGGAAGTGGCATTATTAAAATTGACATACCAGCACCACTTAGAGAAGAGCCCAGATTTCCCAAAGAGAAATGGAAAAGTTTTCTTGGTTGGTATTATTTTATTTGTAGAGCATAATAAATTATTTAAAAAACAATATTTCTAATCTTAATTTTAATAATATTGCAGCATTCCTATTTATGGTCGTCAATTTTATACTGACCACTGCTTCCCTTGCTATGGTTCACGAACGTGTACCAGATCGCGCAACGTACGGCCCTCTTCCCGATGTGGTACTTGATAATATTACTGCTCAGGATTGGGCTCTTAACGTGTCTGAAATTCTAATTATGATAATGTCTAACTCTGCTGTGGTCTTAATAATTTTCCATAAACATAGGTATTTATATTTAACAACTTATTTATTTATTCATATGATCTGAAAATAGTCAAGTATTTATTTAAACTTTTTAGATTCATAGTGGTAAGACGAATATTCCTATTAATGGGATTGTTGTACATGATGAGAAGCTTTACAATGTATGTCACCGTTCTTCCGGTGGCCAGTAAAACTTACTATTGTAGTCCCAAGGCTAATAACACAAGTCCCCTTACTGTAACAAAACGAGTACTTCAACTTATTTCTGGTTTTGGATTGTCAATAAATGGCAAGCACACTTATTGTGGGGATTATATTTATAGTGGACATACCGTTGTGCTAGTACTTAGTTACTTGATTATCAAAGAATGTAAGCAAATTGGATTTTTTTTAGACACGCTATTTAATTGCTTCTACTAATTTATCATAAATTTTAGATTCGCCAAAAAAGTGTCATCCAATTCACTGGCTTGCTGGAATATCCTCGTTCGTTGGCGTAATTATGGTATTAATTTCCCATGGTCATTATACCGTGGATGTCTTAATAGCATACTACATTACCACCCGACTATGGTACATTTATCACACAATGGCAAATAATGCACAACTAAAAGTAAGTCCTAATAAATTTATAAACATCTTTTGTTACCTTTTTATAATAAGAACAAATTTTAAATAAAACTTTATTTGCAGCAATATGGGCCAAATAACTTTTTAACTCGTCTTTGGTGGTTTCCTATATTTAAATATTTTGAAAAAAATGTAAGTGGTGCAGTTCCACGACAATACGAGTGGCCTCTGCCTTGGCCTCGAAGATTGCTTGCCAAGCATCCCAATAGAGACAGTTAATATCTGTCTGAGCTTCGTAAAGGAGCCTATATTTCCACGGTGATATTTGATGTACATACTTACTTAGGCTTATGATATGAAGTCTCCTCAGGTGAGAAACCTTCAAAAAATAGGATTCCTCGCCAGTATATGAAGCTAGATCATGAAAAAAAATTTCAAGATACTAAACTTCTGTTGGCGCCTGAACGAAAGTCGGAGAATTCCTCAACCCACTGTGCTCGATCAACCGTTGTATCAAACGGTTCTGTTGTTTTATCATTTTGTGACTATTTCCTTGGTTTTGATACGATGTTTACAGTGGTAGAAATAGAGAAAGTCTTACAAAAAATGTATATATCAATTTTCGAAGAGTTGATTAGGTGGAACGTGATACGCCATTAAAAGTTAAAATTAGAAATTTATTGAAAAGTAGTGTCTTCAGCAAGTTGTGCATTGTGATATTTTTTATGTGAAAAAGCTCACTTTCCACTTTTATCAATTCTCGCAATTCATCTATTGATTCAGAATTCGGCACTTCAATATGACTTATTTTGATAAGTGCAGCTGATTTGCGCAAGATTTATTCAGTCAAAAGCTGATCTAATAAATCAGCTTTGTACTGTATATACGTTTATTATGTAGTATTTTACAAAAAAAGATTGAATGATAAGTAAATAAATGTCTAATTGGTTACATGTTTAGTAGATTCTGCGATTTCATGGGACCAATCACATTTGGTCGCAGACTCTATAACCCTTAAATTATTAAAAAAAAAATATTGTTATATTATTTGAATTCTTTGAAATTAAACTATAAGGAAATTATTTATTTTTCCGTTTTGATATAAACCATTTTAATATACATGCTTGTAATACTACAAAATGTTGCGCAAATTCAATCCTACGACTGAGAATATTCAAATACTTCAAGGTTCCTCAAGGCGAAACTTATTTAAAACATTGATTTTAAACAAATTCTTTTAACTTAAAGAGTTGAATTTTACATGTCTTTTTAAGGGTTCTGAAATAAAGTGATTAGAATAGCAAGGTAGATGGTTGATTGCCATTTTTATAAGACTTCATTTTTTAGATAAGTTTCTCCTTGAGTGTCAATTTATGTAGAAGTCACATAATAACAATAAAAGTGTTCTCGCTTTTTTAAAATTACAATCTGTTCTATATACAAGAAAATTAGACTAGATTTAAAGTGCAAATATAAAGATTTCTTTGATACGAATCTCAATGAAGAACGTTTATTGGCTCTTCAATTTTAATTTAAAAAACCTTTAAGCACAGAATGCTATTTTATGAAGTGTTGCGACTACTTGTACAAATTCTACCTACAATTTTAATTTAAACATTGTCGATGTAAAAAAAATCTAACTGCTCTTGCCTTTAATTAGCAACGATTGGGAGTTACAGAAAGTAAGATTTGAAGAATAAAGCGTTTATAACACAGTGAACAACAAGTATCGTTTGATAAAGCTGGAAATTGAAATTGAATGGGGAGTATCGACTTTAATCTCTCGATTAATATTTCCCGCAATAATCGACAAATTTATTTCTCCAAGCTGAAAAGTAATTCAGATTAATAAACTTACATTTCTTGTTTTATTGATATTGACGTCGCGTGAAATCTCGAAGTTGGCCTGTCTACACGTGTACTTTGTGAGGAAAGTGTAATATTTTTCGGTACATCGATACAATGATTAATGTTAAAAATGCTCGGCAGGACACTTGCAATATTAAATCAAGAATGGAAAAAAGTGAAGTGACTAGTTAAGTAGTTGAATAGTTATATGGTTGAAATACAGTTAGACTTTAAGTGAATGTTATGTAAAGACTGTGAAAATTTGCGATATATGCAAATATAAAGCTAATTTAAAATTATTTAATAACGTAATATGCTACATGCAATTACGTGAATTACCTATATTCACAAAATATATTTATACATGTTGCACACGTTGACATTTCTTCCAATAATGGGAAGAGCTTTATTGCTGTACAACAGCAATCAGCACTTTTAATTATTCTTGTGACTGAATTACTTTCTCATAAAAAAGCAAGTATAAGTTAACATTAATTTAAGTAGGTTGGCATTGATTAAGTAAGAATTAATTGAAACTTTATATTATAACACACTTTAGCATTAATAAAAGATTTTGAAAGTCTTTGCATAAATTGTGATTTATGTAAATTAGTTAAAAACGATTGTGATCGAAAGATTTAAAATGTAATTTAGTCACAAACCTTTTTATAAGTGTGCGCAGCTGCTGTTTATTATAAAACAAAAGTGCAAAATTGTAAAAGTTCATAAAATAGCTAGAACGCGCGTGGCCGCGTTTATGTGCATACAAACCTATATTTTTTGTGTAGATATTTTTCGGTAACTTGTTATAAAGATGATCAAGCGAGCAACTAGTTAGAAAATCGCGTAATTTTTGTAAATAAAGCGGGTTAAGAGGGCTTAATGTAAAAGTACATATAGATCTGCAAAAACGAATCAAAATTTTGTTATAATTATATTTTTCATTGTATGTCGAAACCCGATATGTCCAATGATAAAGCTTTTGTTGCCTGTACAATATATGATAATTGTAAATATGATGACTGTATGCTATCAGTGTTAATGCAATTTAGATTTTTTATTTTTACTACTTTAATTTTATTAGTGGCGATATCTTTGTAAACAAAACTTGATGGAAGCCGAGTAATTTTGATTTTTAGCTAACGTATCCTTATATCCATTTAAGTGTTTACTAAGAAACAAAAGTGTTAAAGCTTTAAAAATCTATTGATGTAAATGAATTTTTAATATTGTATACAAATAGTTTTTGTTTATTGTTGGTCTAAAATTACAAAATCTATTAGACGTAAGTGTATAAAAGAAGACTTACAAATAGAAACGTAAATCATTCGTACGTTGCATCTGCCACTTGTAAGTTCAAATTTACAGCCATATTTGAATAATAATAAAGAAAAAAAAATAATAAATTTCTTATTGTAAAAATGTCTTGTACTATTATTATTAACACTCGGCTTTCTAGAATCTATTATATTTTGAAAATTGGAGAATACAGATAAGAACGTTAGTAGTGCAACAGCAACAAAATAAATAACATAATACCTTACTACCTTACTTTATACTTCTATGTATAATAAATTTATATTTATAATATTTATTTTTTTCATAAGCTCAACGGGAATATACAGATATATTATATAAATATATAGTTTATACTTTGAGGAAGAATATTGTGTTTAAAATAAGGTGATTTCTAGACAATTTTCGCCAATCTCTCTTGAAAACGTGAAATTTGATGTTATAGTCCGTGCTGAAAAACTGTCAAATGCTCAAAAAGCAGCAAATTTTGTCATAGTTAAAGCGCTGTTTTTCGATGTTATATTCATACCAGCATTCAATCCATTCTAAATACATACACATTCTTAAGACCGTATTTATAATCTTGCGACTAAGCTCAGAAAAACAACGTCGAGTTATCGGAGAACGATAATAAAAATTATAGCTGACTTGAACGAACTGATAATTTCAATACGTCTTAATCAAATTTAAAAATTTTTTTTTTCTATAGAAAATGTTCAAAAGCATACCGAGCAATTATGTAATAAAAATTGCAATTATAGGCAACAAATTTATAAAAATTATTCTCAATGTGATTGATATGCACTATGCATACCTTAATCTTCAAAGTCTCACATAGTATCTGGAAAGTTTGTTGTATGCGTTAATTGCGTACTCTATTTTTATTCTAACATGAGAGTCTACGCGGTTTTCAATCTAAAGGAAAAATGTGTCTTTCAAATGCTTCAATGTTATAGTTATGTTGGAAATTAAATAACTAAATTATCAATCTTCATGTTGCTTTAGAGCCAAATTTTGTACGATAGAAGTCAAAAAGCTGATAACAACTCGTAAATCTTTCATTTTTCGTATTAGTGGTGTGATAAATTTATGAAATGGTGTATATTGCTTTATACTCTGTAGCTTACAAATGTTTATTATACGAAAGAGCTCGAAAAAGAGAAAGAATGGCGAGAATGAAAATTTGCGATTGTATGGTATGACGAGAATAGGAAGAGAATGAAAGAAAAATGACATGGTGTGTAATATATTTTACGTGCAATGTATTATAAAAAAGTAATCAATTGCTTAATGTTCTCTTCGTTTTAATAAAATTAAAGATGTATGTAGTTATTAATGGATGAATACGCGGTTAAAAAATTTGAAAGATGTATGTTACCTAAGCACCTCGTAAATGCTGCGGTGAATCTGTTTGAGAAAATAAAAGCGTTATACTTTCACATGAAATTTGTTCTTTTTGCTTCTTTTTATCTAATTTCCTCACTTTCCTTGACCCCGCGTAAGCAAAACTAAACTATTGTCGTTTGAAATTATTTTTCTTTAATAATTAAAGTAACAAACTATTTTTAAACAAAGTACTTTGCGAAAAATTGATGTAGCAATAATAAATGATAATAACGTATATACATATACATACATATGCATAAAAAACTGCCATGACTCGTAAACAATTTCACAGCACAAGTTTCAAGTAGAAAATTTATCTAACCAAAATGTCAGTTTAGGTCTCCTTATTAGCAATGTAAATTCTCAGTTATCTCCCAACTAGTGCTATTAAGCACTAAATAAATTTAAAGTCAAACAAATTCAAAGAAAAAGTGTAAATAATAAAATGCAGCATTAAGAAGCTAAGACAGAAAAAAAGAAAAAAAAAATGGAAAACAAAGAGTAAGTAGAACGATCTGTGCCCATAACCGATCGATAACTCAAAATAATTGGCAATGCAGCGAGGCAGAAGGACAAGGAGAAGACGCCGGGGAGAAGGTGGACAAGCCGAAGAAGCCGCCTACGAAATGGCACAAGTACCAGCTGCTCAGTCCGAGCCTCGCGATCCTGCGGGGCACGCGCTCCATCTGGGACAAGCGCTTCAAGATCCTGAGTCGCGGCCGCCAGGCGACCGCCGCCTCCACCGTCGCCATCGTCATGGCCCATCTGTTCGAGCTGCGCGACTGGACGCCCGTGCTCATCGACCGGTCCCTCGAGTACGGCGACCGGCTCTTCCGCGTGAGCCAGTCGCGCAACCGCATCGGCGACGACGAGTACATGACGACGAACCTCCTCGAGCCCGAGTTCTTCGTCGGCGACAACAAGTGCAAGGTCTGCATCGAACCCGGCACCATCTTCGGCAACGTCCAGACCGAGGCGGTCGGCGCCCCCAAGCTCGCCGACGGGCTTAGCAAGTTCCTCGACGCCTGCAACTACGGAGTTCTCACGACACAAGGTGACTCGGCTTTTTGCGCTCTCCTCGAGAGGGTATAACGCCTACTTTTCTAACGCCTCTTTCGATACCCAGCCATGTCCGTCGGCATCTGGTTCAACCAAACTTACGGCTACTTCCTCTTCGACCCCTCGCCGGCCAACGAGAAGGGAAAGAGGGACCAGGCGACGGGCGTCGCCTTCCTCGCCCGATCCACCGACAAGGAGGGCATCCTCGAGCTCTTCATGCAGAACATAAACTGCAAGTGCGACACTCGCTACTGCATCGACAAGATCAACCTGATCAAGGTGAAGCCGATCGGCCGCGGCAAGTACACGAGCTCCTGCGGCAGCGCGCCCGAGATCGTCGTCGACAAGAAGGTCCTGCAGACGATCAACCCCGTCGACCTCGAGGAGGCCAAGACCGACTGCACGAAGGGCGTCCCCAAGGCGAACAAGATGGTCTGCCCGCCGCCGAAGCCCGCCGACGAGGAGCCGATCCACAAGATCCCCCTGACCATCGAGATCACCAACTGCGCGATCGAGGCGCGCTTCGCCTCGGTGCCGCTGGTCGACCAGCACCTCCAGGACGAGAGGTACAGCTACGACGACATAAAGGTGAACGTGCCGGCGACCCTGAGACCGATGATCAACGACCCCAACCTGGCGATCCTGCACGGCTGGACGCACGAGAGGAGCTCCGAGTACAAGTCCGCCGGACAGGCCAGCGACATCGGCTGCGTCCTGTCCATCGGCTTCAAGCTCGTTCACCCGGTGAGGAGCTGGCTGAGGGAGACCATCGATCGGATACTCAAGATGGCCGACACGACCTTCGAGGAGTTTCGGGTGCTCAAGCCCGCCATCAAGACCATTACCGCCGCCGATTTGGACGAATACAGATTCAAGGTGTGCTTCGGCTCGTTTCTTTTCAGCTCGAGGAAAAATCGGATTTTCGCCCGAGACTAACTCGGTGTTTTTTTTATAAGCTGGAAGATCGGAAATTGATCGTCAGCGCAGAGTTGCTGACGGTCGTCGGCACCATTCTCTCGAAAAATCCAAGCGTGCTCAGCCTGAAGCAGGGTATGGACGAATTCTTCATAAGGAACGACGAGGGAGTCTTGGAGACGTCGGGCATGGCGGTAGCCGTCTGGACGCAGGAGGACTACTTTTACATGTTCGACCCGAAAGCCTGCGACATAAACGGTCGGCACGTACCTCTCGAGAGCAAAGGTAATTAAGCGGAAGGTGTAAGCTTTGAAAGCTCTCTGTCAACCGTTCCCTTTTTCGGGCACAGACGCGAAGAAGAACAAGAACGAGAAGAAGCCGATGGGCAAGAGCTGCATCATTCGCTTCCCCGAGATGAACGCCCTGTACAGCCACATCTTCGGCAACCTCGACCAGACGAACTCCGGCGACCTGTACACGATTCGCCGGGTGAGCGTGGAGGACGACCTGCCCGGCATGCGCAACTGGAACGAATTCAAGCCGGCGGCGAGGGGCAAGAGCTGGTTCCTGCAGGGCGTCATACACGGCTTCCACGAGAGCCTGCCGAACTACAGCCGCGGCAACCAGGGGATGGCGCTCTACATCAGTCCCGCGGTGAACGTCGAACTGGTGCCCATGGAGAGCTGGACGCCCAACGAGCTCAATCAGGCGATTCGGGAGGGAGACGCTTATTATAACTGGTGCATTCCGGAAAATCCGCAAGAGGTACTTGTGGCGAAATTTTTCTCGAGCCTCTTCTCTGTTCTCATTGTTTTAACCTTTCTTCCTTTTTTCCCCAGCAAGAGGAGAATAAGGTACGCTTATTTTATTTAGACGATGTCGATATAGTTTGGATTTCGAAAGGTTCTGCTTATACTGATTCATTGATATATCGATAGGACGATGGAACTTCTAGTGCTCCGGACAAAGTTTTGACGATAAGAAAATTGAAAAAATTCATGTACTTCAAGAGCCGCAAGGCCATGATCGAGATGAAGGGCGACGTAATTCTCGGGGATTTAAAGACACCGACAACGGCAGGCGTGCTGGATCTGAAGTCAGCGATACCGAAATTTTTCGAGACCGGACGATACGGCATAATACAATACCAGGAGCAGTTTTTCGCCATCTGGAAGTGCGAGGAAGTGCTGAGGGACCAGAGCAAGGAAGTGACTTATTACATGTACAACGACAGGCCGTCCGACGCTTATTTCAGATTGGTTTTGACGGACATAAAGAAGAAAGAGGGCAACGGCGTGGTTCTCTTGAGATTTACGGAAGTCGACGAAATTGCGGAGATCATAAAGAATACGTGGACCCTCGACCCCGAGGACGAGCTGCAACCAACTGCCTTTTACATCCACGAGGTGATCGTGAGCAGTATATCCCAGCCCATGGCGAAGGAGGATATCATCGCGGACAAACAGATCCCTCTGAAGCCCGAGCTGCGAAATTACACGGGCAAAGGCGACAACGCGGCGGTCCTGATGGGCCACTTCAGTCAGGGCGACGAGACGATTTTCAAAAAGGTAACGCGAGACTGCCAGCAGTCGGCGAACGCCCTGGTCACGCTGGGCATGACCAAGATCTACGATCCGTTCCTCTGGACGTCGGACATCGTCGACGAGATTCTGAAAATGGGCGACAGACTGACGCTCGACAATCTGTACAATCTCGGCGGCTTCGACGAGGAGGAGGCGACCTCCGCCAGGGAGTTCCTCTATCCTCACGAATTCGACCGCGATTTCCGTCTGGGAATCAACGAGCTGTCCATCGACGTGGACGAAGAAACGATCACAGCCAAAATGCCGGAGCTCTTGACCAGCTTGCAGGAGTTCTTTAAAGCGGGAAAGTCTTGCATTTTTAGAAGCCGCAAGGTGGGTAAACGACCGGAGCTTTTTCCTTGACTCGTGTTAAAAATCTTGATTTTCAGGTGATTCTGGCCATATGGAAGGAGGATCCAGTTTATTTCTCCATGGATCCGAAGGGCAAGGAAGCTGGCGTCGCGGCCGTCTACTGGTTCATGAATCTCGAGTCGCTCACCGATTTCTTGGCCGGATTCGTGGAGAATCCCGAGGGCGACTTCATTATCGACAGCGTCACGATAGACAATAAATACTCGGAGAAGAATAAGCCGGAGGAGGAACCTCTCATAACCGAGACGACTTGGTACGATTTCAATAAAGTTACCGAGGGAGTCTGGAAGCTGGACAGCGCGGCCTACCTCAAAATGAAAGAAGAGGAGGCGCAGAAGGGACCTCCCATGAAATTCAAAGGAGGAGACAGCAAGTCGAAAACGGATGCTAGCAAAGGCGATGACGGGGAAGCCAAGGACGAGGATAAACCTCCGAAACCCAACGAGACGGCTGCCATTTGCATAATGGCCATTGTCTTTTCGAGGGTAACGATTAAAAAACCGCGACGACTTTCGTGCAATTGATTTTTCCATTGAGAATCTCTGCTTTTTAGGTCTACGAGCCGCGTCACCTGAACCCCCAGGTTCTGGACGAAATCACCAACACCGGACTGAAGTTGCACGAGCGCAGCGCCGCGCGTCTGGGACCGGACGTCATTTCCCTTCGTCCCAGCGAAGTCATCACCGAATTCTTCCTCGCCAACCGCCGTATCAATCTGAGGCTGCAGGACTGCGTGCAGGCTGGAACGCTCGTCGGCGAGACTCCGAGGATTCAGAACATGACCAACGGCGTCACCAAGTTCTTCGAGAACTGCACTTCCGGATGCCTGACGCTCTCCGGAACCGTGAACGTGGGCATCTGGAGGTACGACGAGGACTACTACTTTTTCGAGCCGAAAATCTGCCTGCTGAGAATGGAGAGCATCGGCTCGTTGATAGAGCACTTGATAACCTACGCGGACACGCACGAGGACTTTGAGATCACGCGAGTCAGCATACTCGATTGGAACAAGCTGCCGCCGTGGAAGTTCGACCCGAGTCCAGCGGTCAGACCGTCCAATCTGCCGCCGATCAACGCCTACTCCCGATTATCAGGTATAATATTCTGCTTGCAACGTATAAGTACGTACGGTAAACTCGTCTTCTCAACGTGACTTTTCGCGCGTTTTTCGTAGGACAAGCCAGGGCGATTTTGCGAGGATTCACTCACCAGGCTTCGGATGTATTTGCCGAAAATATTCGCGGCCAGCAAACGGCGGCCAATTGTATAGTCGCTGTTGCGATGTCCGTTATTAAGAGTCCCATAACTTGGTCGCGCAAGACTCTCGATGAGATCCTCGCCTACGGCATTCAGCTTCACCGTGAAACTTTGAAGACGACCACTAAACTAACCAAGCTGCAGCCACCGGAAATCGTCAGAATCTTCCACATTGGGGTCAACGTACTGGCGGCCGATATCGAGCCAGCAGTCGTCACAGGTTATTTTTTCGCTAATTCTATACATATCACCGTTCCGAGCGAGCGATCTAAAAACTAGCCGTTTACATTATTAGGCCTCGTTCAAAATCCTCCTCCGCCTCCGGAAGAGAAAGGAAGAAAGAGCAAGCCGAGCAAAGGAAGAAAATCGTCGGAGGGTAAAAAAAAGTCGAAACGCGTTCCGCCGCCGCCGCCGCCTCCCGTTCTGTTGGAACAGGGCCTCGATCAGTTTTTCGAGAATTACAGCGCCGGGGTTCTAGTTGTCGGGCGTTACATGGTGGCGATCTGGAAAGATTCCGGAGTATTTTTCATCTACGATCCGCAAGCGAGAAACGAAGAAGGTTCGGAAAAACGTCCTTTCTTTTTTCATTCTCTCGTCAGAACAATCAGAAACGTTTTATCACAGGATTCAAAACGGACAACGTGACGGAAGCTGCGTCGTGCGTGCTTTGGTTCGCTTGCAAGGAGCCCTTTTACCAGCTGATCATGAACAACATTGCCGAGGAAGACGCGTACTCCAAGTTCGACATCCACAGAGTCGTCATAAGAACCATTCAGATTGAACCTCTACCTTCTCCAGCTGGGTACAAAGCAGTCAACGAGAACACAGTGTGAGTGAATTAAAGTGATATAGCGTAGATTATTATTACGATTAGAAAAGGTCGATTAACAAACAAAAATCGATTTACAACGACAACAGGAGCGGGCCAAAAGACACGTTCTGCCCAAGCCCGCCGATCATCCCCACGGACCCGAGGGTCAAGTGCGACAAGCTGGACGTCGATCTGGAGTCCTCTTTCGAGCGAATCGACGACGAGCTGAGCATCATCCTCGGTCGAACTCACATGGGCGCGCGCAGCTTCCCGCTGGAGAATCGCGGCTGCCAGAGCAGCGCGATCGCCGCGGTGGCGATCGTAGTCGCGGCCCTGCACGCCCCGTCCACCTGGACGGCCTGCCTCGTCGACGCCATACTCAAGTACGGCGACATCTATCACGCGGAGTGCGCGCGTCTCGCCTGCCCGGGCACGCGGAATCTCTCGCCCAGCGAGCTGCTGGAGGTGCTCGTCGTCGGCGACGTTCGAGCCACGATTCGATTGCGCAGGAACGTCACGGCCGGCATCACTCTCGACTACGACCTGGCGAACTCGCTGAAATTGTTCTTCAAGACGAACGTCTTTGGCATTTTGCACACGTCGAACTACGCGATCGCCGTCATGGAGCATTGGAGTAAATATTACTTTTTGGACCCGTCCGAGAAGAATCGCTTCAAGAAGGGCTTCGAGGGCGCGGCCTGTCTCATAAAGTGTGAAAATTTATATAAGCTCGCGAAAATTGTAGTCCAAATATGTGCGTTTAAGGAGCCGACGGTATATACTTTGAGTGGCGTCGAAGTCTTAGATCTCCACTTCTTCACCAGATGACTCGTTCTGTTCTTGTTTGGGAAAAAAATTTTGTAAATATCGTGTAACGCAAATAAATTAAATACATTTAACAAAGATATATTGCTGAAACTTGGAGAGGAGGGAAGGTTAATTTCGTAATGAATACGATCAACTAGCAACAACGTTCTCAAATTGCTAATTTTATTTATAGTTTTATGACACAAATCACTTTTAGCATCTACATGAGTAGGAGTACAAGCTACACGAGAATGAATTTGATACAGATCACTTATTAGCGTAAATACAATGTCTCAATTACATGCTATGAACTAGATACTTAGAAAACACTGTACAACGCAACCGAACTGTCGGGCATACTTTACATATAATACAAGCGCGCCCAAAAGCGAGACAAACTCATTCGATCAGTCGTTCGTTTTAGGGCGCGCGCTTTTAATTCTTCTTCGCCTTTTCCCACTGGCTATGCAAGGCTTTCGATTCTCTTTTTTCTATTTATTTTCTTTCTCCCTCTATATTTTTAATCGCATATTTCAAATTCGCAATTCGTAATTCGGTCAAATTACAAAGTTATACTTTACGAGAGGAAAGGCGAGCGCATCGTCGCTTCCACTTTCTCTCATTATAAAAACGTACATCTCGTATCGGCCGAGAAAACAACAAAAAAATCTTTTCCTCCTCGAGCTAGTCGAATAGGCCACCACGCAGTTGGCACGCGCACGGAATCACTACTCTCCGCTCTAGGCGGCAAGCTCATATACACACAGACATACATTATATTGGTACATTTTTCGTAATTATGTTTCTCTTGCCGCTTTTTTATTTGCCATTCTCTATCCTTCCCTAAATCTTTTTCCTCGTATCTCTGCTTTATTTTCTTTGTTTGTCCTTTTTCTTCGCCTCGAGGAGATACACCGCCGTATGAGAATATTCAAAAACACTTTTAATGCTTTCAAAAAAATTACTCTTTTGTTTACAATTACTTTTAATTACGTATATAGAAGTTACGTACAAAGATTTCCCATTTTCAAAGCTCGTGTACCTCCCTTACGAAGATTAAATCTGTACGCATTTGTTTCTTCAGTCTCGAGTCTAAAGTTCGATGTCGCAGCGGTGAATGTATTATTGAAAAAGAGTAAGAACCTGCGGATTTTATGACGTCCTTGTATACATGTTAAATGCTGAATAATGGAAAAGAATGGAAGACTATGCAATCGCCGTACTTTTATTTAACTGTGTGTACAGTGACGATTGTCAATAAAATTCTTGGATGCACGCCCTTTGTTCCGCAAGCTGTTTCTCTTTTCAGTTTTTATAATTTTATTTATTGATTCGGGTATCACACTTTCATAGCCCTGTGAATGTCGAAATTAAATTCGCAATTGGCGCACAATGCCACTAAGAAAACACTTTAACTTGCATAATTTTTCTGTCAACCTTTAATCGGTAACTAGATCTCAGCATGAAACGAAATTTAACTATTAAAATTAAAATGCAATATCAATGAGTTTCAGGGGCCTTTTGAATATAAAAAGCAGATTTTTAAGAAGGCATCTGAAAACACTTGATATAGCTAGTAAAATTTAGTATCGAGTCTTCGCATTCACAAGAGAAGCTAAAAAGAATGAACGAGAACGAGAAAAAGTAATAAGGGGAGAGGATACGCAACAATGTTGAATAATATTAACAAAATTAAACTTTTTTAAGGCCTTTCTTAAAAATTTTTTATAAAAATTTCTTAATCCTTTAAAATCTTTACATGGAAGTAATTTTCTTCCACATTCTGTGCATAAAAGTCTTATTTCTTGGCTATATATATTTAGTACAAATAAAAACTTTGTTTATGTATATTTTTTCGTTAAATAAAAAGTAATAAAAAACTATAAAACGATAGATAATTCACTAAAACGTAAAACACAACTAAGACTTTAACGCCTTAAAACAGTTCAAGCATACAATTTTTTTAATGTTACACACTTAATGCAGACAGAGTGACGGCAATGTAAAAAAAAATTATTGGTATTGTTGGCATGATGTCATTATGGCACGTTTAGTTTACTATTCAATGACGGGTTACAGCATTTTATGTGTTTTTCTCTAAATAGACATTATATTCAGTCAAGAAAGTTACTTTCCCAACACTATACACATTCAAGATTTACTCCCCTTTTTCGACCCGTCTAGCATGTACAGCATTTATCATCGTCGCCAGTCCTCCATTGCACTTTCCCATTTTCACAATAAATGCATCTTAAACGTATTTATTATATACAATTAGCTGCATTCTAATGAACCTTCGTACATGCCTTCTATTGCGTGTTTTTGGTTGGTGAAATGGTAAAATAGAACTGAAAATTTCCCCAGAAAAGCACACACACAAAATTGCACCGAAAGCTCGTAGCGGTAATTATAAAATTTTTCTTTTCGCAATAAGAGCTTGATTTGCACTCTGATCGTGCATATATCATAGATTTTTCTCTTTTGTAAAAAAAAGGAACAAAAACGCAATAACTGGAAAGTCGAATTTCGCACCAAAAATTTATAAAAAATCGTACTAATAAGAATTGCACCGATGCAACAAACGTAACCAGAACGAGCACGCTAATACGTTTACAAAGCAAAAAAAAGATGTAAAAAGTCTTTTCTCATTTGATCCTTCAGCGCCATGGTATATTTAACAGTCGCAAACATATCATCTCTGCGAGCATCTTGCAATATTGTTCGTTCGGTTAAACATGAATTTATCGCTTGACAGACGCAACGTACGCGAATCTAAACCGGGAATGTGAAAGAAAGTGATGCGGCAGAGGGAAGAGGAGGATGGTACTGAAATCCTTTTGGCCGGTTTGTGCGCGTGCGAGCGAAAAATAAAGGAATAAAAATGAATAAAAATTGCAAATTTGAAAGAATTCTTAAAAAACTACTTTAGACTAAAAGTATTAAATGATCTAATAAAAAATTTAAATCGCTAGAATTTAGCATCTCTAGACAATAATAATGGAAGACTTAAAAGCAAGCTAGGTTAAAAAAAAAGAAAAAAAAGCGCTCAGCTTGCGCGGACGAGTGAGGCGGGACGAGGGAAGGACGCTGCTGCACATAGACTTTGAAAAAAAATAACAAAGGAATCGGTAGTGAAATGAATGGGCAGTAGTATGAGGAGTAATAATAATAAACGACGGCTATCGCGTAATCCTTGAGCTAACGTCTGCTGTCCGCTATCTAGACTCCTAATAGAATATAGTACCTGGCACAGGAACATGACTTGGTCAGTCATTGGCATCACAACGTAAGAAGGACAACTCGGGTCCTGAGTATTTGTGCGTCGCGTCGCGGCGGTCGGTGCAGGCTGGCCGGCGCGACCTGCGAGCTGCAGCCGGGGCTACGTGACGCTAATCGCGGGATTGGAGGGCTGGGGGCCCGGCTCCGTCTTGATGCACTGGCCCGTCAGCTGGTTCACGCTCAGCGGATTGTTGATGTCGTGGGGATTCGTCCCCACGGGGTTGCGGTGCGGCGTGGCCGGCTGCTGCTGATGTGGCTGCTGCTGGGGCTGCTGGGGCTGCTGCTGCTGCTGCTGCTGCTGGGGCGGCTGGTGGCCGCTGGCGCTGCTGGGCCCGACGACCACGGGCGGCGTCAGCGGACAGGGGCTGGCCAGGCTCGAGGGCGAGGGCAGCACCAGCGACGGGCTCGCCAGACTAGATAGGCCCGAGAGGCCGCCGGGGCTGCTGAGCGACTCGTCGTCCTCGGGCGTGCCCGCCTCGCCCACGCTGCCCAGGTTGTCCTCCGAATGCTCATCCTCGGCCTCGCCGTCGCCGTCGCCGTCGCCGTCTCCTCCCTCCCCCATGTATCTGATACATTTCTTCTTACGCCTGCAAAGGATCGAGAAGGAGATTAGTGACCGAACGTGCCGGTGAACTACACCTAAACAGTATACAGCTCCGCAGCACAGTTAATTCGTTTAAAAAAATAAATCTAGTGTACACATGTATACACGACCATATCTCTCTGTATATGCATGCGTGCACCTACGATGGAACTCAGGGGCGCAACTAAGGGATACGGGCGTCTGATATTCGCATGCTTACGTCTCTCCTTTGTCAACAACAAAATCAAATCAAATCACTCGCTGCAAAAAATGCCATGCTCAATACTCAGAGAACGAAAAGAGGGCTAGAGTCTGTGTGTTAGGCGGACAAGCGTTTATATTGAGTGAGTAGGAAAGATCGACAGTGTCGCACACACTTGGCGCAGCAAGAACATTCTGATGTGCGAGCCGCGTAGAGAAAACCGTACATCTAACAAACAACGTAAACAACATCAACAACAGCAACAACAACAGCAACATCATCAGCAACAACAACAACAACAACAGTAATAGTAATTTTAGGTGGGTGTGTGCAGTGTCTGCAACGCGTGACTCGATCGCGTCGACGAGGCAGCTTTTCAGACAATCAGCGGCAATGCAGTCGGGACATTTTCACCGCTCTGCCATTGGCTCTCATTATTCATCTCCCAGGCGGGAAAAGGAAATCGACGCCGCGATCAAGCTTGATCTTTCGCAAATAGAATAGGAGGGTAGTAAGTAGAGAAAACACGTCCACGCGGCGCTCCAGCAAAAGATGCCTTCCTGCGCGACTCTAAAGCGTTATGCTTACACTATTGGCAAAAGAAACACTGTTCATATCTATATGGAAATGGTAAAGATCATAATTATTAGAGAAAAACTTGCTAAATACACATAATTTTACAAATCAAAATCAAAAAAGAAAACAGAAACAGAAAAAACACATCTTTTATATTATGCCGGTGAACGTACGAGTTGCCATGCTAAAAATTAGACAAAAATGTATAGCTATTAAAGTAACATGTATGTAATATAGTAGAGTATGTAATATATGTTTACAATAAAAAAGTCCGTATACAGTAAAAGTATAAAAATCCGCAGCAGTTATGCGCGTGCAGGGCAACAGAGGCGTACTCACACGCTCATAACCGCGAGTGACGGTTGTAAAAACATGTAAAAACTGTAAAGAAATTAACAGAGAGAGAGAGAGAAATATATAGATGATGTATAATAACAATAACTGTAAGGTAATATAATAAAAAATGAGCCATGCTGAGGGCAACACTGAGATAAAAATGAACTAAAAAATCAAGATGGACTTGAAAAATAAAAAGAGTATGTAAAATGTAAAAAAATAAACAAAGTAGAATAAGCCGTAAAGAGCCACAACAATGAGAAACAATGCGAGCATATGGCGGGCCCCTCGCTTCCCTGCTCCTAAGTTGCCTTGGTTCGCGCGCGCGACGCTCGAGATAGCGAGCTTTCCGAGGCGGACACGGTGAGTGCGAGACCTGGTCTCAAGTCGATCAGCAGCTTCGGAACGAGGGAAGCGAGCTTAGGCCCCGCGCTTGGCTTGAGTGTCGGGACTGACCACTGTTTTAAGAAGAAGTGTTGCAGTAGAAGGGAGGCGATAGGCTTGACTAGAGATTAACATAAGTGGGTTCTTGCTGAGGCGAGGAGGCGTTGGAGGCGGTGTTGGCGTTCGGCGGGACCGGCGGAGCGGCGCTGCTGACGTGAGCCTGGGCCTGACCGGCCCCACCGCCCCCGGCCCCGCCGACGCCGCCGCCGGCGCCACCGCTCCCCGCGCTACTCCCCACACCGTGATGGATTATGCTCGCGTGGATGCCCATCCCCGCTCCATGCTCCACTGGGCTGCCAAAACCAACCACCAGCCATTAAAGGGGCGCTCCAAGAGAGCTCGAACAGATCGAAGGCCCATCTTTCCTCTCCTTTCGTCCCAAAAGTCCTCTCTCTCTCCTCTCTCGCTCTCCCGCTTTCTCCCGCCGCCGTCTTCGTCAGCCACACGCGCTCGGCGCCGTCAGAAAATATGTCTCTCCCCCCCTCCCTCCCGTCATCGCGTCAGGGCTCGCCCCTTTAATGAGCCGAGTGGCATTTAACTACGATACGAGTCTGCGTACCAGCAGGCCCAGCTTGCGGGACCGGAGCGCGTCGAAGGCGCGAAGTAGCTTCGACGGGCTCCGGCGACGTCTTTTCTCTTACTGCGCAAAACCCTGGGCTCCGCATCTAAAGACATTACTATTTACAAGCAGTAGACGATAGAAAAGGCGCGACTCTATTTTACCCGGCACTATTACAAGGTGATGAGGAAAGATAGAAAAGTATTTCTGCTTTGGAAGACACATTTTCTGACGAATATAATATAGCATATCCCCGTGCACTGCATTACTCTTAAAATCTCTTACTCGTTCAAACATATTCGCCCATGTGGATGACGAAAACTTTCAAGCGTTTGCTTTACTTTTCTCGTTACTTCAATTTGATTTTTCAAACTTGCAGCTTTACCAGGAGCAAAGCACGAGTGAAGAAAAAAATTTAATTAACCTTTCCTCGTGGTAAGCTGCTTATTATTCCAAACCAACTAGTTTTCTACTCTGAATTCCAAAAGGAGAGAAAAAATGTACATTGGCAAATTTTTAAAGTTTTATCGCAGCAAGGTAAGTTCGTTCAGTGCGATTACAATTGTATTACTTTGTAGCGACAATCATAATAAAGCGAATGACGTACCTGCAGGGCTTGCACCATTGAGTTTGTTGGTCCAGTCCAAACCTTGCTCGACACTTTTTCATGTTATTACCTAAGAACATAAAATCGTATTAGTATACTCGTTTATCCACACCAAAGTATATATAAAAACGTGATTGACATTCAGCATTCAATGTTTCGGCAACAAAATGCTTGAAATGTTTTAAAGCGAAATACTTGAAATGTTAAGTGTCAATCGCGCAAAGATAATAAAAAAAAACAGCAGAGCAGAATGAAGTAATCGCATTTGATAAATGACAGAGAAAAGAAAGATGGGACTAATACGAGTAGACAATTTAATTATACAGAGGAGGATTCATTCAGCAACGGGTAAGGTGTGACTTTAATGATGGTGTGTGTAATAATTTCCTTTTTTTTCAAGCAAAAGAAAAATAGCTACTGGTGCAGGTAAACAGTTGTTTTGTAACGTGTACTAATTCGTGCTTGAACTTTATTACAAATTTATGCCTCGTTGCATCTTCCCGAAACGTCTTTCGAATGATTCGTCGAATCGAACGCCGTTTAGAGGAAGAGCACGAGGTGAAAACAAAAAACTGTAAAATTAAGCAAACTTCTGACGTAAACGTGCATTAAATTTGAATTGCAAAAACCTCTGGTTTAGTGCTCTAAAGAAACGTTAAATGCACAAATACTTTGTTCGATTTGTTAAGCATTCTTGAGAACACGCTCCAAATTGCTTGAAGAAAATATTGAAGCAAATTAATAAAAAAAATAAAAAAAAAAAGAAACTACGTTTGTGTTGAAATATAAGCTTATAGGTGTACAAAAAGATGTCGAAAATATTCATATAAACAAGTTTTAGTTGGGGATCAAGCTTGAAAGGGTACAGCAAAACAAGAGGATTGGCAGATGTGCAGGAGGAAAGGAAGTGGAGGCAACTGGGAGGTAAAGGGAAAACATGAAATATCGAGACTATTGATACTAATGGGAGATATAAAATAGGCTAACGAAATAAAATGTAAGAAAGAGAAGGTAGTCTTGAAACGATCAAAGGAAAAAATAGAATTGAAAAATATTTACACATAAAGAGAGAGAAAGAGAGAGAGAGAGAGAAAGAAATGTAGTGTAAGAAATAGAAAGAGAGAAAAACGTAAGTAAGTAAGTAAGTAAGATGTAAGTAATTAAAAAACAGAGCATAGAAATACTAAGAGAAATCAAACGCTTCAGGATTGTCTGAATTGCGTGGAGTAGGTCCCTGTAAAATGCAAGATGGCCAGCGTCCCCAAAGTTGTATACGTATAATAATTTATATAATAAATGTAGTATAATATGCATGTGCGCGTGTGTGCACGTGTATCATTGTACTTTTGTCGAAAAAATATATATATATACTGTCTATTATATACTATATATTGCCATTGGTATAAGAGTTGTTGGTGTGCGCGCAGCAGCAGCAAAGACACACACGCTCACGCACGACATTGGTGTATTATATGCGATATTGATATGTATGTAAATATATATATAAAAATATATAACAATATAATAAATATACATATCGACCCAAAACCCCGAAACGGGGGAAAACATGCAACATAATGTATAAAGTGTAATAGGTATAATGTAATATATAAAATGTAATTAATAATGAAAAAAAAAATCAATATATTAATATAATTATAACAGTATATAATATATTAGGGAAGGGTTGTATCGAGGGCTATGGGGGATGTGGGAAAAGTATAAAAGAATGTGTGGAGCGAGGCATTGTGAATACCTCCAGGATCACTGTTTGTGTCTTGTTTGCGCTTCCTCTTCTTAGTTCGGTTGGTATTTGCGCGGGAAGACCAGTCAGGGTACAGCTGCATGTGCAACTGTCTCTCCCGGCGCGCCAATTCATAATACTTGGCCTGTTCGTCTCGCCCTAGCGCGTGCCACTACCGAGAGAGAGAGAATCAGAACACTTGTTTTAAAATCATTTTTCACAATGACTCATTTCGCTAACATTTTTTTTTTTTTTTTACTTTTTTTGCTTTTTTTTTGCTTTTGCTCTTCCTTATCTACTTTCTTTTCAGTTCTATTCATTTTTATTTAGATCAAGGCAATCAAGACTAAAAGTTCCACTAATGCTACTGCCGCCACCCGTTTACTTTTATATATATATATATATCATTTCAGTTTCAATTGGCTGCTTAGGCTCGAGTTAGATAACTATGTAAAAAGGCTTTTTATCTAGATTTTCTCTATTGGCTTGTTATTTATTGCATTAACCTACTCAGTTAAAGTACAACAGCATTTCACTAAGACATTGGGGTCCCTACTTTCCGTTTCAAGTGCTAGAAGAACAGCCTAAAATTGTCCCAGTCACGCGCCTCGCTTTCATTACCAAGGCCGCTCGAAGAAAGATGAAGAAATCGCAATCTCTTTCCTCTTCCTTCGTCTTTCTTCGCGCCTCGGTAACTCCTGGAAAAAAGAATGACAACAGAGCTTGCCGACACGTAGGATCGTCGTCTTGTCTCGGCCGGCTTCTAAAATACGAACACGTGCAAGCAATAGAATTGGGCGAATTTCCGGCTTCGATCACTACGGTCTTTTACCTGTCAACTGTCGTGAACGTTCATTCGAAAGCTGCGAGCGACAATTCGCTCCAGTTTTTATCATCTTTCAACTTTTTCCTGAACGCTCGGATTTAAAAATATAAAGTCAAGTACTTGGAAACAAATAGAGACCAAAAATGAAAAACTTGGCTGATTTAAAAAAAAAAAAAACAAAAAAAAAAAACTTGTGTAGTTTTTCCATACGCTTCTTAATTGCTCGAGAGCTTAATTGGCTTGTTTAGCCTTTTGACTGTTAGCTCACTTTGTGCAGGCTTAACCTGCGTAGTAAACATTATGACTAGATCTAAAATTTATCTTGTAGCACACAATAATTACTATAATAAAATGATACATTTTCTCGACTGATTTGACGAATACCGCTTTAGGGAGTTGGCCAGATATGCAATTTAAAGAATGTAGAACGCGGATAGAAGAGAGATAGAAAGAGAGATATATACTTTGAGCGCTCCACAAAATTCCCCACAGACAATCCAATCCAATCGCATAGAGAAATTCATTGTAAAGTTAAGGTACACGTTCAATTTTGCAGTGCAACGTTTCAGTGCTTACGACACCATTTAGTTGCTTTACAAATCACACGTGATATATCATTCATCATCATTACCGTCGTCGTCAAAGAGAGTACAGAAAAAGAACTGAAACAACGAAAAGAGAAACGCAGAGAGACTTTGATCGTTTCAATTGAACCAACAGGTAAAACTATAGTGATTATTGAAATATATATATATGTAGTATATATATGCATGAATTAAGGGCCTGCTGTTCTAGCACTGGAAAGTGGTACCTCCGGTGGGATCCGCGGATCGCTCTTTCTTCCTCTTCTTCTTCTTGCTGCCGTATCCGTAGTTATCCCTGGCACTCCAACCGGGATATCGTTGCTGATGAAGTTGGCGTTCGTGCCTGGCTGCCTCATAATACCGTTGCTGCTCCTCTCGGCTTAGCGAATGCCACTGTGTACCCCGAAAAGCGTTCAATTTTTGCCAAAAATATGTACCCCTCATTTTTTTTTTTTTTACTTTTTAAATTACAAGAAAACAATTAAAGCCTTATTTTGGCAAATGTGATGGGCATCTTCCCTTGCTCTTATTATTAGCTTCCTCAGATCCCACCTACAATGCTTTATTAGTTTCAAGGTACTAACTTGGGTTAGTTGTATCAAAAAATTTCTCTTTGATTTTTCTCTAAAAAAGCGTTAGACTACATGCGTTTATTTTCTTTTTTCTCTTTTGACCCTTGAAGCTTCATTATCTGTACAAAAGTTTTACTTTAAAATCAAATTTTTGCCAAGGCTTGATAACAAATACTACAAACATCTCATTGATTCCCAGCAAAAAATTGATTTCAAATTTTATCACATTTACATCAAGGCTAATTTACAATAATAAACAAGAACTATACAGCATCTATAGTGAAAGATTTAACTCTCGTTGCCTCGATGTAAACTCAATCATGATACAAGCTTGGATCAACTTACCCTTCTTCCTAAAATTTGGTTTATTGCAGCACTTTCTTTTAAGGTACATTCTGCCACTACCTTGGCCCTCATCTCCTTCATATACAGCATAAATGCATTCAAAGGCTTCTTTATGTGAGGTTTCTTTTTGTCTGGAAAAAGAAAATTTTTAGGTTAGTTTGAAATTTTTCAAAAATTTTAAATCAAGCTTTTTCTTGTTTTTGCATTAAATGTACTGTACTTGTTATAGATTGTGAAAATAGTTGTGAAAAAGTTTGTCATTGGCTTAGAACATTTATAATAAAAAAAAAAGAGGTTAGAATTCTAATCAAGCGTTGCATTAGAAAAGTAAAAAAAATTGATGAACAAGTAAACTGAATCTTCTGACTCGGTATACCTTGATTATTTTGTTGTCCTGTATCTTGGTTTTTTGTGTTGTCAGCAGGTAACGAAGAGGAATTTTTCTGTTCTATCGTAGACCTGAAAAAGCAAAAGTTGAATTAGAAAGCATAATTTAGCCATACGATTGATTCACAGCAATGGTTACCGTTTAAACAGACTTTGTTTATTATCATTATTTGTTTGTTCATGTTTGGCAGGGGGCAAGGGATAAGAGAGTAGGGAGTTGGGAGAATTGCACAGCTGTTCGTTCAAGTTACTCAGAGATCCATCGTAGTAGGGTTGAGGTAGACTGACTGGGTTTCGAAGGAAGTTGGGAGGCACAGACCAGCTGAACTGCTGCCACATTCGGTGCCTTGCCTCAACCATTGCAAGCAGTTGCATAAAGTTTTGCTGAACGTTGTAGGGACTAGGAGAGACAGAGTTCCTGAGCGCAGAGGCATTGGACATTTGCATGACGCTGCTCATGTAGAGAGCGGTGAGGAGCTTTTGGTCCGCGGCGGGCATCCCGGACTCTGCCGACTTGACGGCGTCCTGCAGGATGGCCATGCTGTCTTCTATTTTGGTCTCGGCCTTGTCTTCCTCGGCCTGCTTCAGTAGCGGCGATGCGCTCCTCTCGTTGGCTTCGGGCTCGCAGGCGTTGTCGCTATCCTTCTTTATGACCAAGTTCAATGGTTCCAGGCATTCGGGCTCCATCGCCTATCACTAGAGTTTCTTTCACTGAATAATCTTTGGCATGCGAACATTCACGATCGACGGCGCACTGACTATAAACAAAGGAGCGAGTCCTCCATGGCGAGCTAATTCTCCTCGGCTCGGAGGCGGTTGGCACAGTTTCCACTCGGCATCATCCCTTGCTGGGGCTCCCCCGGTGGGGCACAGCCTCTTTGTCCGTCGTAGCTCCTCTCCTTCATCTCCTCGGCGGGCTGGGCTCCTCCTGACTAGGTCCGGCTCGGGGTGCATTGCCGCTGCTTAGGACTCATCGGCCCGTCCTTTGGCTCGTCCGCGGCGCGCCATGGCAATATCTTTGAAGAGCGATGTTTCGATTGATTATCCGCGGCGGTGGGCGGCGGGTGCACGGTCCGTCGGCCCATCATTGCAATTCATGGCGCTCCGCTATCTCCCTCTCTGTCTTTCTCTCTCTATAACTGCGTCTGTGCCTCCCACCCCCCGGCACGCTCTCTAGTATATAATTCGCCCGGGGGGGTGAAAATCCCATTTTTTTTGGCGGGCCTCGGCTGCTGCCGCGGCGCTGCCGTCGCGAGGACGCCGCGACGGTCGCGGCGGCGGCTCTCTCTTTCTCGGGACGGAGGCCCGTCTGTCCAGGAGGCTCGCAACAAGTTGCACCCTGGGCCGCTGGGGGCCCGTCGCAGCGCCTTTAGCAATGAAAATTAGAGGCCGCTCAAGAGGGTAATGATCAATACGCGCGGCGGTGGCGGCGGCTTGGAAAGAGAGAGAGAGAGCATCAGCGAGAGAGACAGAGACGGAAGGCGGAAGAGCACGGGCGCAGACGCCCCCATTCGATCAGAGTTATGCGGCCGTTGATGCGCCGCGACGACGAGGGCTGGGGGGCTCTCTCGAGCAGCATCAGCCTTCTCCGTCTGTCCGTCGGTCCTTATCCGGCTGCGCGCGGCCTCGAGGCAGCCCTCGATCGGGTGCTACCCTCGCACGGCTGCCCTTCCAACTCGGCGGTGGCGGCGGTGGTGGCGACCCTTCTTTATCGTTCGCCGCGACTGCTTCTCTCTCTTCGATCCTCGGCCCTCGACGCTGTGCACTTGTCAGGATTCGCCTCCCCCCGCAGCAGTTCTCGCTCTTATCGGTAATGGACTGCTCGGGGGGTGGAAAAGGCGGGAAAAGGTACAAGGATTATCGACGGCGGGACAGGGGACGGCAGCTTCCTCTTGCTCACCTGTGATTGTGATCCAGGGTGGAGTGGTCCGCCTTCGGGGCGGAGGAGACCAGAGCGTGCGACGCCAGGGCGTGGGCGTGTGGACTCAGGCCGGGGTGCGGGGGCATAAGGCTCGTCGGCGAAAACCGGTAGAGATCGCTGTAAAGAGAAGGCAAAGTATGAAGCTCGTCGATTACGTTGACTCGCAGCAGCAGCAGCTCCTCGAGACTCGCTTACCTGGGTAAACTCGAACTAGTGATGGGTAGACTCGTGGGGTAGGGACTTCGGAATCCAGCGCTCGCCGGGGAGATCGGGTACATGCTCGGCGTGTGCCTGGAACGTGAAAATCACACTGGGGATTAGCGGATCGATGGCTCTCGGCCGAAAAACAAAAAAAAAAGGAAGAGCGAGCTAATTGAGGAAAGAGGGCGTAATCGGCCGTGAAAAATCTCAATTCGGGCCGGCTCGGGCAGAAAGCAAATAACAAGTATATATACGAGAGAGCTTCTAAGCGAGTCCGCTCGAGTGCCCGTACACGGTCTAATAGACCGGAACTGAGAGGATGACCGTCTGCTCGATCGCCTGTTTTCCTCCTCCTCCACCCCCCTCCCGCGGCACTCGAGCGGCCACGCCGAGATGCCCGCTTTCGCGACTTTCCGGCTCTTTTCTTCCAGGCGTTCGAGAGGGGGCCAATTAGATTCGGGTACTTACCAGGAAGCGGCGACTTGCGTCATTTCCGGGCTGAGCATCGGATAGGGGTACTGGCCCGTGGAGAACGGGTACATCGGCGCCCTCGTCAGACCTAGAAAAAGAGAGAATTGCTTTAGTTGGACGTCCCGGCTGTAGGAGGGAATTTATTCCCCATTACTCATCGCGGCGCGCCCTCAGCTTTTTATTCGCTCGCTTAACAAATCTTTTCTCTCCCGATTGTGTCGCCCGCTTGTGCACTCGACTTTATTAAACGTATATAAATTACACATCCCACATGAAAATTTTACGACTGTATTTTAATCCCGCGCGCCGATGCGGATAAATTTTCATTCCCGCGCGCCCCGAGTTTAAGGGGATATCGCGCGCGCTTTGAAAGCGTAATCTGTTTGAACTGCTGATTCGAGGCAGTCCCGCGCGGACCGACGGAAGGAGAGTTACATATTTTTACAGGGCGCTCTCGCCAGGAAACGCAAATCCACGTGAGCTCCCGCGTCTGTTTATAGAAAGATCGCAAGAAAAACACGAGAGAGAGAGCCCGTCCAGCTGGGGGAGCGCGGAGCGAGGGTGTATTCAGCATGAACGGCATTTAGGCAAGATCAAAGAAGCGCCCGGGCCGACAATCAGCCAAATCTCCGGAGAGGGGACGTATATATATTTGGATATTACGAGGGGGTGGGTGGGGGGCAGCACCGAACGATCGATTTGTCGTGGACAAACACGAGCGGCGCATCGACGGAAATTGATCGGCACACCGCACTCGGCGAGTCGCGCGACCGCATTTAATGCCCCGTTATAATATTAGAATCGCGTGTTTGGCCTCGGTCAACTGTCGGTGCGCGCGCGAGAACAGGTGTCAGCTCCGCTCTCTGTACCGGCGAGTCTTTGTCGGCGAGCGACGCGGGGGGCTGTAATTGCCGCGGGATTTCGGGCTTTTCATCTTGATACGCGGTGGTGTTTCGCGCGCAAAGCGATTCGCGCCCCGTTTATGCTTTTAATTTCGGCGATAACTCGGCGCCGGTCTTGTTAGGAGAAGGGGAGATTGAAAGAGCAATAATTTGCGCGAGGGAGCGAAAGAAAAAAGAGCGCGCGCCTTTGAGCTCGCGTTCGGCGCGTCGGCGCAAAATCCGGCCGAGTAATTACGCGACTATTAACTCCGGTTACACGTTAACGAGGAAATGAAACTCTAGGCGCTGCAGGCGGCGAGTTTTCCGGCGCCTCGGCGTCACGCGCGCGAACCTCGCCCGCGAGAGACGAATGGCCGACGACGCTCTCTCTCTCTCTTGCGTGCGCGCCTTTGGCAATGAAAATAATTGGCTCGCGCGCGAACACGCCGGAGGGGGAAGAGAGGCGCGTGGCGAAACTTGACGAAGCCAATATAAGCGCGCGCGCGGTTTTACGTAATCCCCGCAAGTCCAAGTCGGCGACCCCGGGACTCGCCGAGCGTCCCACGGGCGATTTCGGTCAAGGCGAATGGAACGGCAGCGCGTGGCTTTTCGCGATCGGGCCACTTGCCAAGCGGCCGCCCCCCGCGGAGAGCGCCAAAGCGGCTCCCCAAAGGCCGATCCGGCCTCTAATGAGGCTGCGGATAGCTATCTGGCCTTTTTGCCGCCGCGCTTGTGTAACTCGCCGGATAAGCGCTCTACAACAATTCTGCGAGTTTCCTCGGCGGCGCGCTTCTCTCGATTGCGCGTTACGCAAGGCGAGCAGAGGCGGCACAGTCCTTCGCGTATTAAAAATGCGCCGGGTAGAGTATAAGGAGTGGGCGGCGGCATCAATCGATCGGCCGCGCGGAAACTGGGAATTACCAGGAGACTCGACTCCGGGCGGAAAAGAGGAAAAAGAGAAACAGAGAAAGGGGAGGTTCCGCTCGTAATATCCTGGCCGAATCCGCAGGTTCCGTCATGTGTGCTTAATCACTTTCCAGTCGACTCGGCAGTCTGCAACCCCATTATCGGCGCCTCGCCACCCGGAAAATTACTCTTTTATTCGCGAACAAGCAGCGAGAGAGAAAGAGAGAGAGAGAGCTGTACCGGCAGTTTTCAGCTCGCCTCTTCCCACTTTTGCTTCTCTCCCGCCTGGCCTGCTTCCTTCCATGGAGTCGAGTAGCGCTCGGCAGCTCTCTCTCCCTTATTTTCTTCGCGTGCGGCTCCGGCGGAGAACGAGCAGAGAGAGAGAATCGCGGCTATAGTCGGGGAGCGATCGACGAGGAATAAGTAAGACGGCAACTGCGCAGCAAGAAAGGACTAATCGAGCGAGCGCCCGCTTCGAAATCGAGCAGCCGTGCACTCGAGGCTCTCTGTACGGCTTACTTCGAGCGCGATGTATTCGCCGAATATATACCCGACGACTCGCTCGCTTTCCCTCCGAGGCGAGCGTTTTCCGCTATTTATTCTCCGACTCGGGCTTTTTTTTCCCGCCGCGCGCACTTTTCAATTCGATCGACAAAATTTACATGCGGGAGTAAAAATTGAAGCCGCGCTGCTGCATCGACGTAAAAGCCTCCCCCCGCGCGACTCGTCGCGAGATATGCTTTTTTCCTCCGCGAGGGCTCATTAATCAGCCGAGTTTCCCTCTCGCTTGCACCTCCACGCTCCGCCGGGGCGAACGCGCGGCCTGCTTTTTGTCCGGCTGCAGCCCGTTTTGTTCATCAGAAGATGGTTATGCTCCTCTCCGGCGCGAGGGCTTCTTTGGAGATACGTGCACTTTTACGCCGCCGCGAATTTCTCGGCTACGGAGCGGCGTTGTTGTGTGTGTTTTTTTTTTTTTTTTTTTTTTTTACACCGTAGTCGCCGTTTTTCTTTAGCCCGAGATGAGAAAAGTACTCGGCTGAAAAATTATTCTTCAGAGAGTGCATTAATCAGAGCGGCCATCAGGCCGGGGTGCACTTTTCCCGAGGAGGCGAAAATGGAAAGCGCTCTAATTGGAGATTTCATTTTTTTTAATGCATATTTATGTAGGTTAGAGCGCGACGTCGCGTCGCGGCTCATCGAGTGGCCCGTTATATCGCGGCCCGGCGCCGGTTAATTAGACAAATTTGCGGAAAGTCAACGGGCGGCGGCAGACAAAGGAACAGAAGTGCGCCGTAAGAAAGATCGCGCGGATATATATATATATATACGCGTCGCGGGAGGAGGCAGGAAGAAAGTCTCGCCGTGCTCGCCGGGGATGAAGCCGATGAGAGAGAGGAGGAGAAAAAGGAGGAAGGGGGCCGCAGATCGACGAGGGAGTCGAAACGCTCGCGCTCGTTTGCAAGACAAAGAAGCGCCGACGTGTACCGTATAGTCGTGCATAAACGCTATCAACGGCCCATCTACATATTCCGGATGGAGCGGCGCGACAGCAGTCCGATAAAGAGACGAAACAAGAACGGGCCGGCGTGCGGTGCGGCCCGAGCTTTTCTAATTAAGCCTAGAACTTCCGGCCGACTTCTCCCGCGCGCGGCTAAGGAGAGGGATAAAGAGCTCGATCGCGCCGATGAATATTTGGCCGGCTTGCCGAGAGAGAGCCGCGTTGATAAGCTCGCGGGGAGGAGTATACAGCGGGGAGTCTCGGCTTGGAGGGGAGCGCGGGCGAGGGGCGGCTGCGGAAATGGAGAGCCGCCGAGATGAAACCCCCTTGACCCGGCTGGCTGCGCTGCCGCGCCTCGTGCCTCGCTGATTAGCCTAATGGTGAGTTCTCCTCTTATTCTCGTACTCGTGCGGCCCGCGAGCGCGCACTTTTTTTTTTCTCCCTACGTCTGTTTAAGAGGGAGCTTCGCGTTTCCCACTCGAGGCGCGGAGGAGTCCGGACTCGCGCGGGCAAGCAGCCCGGACGTGTCAACGAGCTGCGCGCAAGCGGGGCTCTTCGTTTCGCGCCCGAAAATGCAAAGAGCGCACGACGAGGCGACGGATCATTTTGCTTTTGCGTTGGCTCTTGTCTTTTTTTTTTCGAAACGGCCAGAGAGGGCCGGTGGAGGGTTTTTAAAACGTAACCTCGTCGAACGTTTATTTTACTATTGAAAATCTACCGCATCGTTATGAGTTGAATGTTTGCATCGTTGGAACGCAACGAAATAGTTTTGCACAATTACGTAAAGCTGCCGAAAGTAGGAAAATTATCTCTAAATCTTTATTTTGATGCACTGAGAGAAGAAATGTATAGTAAAAATTACTTATAATCTTGTAAAAATTACTATACTGTCTAGTAAAACTATCACAGCTACTGTCAAAAAAAAAAAAAAATTAAACTATGGTAATTTTTTGAGTCTTAACAGTCTGTGGTGGCCTTACTAGGAAGTATGGCAATTTTTACTAAACTTTTCTCTCAGTGTGCTATTTGCAGTTACAAAATCAGTTTTCTAAAGATTTCATTGAACTCTGACGTTGCAAACTTCAGGCTCATACTTTTCTAGACTGGAATGTAAAAGTAAATTGATTAAAAAGCCAGATACGCTTAGGAAGAGGGCAGTAAAGCATAAACGAAATATATTAAAAGTTTAGTCATTTCTGCCGGGGTTATAGCCGGGGCATAACGCGCATTTCGGTATTAGCGGCGCAATTTCCCGTCTTTGTCGCTCGAGTGTGTTTTCGAGCCATTGGAAATCGATAGGCGCGACCGCCGCATATCATCAGAATTGACGCGTTGTGCGCGAAACTCGAGAGCGCGCGCCGCGCCGTGTCACACACACACGACGACGACGACCGCCACCGGGTATTAACGAAAATTACAAAAGACTCGGCGGAATCAATGAGCGAGCGAGCGCGCGCCAAAAAATCGCGTTTTAGTTTATTAAAAAAGTTTTCCGCAAATCCCGGAACGTGACGATAATGTAACGCGATAATCGGGCCGTTTATTAAAATAATCCCAGAGAGGATTATGCGCGCGTGATTTTTGCGCTTTATGTACTTTATTAAAATTGGTGAAAGATGAAAACAACGGATTCGACGATACGCCATGTATTATTTTCTTTTTTTTAATCGTAATACTTGAAAATATTTACACGCTGGGCATGAAACTTTATACTTTTAAAAGTACGAAAAACCGTGTATATGCGCTGCTGTTAACTAGGAAAATGCTAAAATGTTTGAATTTCCCCGCGGATCGAAATTCACCCGAATGTGATATTGGTTTAAGAATTTTCGCGAGAATCCAGTTATGTTTCGCTTTACATGGAAAGAGGATACGTGGTGTAACTTTTTACAAAAATATTTTTAATATTTCAACCCTCTCGATTACAAGGCAAGAACAGCCTGATACATTTTTACATCTTACGTTTTTTAGAGTTTTTAATCTTAGAGAGAAAAGTTTTTACACTAGAGAAAAAAGTTTCTTGAAATCAAAGAAAGCGTTTTTGTGGGGAATTGGTTAAATATTTTTTTGATTCAAAGAAAACATTCTTGAGTTCAAAGAAAGCCCTTTTTAATGGGAAGAGAGTTTCTTTTTTTAAATAAAATTTTCTCTTTTTAAAGAAACTCTCTTCCCATTAAAAAGGGCTTTCTTTGAATCGAAAAAATATTTAACCGATTCCCCGCAACGAAGCTTTCTTTGATTTCGAGAAATTTTTTTTCTCAGTGTACGCGCGTCAAATCGTACAAGCCGGCGAAAGAAAAAAACGTTTTCGAAAAAAAGCCGCGTGCGCCCTAAAACGGCGCTCGTGTAAAGCGAAACGTGATCGCGTTCACGCGAAAATTCATAAACCAATATTCGGCGCGGCTTCGCATGTGAATTTTGATCCCCCCCGAGGAAATTCGTACATTACACAGCTTTTGCGGGCGCATTTTTTCCCACTCGGATCAAAGCGCAACGCGGCAGCGCAAGCGATTATTGCGTTACTTAAAAAAAAAAAAAAAAAAAAAACTATTCCGCGCAACAAATTCATCAGCGCGGAACGTCAGGCGAGAGCGCAATGTATATAAAATTTGGAAAACTGCCTGTCGGCGTATACTTACCGGCGGCAGCGGCGGCCTTCCCGGCGTCCAGGGCTCCGTAGGGCGGTATGCCCATGTGCGCGGGCGGCGGCTGCGTCAAGTGGTCCCCGTTCGGGCAGAAGAACGGCAGGCCGCCCGGGTGTGTCCCCGTCAGGCCCATCTTGCTCGCCTGAAACAGAACCGGGCCGTTAGAACATCGCGTGTGTGTACGCGGGGAAGGGTGCGAGAGCAAAGTAAGAGCTAAAGGAGGAGAGAGCAGCCGAGCCGGAGAATAACATTTTCGCCGGGCTATTACGCCCCGAGTTTGCATCGCAAATTGGAAGTTTCGGCACCCTTTCGCATTTTATTCCCCATCGGTCCGCTGTATATACTCCGCGCGTCGGAGGAAAGCGTCTCTCCTCGGGCAGAGGGGGCGGGGGGCAGCAGCAGCCTTTGATCTCCGCTTCCGTCTGCTGGAAATGCTTTCCCGCGTATATGAACGGCTGCCTATACGGCAAGTGAATAAAGGAGGTATAAGCGTGGCTCTGTCACCTCTCCCGTTCCCGCCCGCCCGCCTTAAACACCTGCAAATGTATTCAGTCGAATCGTCTGAGAGGCCGGACTAACGACTGATGAGCTTTTATTCAAATGAACTCTCGGCCCCGGGTTAATAAGCTTCCTCGAGGAACCGAAAAAGCGACGGCGTCAACGACTCTCTCTCTTTCTCTCTCTCTCTCCCCCGCGGCAATCTGCTTACAATGAATAATTTTTCTGCCGCTGTAGGTGAAAAAGAGCGAGAACCGCCGGCAAATTAACTCGAGCACGAGATTTACAAAGCCTCCCTCCCTCCCTCTCGAGGACCATCATCCGCGGAGGCTGTCGCCAATCGTCTCGGCGTTTTACCAATTTCAATGAGAGTCAAGTGTCTCCGCTCCTCGAGCCGCCGCTCCCCCGGCCCAACAAAGCTAATTAGCCCAAAACATCGATGGGCGAGAGATGGAGACGCGGAAGAGAGAGAGAGAGAGAGATAGCGGAGGTCACTCCTCCCCTCTATCTTGCTCCCCGCGTCTGCCTCTGTCCCCCCGACGGCTGGCCGTAGGCTTGTTTCCATATTCCGCGATCGATAAGCGAAACGTTTTCTCTGCCGCGGCTTACCATGAAGGTGGCGGTGGCGCGCATTGCCCTGACCGCCAGCAGGAAGCCGGGATCGAGGGGCTGGCCCTCCATCCAGGCCAGGACCCGCGACAGCAGCCCCGCGACCTCCCGGGCCCCGGGGGCCTCCTCCCGCTCCTCATCCTCCTCCTCCTCCTCCTCGGACTCGCCGTCCTCCGTCTTGGCGACTTGGCGCGCCAGCTCGCCCTCCCGGTCCAGCAGCCAGTCCCGCAGCTCCTCCTCGTCGACGTCCAGGCCGGCCTCGCGGCCCAGCCGCCGCAGCTCCTCCAGCGACGGCGGCTCCTCCTCCGCCGCCTCGTTCCTCCAGCACCGGGCGAAGCTCTCCGGGCTCACGGCCAGCCAGGCCCGGTGCAGCTCCGCGAACGCCTCCTTCAGCGAGCACCTCCTCAGGTGGGCCTCGAGGCTCGAGCCCTCCTCCGTCAGGGCGCCGAAGAGCAGCGAGCAGGCCAGACGGACACGCAGCTCCTCGACGACGAACCTCGGCTGGCAAAAGTCCTCGGGCACGACGACCAGCCTCACCAGGCCCTCGGCGGCGACGCAGGCGCCCTCCTCGGGCAGGTACTCGGCCCGGCGCGCCACGAGGACCGCCCGGCTCGGGTGCACGGCCATGGCGGTGGGCGCGAACTCGCGGTGGAACCACCAGAGGAAGAGGTCGGCGGTGAGCGCAGCCCGGCCCCCGCCCGCGTAGACCACCGGCTGGCTCAGCATGTTGACCCGCTCGAGGCAGCGGGGCCGCCACTCGCGGCCGACGAGGAGGAGGCGCGTCCGGTGCCGGCCCTCCCGGTCCGCGGCCCCCAGCAGCCAGACGCGCTCCCGGCGGCCGGGGGCCTCGGCCCGGCCGGGCAGCGAGCGCCAGTCCAGGAGGCAGACGTGCGCCAGGTAGAGCCTGGCGTCCGACGGCGGCGGGGACTCGGGGCGCATGCGCGCCGCCGGCGGGGGCGCGCATCGACCGCGCCGTCCGGCGGCTGCTCCCGCTGCTCCCGGGGCCAGATCGG
>JAWWEO010000036.1:22989328-23016106 GCA_035582975.1 Ormyrus labotus
CGGGGCCGCCGCCGGCTCGCCCGGGCCCTCGGGGGGCGGCAGCGGGTCCCCGCTGCGGCCGCTCGGAGACATGGACGACACTCGCGACGGCACTGAGAGAGGCGCGCGCGCTGCTTAGCTACCGAGCGATGACTGAGCGAGCGTCAAAGGCCGGAGCGGCGACTGGGAGGGCTTTGATGTGCCGGCGCGCCCCGCGCACAAAGCAAAAGCTGGCTGCCGCCGCCGCTGCTGCTCCGCCGGCAGCCGCGGCCCCGTCGGCCGCCCGGCCGGGAGAGACAGCAGACGAGGACGAGCGCGCAGCCGGAGAGGGACGGAGCGATGCGCGGCCCGCGCGCACGCACGCTCCGTGGAGAGGGCCGATGCCGCTTGACACCGGAGAGCATCGCGCTCTTTGCAGCCGGCTAATCCGCTCTTGGAGTCGCTCCAGAAAGCCCTTCGGACTTTGTTGCGGCCGAGTTTTCGCACGCGTCACGTAGGAAGGGGGAAAACAACGAAATCCGCCGAGTAATATCGCTTCTTGCGCGAGAAATCTCGCATCCTCGCGTTATACGCTCGCTGCTTTGACCTTTTGCATTCGATACGCTTCCGCGTGAATGCCGCGCATAATAATTATCGCTTTCAGAGGCGGTCTCCTCCACCTCTGCTCCATATCTTTGTGTCCCTGCAGCCCGCGTTACATAACTTTAGCTATCCACATAATTACACTTCCAATTACCAAGTGCAGGAGCGTGTGTGCGCGAGCTCTGGTTTGCCGGCTGGCTACTCGTTTGCTTATGATCTCGCGTATTCATTTTCCATGTGCAGTTCTCTGCGCGGCCTCTCTCGCTCCGCTCTTTTCTCTGATCCGGAAAGCCGCGCGAAAGATAATTACCAAGCCCATTAATTTCATATTTATCGGCGCTCATTGCTTTACGGGACTCGATTACGGCTCGCCGTGCTAATTCGCGCGCAAAGCTCGTCGGCGAATTGACCGCCGGATCGGAAATTGGCCTTTGAAAATTTGTTCCCGGAAGCTCGTTGCATGTAAGCCGGGGTCGAGGCTCGGCCTAGTCGGGAACTAGTTCGCGGGCATCGAGGGTATCGGCGAAAATAGCTGACGTCGCCGGAGCTTTTCTCGGCTGCCGGCGCTCGACTTTCGTTGCGGGGGTTGCGCCGCCGCCACCGCCGCCGCCGCCGCCGCAGCTGCGAAGATGGAAGAGCTGCGAGGGGCTTGGAGCTGAATGGAGCCTGGGCGCAGCGCGAGAGGCGGCGGTGGCGGTGGCCAACCCCAAGCCTAGTTGCCGGGGCAACGCGGGAGGCGTAGGCGCCGAAGGGGGACTCTTCTCTCTCTCCGCCAGTCCACCGGGGCCGGGCCATCCCGCGGACGGTGGGTGGGGGCGGCTCGCCCTCGCCTCGCTCCCTTCCTCCCCGCCGTCTTCTCCGACGCCGAGCCTCCCCCCTCGGCTTCTTTTTTCCCGATGCGCATCTCCGAGCAATCGCCGAGGTTATTATCGAATCGCGCGCTAAGCTCGGGGCCGCCGCGCTCCCTCGACTTTTCTCTTGCCTCGCGCGAGCAAACGCAACGCGGAGCGAGACGCAGCAATTACGAGGGCTGGCGTTTCCTCCGGAGTTTTCCGCTCGCCGTCTCCTCGGTTTTTCTCGGGCTGCGCGCCGGCAGTTATCGATGCCGACGGCCGGGTCGAGCGGGGGGTGGCGCTGCCGGTGGAAGAAGCGGCGCCGTGGGGGTGGGGGGCGGCGAGCCCTCGAGTGGCGGGGATCCAAGTGGAAGCTGCGGCCAATCCGAAGGAGTCGTCGCCATGGCTACCGGCGACTGGGAGCGCCTGCGTGGGTGTCCAGTCGCCGGTCTCTCTCTCTCTCTCTCTCTCTCCTTTGGCACTCCGTCTCTGTCTCTCCTCGACGGCACCCCCCGCCCCTCGAACTTCGCTTAACCCACTTTCTCAAGACGGTCAACATCTGCAGCGACTTTGCCCGCTGCACCGATGCTTTTCTCACCCCGAGCGGGCCGCAACTTTTTTCGCGGATTTTTAAACGAAATAATCGAGCTTTTCGATCGGGGCGTAATTAATGAGATTAAAATTGAAAAAAAAAAAGGATCGGCTATCGTGCGGAGGACGATGGAAGCGGAATTTAAACGCGCGCGCGGCCGATTCTATGAAAAGTTTTTCTGCTGCGGGCATTACGTAATTACATGTACGAACGGGCGGGAGAGAGAGAGAGAGAAAGAGAGAGGGGAGGGGAAGCAAGGGCAAACATAAGAGTCTACGGCGATGAATGAAAGCGAGCCTAGCCAATTCGGCAGCGCAAAGCCTATAATTTCCGCCTTTATGAAACCGTCACGCTCGGACGTTTGAGTAGCATAAACGTTTATCGAGCCGGCACGCACCGATCCTACAATTCACCGTTGATTCGCCGGGCTTTATTACGTCGCTTTCCCTGAAATCTCGTTAACAAGTCAAGTGTCTTGTTAATCTCTCTCTCTCTCCGACCTGCCCGGTACACATTTATTACCTTTTCTGCCGGGGCCCCTCCATTGTTCGCGGCTCGGCCCCCTCTTCTCTCGTCGCGAATTAGCGCGTTTTTCTTCTCTCTCTTTTATCGCCTCTCGCACATTGTTTCCGATATCCTCTTTGCGAGCGCGGGGCAACTTTTAAATTGTATCAGCTTTTCTTATTTTCATGCCGGCCGCGGAGCACTTTCCCCCGGCGGAGTTTCGTCCCAACTCCTCGAGAGAACTTTGCGTTTTCAACATGTCGAATCTTATTGGGCAAGTTTGCCGGAACAAGTTTGCCGCTCGTCGCCCGAGAGAGACTCGAATATACACAAGTCTCCCGGTAGTTCTGCAGCTTAAATTCGCTTTCGATTTCTGCACCTTGACCTCTTTCGCATGCAAACTGCGAGACGCAGTTGACTCTATTGCTTTATCCCGAGGAACTTTTCTCTAATGATTCACGCGCCGCGTCAACTCAAACGGACGAGCGACGCGGCAGCCGAAAGATGGAACGAGGCGGGAGAAGAAAAACGGAAGTCCAAACAACGGCAGCCAAGTGAATTTCTCGCTCGTCTCAGCCAGAATAAAACGAGTCTTTGTTTTATAAACAAGCCGAGAGAGAGAGAGAGAGAGAGACACGTCATGCCCGAGTCGAGCGACGCAATCAACGCTCTCGCCTCGCGACAACGTTTGATCTGAGAAATGTTGCGTAAACAGAGTCTCCCGGCGTGTTCCCGGCTCCTAATTTTTCGTCGGCGGAGGCAATTTTTCAAGCCCGCGAAACTCGCGTATCCAAATACCGGCGCGTTATTATCTCTGACAACAGCCGGCTGCTACTTTGAACTTGCCTCCCGTTTCGTCGTCGGAACGTATATTCGGCTGGCTCGCGACGTGCGGAGTTAGGTCAGCGGACACGTGGAGGTCGAGGGTGGCTCTGCGGCGGTGGGCGGCGGGAGAGAGGGTGAAGGCCTCGGCGAGGGTGGCCGCGCCGGCAGGATCAAAGGGCGGCGCGCGGCTCTCTCGCTCGGGCTTGGGGAGCGAGAGCGAGGAATGGAGCTGGCAGGCCGAGCGCGAGAACGAGGCGAGCTCCCTTTCCGCGAGAGAGAGAGAGAGACGCAGCGCTCCGAGGCGACAACGAGCAAATCTGATTTTCGCTCCACTTGCCGGGCCCCTCGCTCCGCAGGGCTATATATACGTCTATGTATACGTCTATATATGCGTCTATATATGCGTCTATATATACGTCTACGTACAGGTCGCGCAGCTCGTCTGCTATTTGTAGGAGGTAGCCTGCCGCTGCCGCTGCTGCTCCGGACTTTGGCATACTTCTCAGTTCGCATACCAAAAGCAGACAGAGGCGCGGCGGCGTGCCGCCCCCGCCGGCCGGCTGTGCGGCCACCGGCATTCGAAAACTTTAGCCGCCTCCGTGTCTTGCTCGTGGCAGTGGCATCGATTGGCGGCGCGGCTCTCTCTCTCTCTCTCTCTCGTCGCCGATTGCCGTCGGCGCAAAAACCCGTCGGGGCTTTAACTGCGAGAGCTTAAACTGGCGCGCGCGGGGAGAGAGAGTGAGAGAGAGATCAAAGCGCGCGAGGAAGGAAAAACCTAATTACGAAATTTTCGAAGGGCCAGGAGGTAAAGGGGCCGCGCGCGCCCGAGCAGAAACGAGGCGCGAACGGAACGTGACGTCGCGTCGCCGCCGAGAGAGAGAGAGAGGAGACGGTTATTGCAAACGACAGGACGCCGGATTAAAGTGAAAACTGCCGCGCGCTCGTTTCGTTCGGTGTACTTTGTGCGGCTCGCCTCCACCTATTTACGGGGGCTCCCTCTCCTTCCCGTCCGACCTGACGCAGGTACTTTCTACTCGGAGGGGCAGCGGCTCTCCGCTCGCGCGATGCATAGACTTTGAAGCCGCTGGCCAGTGCCGGGCAATATTATTGCCGCCCAATTATCCGGCAATTAGCCGAGCGGCTTAAAATCTCGCGCGGTGATAGGCGTAGGCGAGGGGGAGGAGAAGGAGCAAGCGGTCGCGAGTCGGCTCGATCAATCGGGGGCTGACTTTGAGCTCCGGAGCGAGCGTACAATGGGCCCCCGTCGGAAGAGAGCTCTCGCCGGGAGAGAGAGAGAGATCGGGAAGCGCCTTATTAGCGAAATGGATACGGGACACGGGATATATACACACATCTCATTTAAAAAAGAGGGCTAGATTGCAGAGAGAGAGAGAGAGGGGGGCGCGCGTATCGGGGAATGCGTATCATTGTGCCGGATCTCATCACAAAGAGTATAGCGATAGCATCACGTGTATACGCTCTGGGCACGAGCGAGCGTAGGTACAACGTCCCAGGGCTGCTACTGCTGCTGCCGCTTTCTTCGTGCCTTCGACCCCCGCGAGCTGCGTTCGGTTCATTCATTTGTCCTGGGCTTCCCTTACGCCCCTGTCCCGGCTCTTAGCAGATTTCACGGGGCTGTGTGCGCGACGACTCTATCCGTGGGACATATTGCACTGAGTGCTCGACTCGTTCCGCTCTATTTTTTTTTCTCTCTCTCTCTCTCTCTCCGCCTCCCTCCCCGTGGACACGCGGGGCGACGTCGGGCTTCTTCTTGCGGCCTGCCGCTGCCGCTGCTGCTTCGATTATTTCAAAGTATTGCGAGAGAGCGCGGCCATTGTGCACGCACTTTCAATTCCGCGCGTCCCTCCCTCTTTCGCCGAGATTAATTCTCGCTAAAAACCCCGGAAAATTTGAGAGCGCAGCCAAGGCAAACGTATTCGGCGCGTGCCGCGCTGAACGGTCTCGAGAAAATGACCCGCTATTACGCGAGCTGTTATTAAACGCGTGCGTAATAACGGTGCGATAAGCGCCAGGTGGCGGGATCAGCAAGCTGTCATCAGCGATTTTAGATAGCATCGGCGCGCCGTTGACGCTCTTTGCTCGGCGATCGTATCGGGGATCGGGGTTATATTGTATATAACTTTACTCGGCGATTGAAAAGAATCTATGCAAAGCGGCGAGCGAGGTAATTCGAGAAAACTCCGGCAAGAAGTCGTCGGCGATTCGGCGGGCAAATGTTTAGGGGGGAAAAAAGTCGCGCGAGCACTTTGGCACACTCAATGGAGCACGGAGATTAGAGCCTCGGAAAAAAGGGAAGATTACACGGCTTTCCCCGGCGGGTGATCCGCAGGAAATCAGTGCTCGGCGGCCCGCTCATTTTTAGTAAAACAGGATTATCCGGGGCCATTACTTTGGGGTGCCGGGAAAGATAAAGTTATTAGCGCGCGCAGGGGAGGGCTCCCCCCTCCCCGCCCCCTCGGTGTCCCCCCCGGAACGGGCGGCGTCTTGCAGCCTTCGAAAATGGCGCGCGGAGCGAGAGCCGCGTGAATTATTAATACTCGCTCGATGTAATATAAAAAGAAGCGCGCGAGGCGGCGCAAAATGAGCCGGGGGCCGCGGCGGAAAAAATGCAATCAGCGCCGACGGCGACTCGGGCAAGAATTTCATCAAAATATGCACGCGCGCGACGTCGCTATATCCGAAATTTGGAATATTCATCGAAAGCAAATATTAACTCGCGCCCCCCGCTCTGGGGGGGGAGGGAGGAGCGATCCGGCCGGCTCTCGCGCTCGAACGCGTCGAACATAAACACATGCGGGCGCATGCAGCAACCTCGCTGGCACACAGGGCCCGGAGCACGCAGACTCGCGCTCTCTGTGTATACACGGGAGCAACGCTCCTCTCTCTCTCGTATATCGTAGTCGTCGCTTTTTTCATCTCTCGCACTAGGCGCTCGTCGGCCGCGCGATCGATGCGAGTCGAGGGAAAGTATATACGCCGGCGAAAGAGAGAGAGAGAGAGAGAGAGAGAACGGGATAGCCGATCGCTAGCACTCGTTCTTTAGTCAAACCTCCGCCCCTTTTCAATCGAGACTTCAAACGGTGCAGCGTGGAATCATGATTGGAACGGCCGCCGCCGCCGCCGTTGCCGCCGCCGCTGCTAAGCAAGAGGGGCTGCTGCTCTCGGGGGCGGTTCTCTCTCTCCGTCCCCCCCGCGCTCTCCCCCCCGAGAGCTCGAGCGCAAGCCGGAGCACCGGCTCGACTCATGATGAAATTCCTAGCATTCAATCGCAGCACCAGCCGCAACTACCCACAGAGAGCGAGAGAGATAGAGAGGGGGGCAGCGCCGCTCTTAGTGCAACATTGTATTTGCCTTGGCCGGGCGCTTTGCGCCGAATAAAAAAGTCCGCGGCGGAAAAAGCCGCCTCCTAATATCGGAGGTGGCGCGGCATAAACGGGCTAATGCGCGCGTGCAATTTCGACTGGGCGCCCGGCTGCGCTGCAGGCGCATAAGCACGCGCGGTATGCGTCTACTTAGTGCCTCTCTCTCTCTCCGTCTATCTCCGCGCTCCGGCGGCCGATGCGGTATTACGTCGGGGCCGAGGGGGGAGGAGGTGGGCGCCGGCAGCTAAGCTACCGAGCGCGCGCGCTGGAATTCAAATACAGTCGAGCGAGATTGGAAAATCGGATCGATTTCCTCATCCTCGGTGCTCTCGGCCGCCGCCTCCTCCTCGGCGCCTCTCCTCTCTGTCTCTCTCTCTCTCTCGCTCGCTCGCTCTATCGTTATCTCCGCGTGCGCTCCTTCCGTCCTTCGCAGCCCTCCTCCTCCTCCTCCCCCGCTGGCCGGCTAACGCGAACGAACGAGCGGGCGGCCATGCGATTTTCCCGCTTCTCCTCTTTCCGCTCGCTCGGCTCCTATCGGGGGGTATCGCTTCCTCTGCGGCGCTCCGCTGCTCCTCTCTCCCGAGTCCTGCCACGGCTGCACAATAACGCTCTCCGCACGTATATCAATGGCGAGAGATCGGCCCCCCGAGAGAGAATGCATCTTGTTTACGCGGATATCAGATTTTCCTCTAATTAACGCGCCCTGCAGTTTTAGACTCGAAAATACGTATCAAAGGGGCCCCGACACTCGGGCCGGCGTTACCTTTTCCCTGCTCCCTCCGACTGATAATTTGCAATTGTCAGATGGGAGAGAGAGAGAGAGAGCAGCGTGTAGCTACTAAGCAAGTTAGAGCTCGGCTGTCTCTCGCGCTCCGCGCGGCTTGAGGAGTCTTTGCTGTCAGCGGCAGCGAGCGTCATTCGAGCCTCTCCTTTCGCCTCGCTCTCTCGCTCTCTCTCTCGCCAATGAGAGTTCACTTGGCTGCTGCTGCCGCTGCTGCTGGCGTTGGCGTTGGCGCTGCTTACAGTAGGATCAGGTAATTAGTTACGTAGCCGTAAGCCCTCTCCGTCTCTCTCTCTCTCTCTCTCGCTCTGTACGCGTGTGTACGTGTTGGCAGCGGCTTCTCCCCCTCCCTTACCTCTCGCCCCCGCCTCTGCAAAGCATGTGTACGAGGCGTACTGCTATTTCTATTTGTTGCCACGCAGCAGCACGCGACGCGCTTTCATGAACTTTCCACCTGCAGCTCGCGCATACCTCGCTCTCTTCTCGCGTCAAAAATTTCAGCGGCTCTTTACGCTCTTCCACTTTTTTGCACCCGCGTTTTTTAGCCCAAACGAATTCCGGTAATTGAAGCCGCTCCGCCGCGGCGCGTTAGATTAGACAAACAAAGCCGCGCGCGCGCGGTATTAAACTTTTCCAGTAGGGCGCAAAACCGATTTCGCTAAATGGACGATAAAGCCGAGAGCGAGAGAGAGGAGCAGCTTTGTTATTTATTGACGGCGGGGAGAATCTAAAACTCCGCCGGCGAGAGATTCGCCGAAATCGCGATTATCCGCGGGCTTTTCGTCCTCCCGAGGATTTGCTCACCTACACAGACTTTCAGCGGCGGCAGTAGCAGCAGCAGCAGCACGCTATGGGGAGAGCTCGCCTCCTTCGGAGAGCAAAACCTTACAAATATTAAGAATAAAGCCGATGGCGCAGCACGTGGCGAGACTCTCCCCCCCGCCGCCACCCCCGAGAGAGCCACCCCACGCGAAACCCGAAAAGCCCTCGGCAAAGCGGATTTCCTGTGGTCTCCCTACGTTGCGGCCTCCTGTCGACGACAGCGGCGGCAGCGGCAGCAGCGGAGCCGTCGTCGTCTCTCCGCCCGCCGGCTTTTTTCTCCTCTCTCTCTCTCTCCGGCGACTAAATTCACGCAAACTCGAAAATCGTCCGCTCCCTTTATCTCGCGACGCGATCAATTAAAGGGGCGCCGATGAGGCCTCGTTAAAAAAAAAAGAGAAAAATCAGCAGCCGCGCCGGCGTAATTTGTAATAATTATTCTGCAAGGCGCGGCGGGATAGGCGAGAGAGAGCCGCGAAGAAACGCAGTGGCGCACGCGGGCTAGGAGCGAAATTAAAAGAGCAGGCTGCGCGGCGCTAATGAAGGAAAGTTCGCGCCGCGGCGACGACGACGACGAGCGCGAATACAAAAGCGGCGGCCGGGCCGGGCAGGTCATTTGCGCGTTCGCGCCCGGATTCACGCGTGTGTTCTCCTTTATTCGGCGAGCTCGCGACGCTGCACCTCAAGACGCAGCGAGGATTTGTTAGGGTCGCGGAGCTCTTTCACTCTCTTTCACTCTCGTGTAATTACGCGCCTCCGCTGCTGCTGCTGCCGCTGCTGCTGCTCCTCGAAATTTTACAACCTTACGACTTTCTTATCATTATTATTATTATGTTAGTTTTTTGTACGAGAGGCGCCCTCTCGGCTCGTGCTTTTTGATGAAATCATTCTTCAGCCGCGCTCTCGCGAGGGTCTACAGCACTTTTTAGCGAAACTTTATACGTATACAAAATATACCTGCAGTTCCTTAAAAAATGTATATTATTCCGTAGCGCGAAATTTTTCAAAACTTTAATTTGACGTTTTTATTTCTGCTGGTCTCTTCGCTGAATAAGAAAACACTGGAAGCACTACTACCGCCGGTACCGATGATTCGCCAGATACGTTTTCCACCTTGCCAGCCCAGGCAAACATAATTACGGGCTTTGAAAGCGTTTGAAGCGACGTATTAGTGCGCGAATATTGTAAATTCTATCGGGCGGCGGGCAGCATTATGCCGGCATTATGCCCATTGTAAAGGTATTTCGGTAACGTCAGCCGGATCATCGAAAGATGAATCCAATTCCCCCCGAGTCGTCGCTTTGTGCAGCAGCGGCAGCGGCGGCCAGTGCCTCGTTTCCCGGTTCTCCCTGGATATATAATCCAGCCTCCAAAGAGGGGATCGAATTCTGCTTACAAGCTGGAAAACCGAGCGGTATAATGTCCCGCTTATAAAACTAAATTCAAGCGGCTGATTCCCTTTCCTCTTTTTTTTTGGCCGCGGAGCGGCGTTTTCATTAACGCTCGCGGAATAAAGAGCTTAATTACCGTAGAAGCCCAGGTGCAAAAAGGCATTGCTCGTGCACACGCGTGCCTGTGTATGCATTTGCGTTTGTAAAAGCCGCGAGAAGGCGAAAGGGAGAAGATAGCGTTTAGCGGGGGTGTAAAACGCGAGAGAGCGCGCGCGCGTATTTCGGCCAAGCCGATAACAGTGGTTTGCGCTCTCTCGTCGCGGCGGCGACGCGCCATATTCACGTATAAAAATGCATATCTAGCTTTCAGGTCCATTTACTCTTCTCCGGGCGCCGACGAGGAGGAGGAGGAGCGCGGAATATATATATCTAGCTCTCGGGCTCTGCGCTGCACAGACAGAGAAAGTGCGTGATGCGAAAACGGAGGAGAGAGAAAGAGAGGAGAGAGGAGTGCAGCTCGCTCGCCTCCTTCCTCTCCACTGGCGCTTTTTACTAAGTGTTCGTATTTCAAACAATGCTAGCGAAGCTCGCGCGCAGCGGCAGCGGCAGCCAGCCTCCGACCGCACAAAGCCGAAAACACGCTCGCGCGCTCGCCAGGCGTTTTTTCATTAACGCTCTCGTCATTCCTACCCTCTTTTTCGGCTTTTCTCGCCGGCCGTTCTCGTTCGTTGCACTCGCTCCCTCCTCCTACTCCTCCTCTCCTACTCATTTCGCGAATAAGCCAGATTTTTCAGAAAGATGGTCCTAAACGACATTAATCTCGGCCGACGTGCCGACATCTCTCTCCCCCGTCCCACCTGCAGCTTCTGCATTAATATTCTCGGCCGATGATAAACTTGTGGCTTCCTAAAATTGATGAAAATGAAAAAACAACCGTGCAGCGCGATCCCCGCAGTTATCCAGTCAAAGTGAGCGGGAAAGTGAATAAAAAGCTCGGCCGAGTCGCGGAAAGGAAAAGGAATAAATAACTGCACCGCGGTGCGCGCGTATATCGGTGCACGGCCGATGCCCCTCCCCCCGCGGCGCGCAAAATCAATAGCGCCATTCCATTGACGAGAGAGAGAGAGAGTCGACGCGGCGAGGCGCGCACACCGAGCGTCAGCCCGTAACAATTAAGCCCAAGTAATTTCATTCCGCGGTTTAGCTTTCGCGCGCGGCGCCCCGCGAGCGAAAGAGAGACGTCATTCGCCGCCGACTTATACGCGAAACCGCAGTCGCGCTTTTTTACGCGCGCGCCGCCCGAAAACCGCATTCGGAAACCCCGAAATTCCCAGAAAATCCTCAGAACTCGGCACCTCTCGTCCACTTTGCCGGGGCCTCCGATTAATCGATAGAGGCGAAGGTGGTGGCCGCCGATTACCAGACCCGCGAATCGGCGTCGGGCTGCGGCGCATCTCATCAGATTAAAAGTTCGAGAGCCTACACGCATAAATAAATGGGTCGGCGGGCACAATGGGAGGCGAGAGGGGGACTAGCCGGTGGCTGACTGCGAGTTTGCGTATCCGCTCTTAGTATATTGAAAGAGCCGCCTCCTCCTCGTCGTCGACGACAACGTCGTCCCCGCGACTCGCCGCCCCCGGCGAGCACAAAGCGCTTTTATTACACGAGATGCGAGATGGTCGCGGGAGAGCCCGATGATCCGCCGGCGACGTATTACTTTCGCTGGCATTGTCGTCTGGCCTCCTTATCCGCTACTTATTGCGCAGAGCTCGCGGGACTCTCGCCGGCCAATATATCCGTCGCCGCGCCGCGTCTCTTCCTTACTCTCGGCGCGAACGGGACGGTGTACGAGAGAGAGTAATTACTCCGAGAGCGCGTCTCTTTCCCCCCTTATTTGTCGAAAATTACGGCGCGTAATGGAGATTGAATGGGGTCGCAGAGACCGCTCGGTGCGGGGATCGATTGCGCGTACGACCGGGGCGCGGGGAGGGAGCCGGGCCTTTTTTCCGGCTGGAGGGCGCACGCCGATCATTTCATATGTCGCACTCGAGTGTGCGCGTTCGGCGCAAGGGCCATTGTGCAGCTTTTTCACGGCGGGCGCCGCAATTGATTTCATGCTCCGCGAGACTCGAGATGATGCGACAGTACAGCGCGCGCGAGATGAGCAATCCGGGCGAGTTTAACAAGGGCCCAGGTAGGCGAAAGTTGCCCGCGCGGCACAATGCTCTCTGGGTGTGCTGTACGCGTGCAAGGCACGAGGCAGCGAGTAATAAGAAAAGTTGTAACGAGGGTCTTCCGGCCGAGGGCTCGGCGAAATTAGGAAAGGCGCGCGTCGCCGGCTATCGAACCTGGTGCGATACAAAAATAATAATAATAATAGTGGGAGTAGCTGCCGGTGGTGCGGTGCGGCGGTCGTCGTCGGTGGGCACAATGGCCTTCCGTTCGTCTCTTTTTTATCCTTCGTTTTCTTCGCCTCTTAGTCGAATCGGCGGAGGAATCTTTCGCGGAACTCCCCGCACAATCGGCTTCCTTTTCGTCGACGTCGTCGGCGCGGCCGCGTCCCCTTTTATCTCCCTTCGGAGAGCGCCCCCGGCTCGGCTTTAATTCGCTGATTAGGCAGCGAACGACAAGGAGCGGAAAATAATCGCGCCGGCAGCTGAAAAGCTCACTCCCTGGCATTTTTCAATCCTCCTTGCTCCCGGGCTGTTCTTTTCAGCTCCGCGACTTCTTCCCTCGGTCTTCGGCTGCGCGCCTTTTGCCAATTTCAACAAGCTCGTTACGGCGCTCGGCGCGCGCGCGGCCACATAATGCCCCGGAATACGAATACGCCTCGGCGCAAACTTTTGGAGCCGCCACCGCCGCCCGCAGCGTGCACGAACCTAATATAACGCCAGAGCTCGCGCGAGAGTCCATTATGCGCGACGGATAATAATCGATCACCGCCGCGTCCGATCTAATTAGCCGGCCGGCCGAGAGACACGGATCCTTTGCTCTTCCGTTCTCTCATTATGCGCCGGATATAAATTCCCGGCGAGAAGGGCAATCTGGTTATTGCAGCGGCGGTGGCGGCGGCCACGGTGACCAGGCAGGCGCCGCCGCCGCGCTCTTTTTATTTCAAGAACAAATGCGCCCGTCGTCGTTTCTCGACTTCTTTGCATCGTCTCTCTCTCTCCCGGCATCCGTGCTATAGCGCCTCGTTGTTTTCATTCGACAGCAGCGCGCTTCCACACAATACCTCGCGCTCTCTCTCTCACTCTCTGCGGCCGGCTGCTGCTGCTGCTGCTGCTTCTTCGCGGCGGAGCGCCATTAAAAAAACTTGCAATTAGCATTTAAAATATAAACCTTTAAAGCGAGAGAGAGAGAGGGCGAGGGAAACAAAGTGAAATGTCTAATGAAAAGACCTTTTAAATTGGCTAAATGCCTTTCAGTCGTGGAAAGCGGCAGCGGCGGTGGCGGTCCTCGCTTTTAAATGGAGCTCGCTCCCGATTGGCCGCCGTTTCCACGTCTATATACGTGTTTACGTGTATACGTGCGCCATAAAGCCTCCTCCTGCCTCTCGAGCCCTTCGTATATAAAACCTCGCATTGACGCGCGCCGCTGCTTCAAGATTTTTGCGAATTTCCTGAATTTGCCTCGGCGTTCTGCGCGCTTTCGAGCTCTCTCTCTCTCTTTCTCTCTTCGCTTGAAATAAAGAAAAAGCGAATAAAAGGAGAGCGAGGGCAGAGAAAGTAGGAGGAGCTGCCTTCCTATATACATCTCCGATTGAGGAGAGCCTCTTTACCCTTTCGACTGCATTCGGCGGCGGCGGTGGTGGGGGGCAGAGCGGCGGCCGTGGGCGTTTTCGAACGATTCCTTTTTCGCCAGCCGAAGAGAGACTTCTCCTTTTTATTGGGCATTAATGTTTTTTGGCTTATCGGCGCGGGGCTAAATTACCCGGTGGCAGCGCGGCGGTTTGCGCAGTAACGCGAGGATAATTTTCTGCCGAGGGGCTCTCTCTCTCTCTCCTAACAAGAGAGACGGGAGCCGGAGAGGAGGAGAGAGAGAGAAGGCCGGGGCACGTTAATAATTTGCACTCGGGCGAATCCATTGTGTCCGCGCACGGCGACGAGTGCGACGAGTGCACGCGACCGTTCCAATTATGGCACTACGCCGCGTCGCCGAGAGCGGCCGGAACTCTTGCTCATTTCGTGTCCCTCGTTTTCTTCTTCCTCCCGACTCTCTCTCTCCCCGCAGCAGCCACCGCCGCCACTGCTCTCTTTCGCCAAGCCATCTCCCGACGAGCGACGCGCGTCCTTTTAATTACAATTGCAATTATTAGTCCCGCGCGCGCGCTAACAATCCGGCCGAATTTCCGAGCGTCGGCCGCGCGCGTAAATCGATCGCAATTTCGCAGCCAACGCCAAAGCCTTCCTTCGCTCCTCTCTCTCTCTCTCTCTCTCTCGCTCGAAACCTCATTAGCGGCGAGCGGAGGCGGAGACCGGAGAGAAAGAAACGCGGGGATCCGTCGTGCGCTCGTCTTTTGCCGGCGCTGCAGTGCATAAACGAGTGATAAGAAGCTGCGCACTTGTCGCCGAGAGCGCGGATCTGGCCGCCTTGAGACTGCCGGCAAGTGCCGAGAGGGGCTCTCTCTTTGTCCTCGATAACAAACCTTATCTTTTAGCGTCAAACGCAAGAGACAACCGTCGTTGCGCAACGTGCGAGCTCGAGCCAAAGCTACTTTTCCTCTCTCGAGTCTTCCTTAACAATGCCGAGGAGATGAATGAGCTGCTTCTCGCTATTTTCTCCCGCGCGGCTGGCAAAACGTCCACGACGGGGGGAACTCGCTCCTCGCGCGCGAATGCAAAAAGCGGAGAATCAATTGGAGAGAGAGAGAGCCGCTTGAATGATTCGTCGTCGTCGAATGCAAAAAAGTAGGCGAGAGCGAAGGTCGTAAATCTGCCGAGGAGCCGCGCCCCAAAAATAGCCGCTGAATGGCCAAGATACACTCCTCCGGCGTGACTTTTCATTGACTCGATAAGCGGGCGCATCGCTCGCGTGCTGTGCAGCCGCGGAGAGGGAGAAGAAGACGGACGAGTTAAAAACGTCGGGCGTACGCGCGCGCGACTTCCGTGCCTCGGCAGAGTGGTGACAGCGGCCCGTGACCCGAAGCTACCTCGTCGCTCCGCCGCTAATAGCCGGCCGGCAGGCACGCACGCGATTCATTCATAAATACCGTCCGTGCCGCCGCCGTCGCCGCTCGATCTCATTCACGGCCGCCGCCGCCGCCGCCAAAGCCGAGAGGAAGAAAGGGCCCGGGCTGCTTAATAACTGATGCGTTAACGAAGTGTGTAACAGGCGGTAAATAAGGAACCTGTAATTACGGTCGCCGCCGCCGCCGCCGCCGAAGCCGAGAGCCGGGGACCACCCACGTCTCTCTCCCCTCCTCCTGCCGACGGCGGATCGCTGCCGGATAGACGCCGGCGGATAATTTGCAGCGGGAGAAACGCACCTCGAGAGAGCGCGCTAACCAGGCCGTTGTTGCGCAAAGCGACGACTCTTCGGATTTCGTATTCAACGCGAGCCCGGCCACCGGGCTTATTCACGCTGCCAGCAGCAGGATATAAAGGATCGATCGAGGACGACGAGCGCGCGTAAATTTTTGCGTGTGGCGCAAGTCGGATCCTCGGAATGGTGAAAGCGTCGAGGATATTCCGGCGAGGACGTCGAACCTAAGCCGAGAGCCGACACGGCGTCGCGCGTCCCAGGCGCAACTAAATCGACTCGTTAACTCGCGAGCTCGACACTCGAATTGCGAGAGAGGGAGAGACAGTCATCCTCCTTCCACGAGCCGCGCGGCAGTTGATCCGGCTTTATGTATTTTTACTCTGTGTTTTATTTGCCCGGCTTTGCCGGTACCAGCGCTCGCTCCGCCGTCTTTCGTGCTATCTATACTAATGCTCTGCTAATGATGCCCCGATGAATGCGCTGCAAGCTTCGTTCGGATTCTACTTGCTCGCCCGACTAGATTTTTCCTTCCGAGCTCCAATTAGTCTCGAGCCGAAAATACATTATTTGGAGATCGACGCGTCGGGGATACGAGCGTTTTAAAGCACAGGCCGAGGAATAAACGTCAGGTAGGCCGAACGAAGCAAGTTTCGAAAGAGAGAGAGAGCGAAGAGATTGGCGAGGCTCGAAAGCGGACAGAGAGCAGCACACGCAGACGTTAGACTCGCGCGTGCCGCGTCGGGATCGCTATAATAAGCGAGAGAGCGAGCGCGTCGGTAAGTAGATGCCAGCGCAAAGGACGCTCTCCGCGTCTGTATACGAGTATCGGTCTCTCTCTCCCCTCCGCGCGTCTCCGTCTCGAGGCGCGCACACACGCTGTGAAATTGACGTAACGCAGAGAGTCGAGCCGCCGGTTGCGAAGCGCCAGACATTGCTCATTAGCGCATTACTTGTCCCGCTACCGCGGAGCCAGGAGAGCCTCCTAGACGGCTCGCTCTCGCTCTCTCGCTCTTCATTCACACTCCTCCCCGCTCCGCGAGGCGCTAAGTCGGTTTATATCCGCGCTTTTTTTAGCGAATTTAGCGTCAATTTGTACTTACGTTACAGCGGGTAAAACAGCTTTTCAGCGCCGCACTTACCTGAAACAGAAAGGAAGGCTTTGTTAGAGCGGTGGGTACACACGTTTAGAGTCCTGCAATCGAATTCGATTCGTTTCGAAGGTATACAGGGTAGGCAGGAGCCGCCGAGGGCTGTTTGGCCAATCGGTTTGCGGAGCCGCGCGTCCATCTCTTACGTGTGTCGGGCGCTCTGTGTCGGCGTCATTAATGCGTACACTGGGCCTCGCTCGGTGCCGAACCCGACACAGCTCCATTACGCGGCGTCAATGAATCCCTCTAATACGATCGCGAGTTTGCCGTTGCCAGTGGCGACCGGTGCCGCGGCTCGCTCGGCGTCTCATTAGCGCGAATCTTGGTAAAAAAAAAAAAAAAAAAAGAACCTAGGCGGAACTCGTCCATTTCCCACGAGCGACGCCGGGGGACGCGCGTGTCCCCGTGCGGCCTGAGAACATCATGTGCAGGTAGGATTAAGCCGTTGTCCCCGCTCTCCCTAGTAAGTTTACGAGATGATGAGCTCACCCCTCTCGTCGCGCCTGTGCAACTAGAGGGATTTCTCTGGCTGCTGTACGGGAGGGGGAGTCGATTACCGGGGAGAGAGCCGCCGGTAAACGCGCCGGAAAGAAGGCGTATGCGCTAAATGCACAAAAGTGGCCGGGCGCGCGAGCGTAACGCGCGGCATTGTCGCTCGCGGGGGGCGGTTGAGGGGGAGAATTGAAAAAAAAAAAAAAAGAAAGAAAAAGAACTGGACGGAAAATCCCTTCTGGCGCAACGTCGATGGCACAATAATGGGGACAGATTATAATCTTGTCTACCCCCCGGGGACGCGGCGCTGTCATTGCGTTCTTCGTATCTTGTCAGGCGCGTCGACTTAGCCCGGCACCGGCCCGTGCCCGGGCAAGCGGCCTAATTAAGTGCAGATAATGGAGCCGACAGTTGGTCGCATTGTCCGATCCCCCCTCGCCCTCTTTTCTCTCTTTCTCTCTCTCTCTCTAATCCGCGGCGCGCCCGATTGCGCTTCTTGCGCTCTCGGGCCACCGGCCGGCTCTCCTTTCCTCCGCCGGCTCCTCGAGGAGCGCGTGCTTGACTCGCCCGGGATTAGCCGCGATGCTCCTTTGGCCACTTGTCACGCCTCGCTCCTGCAGAGGCTCGGCTTCTTGACCTCGCGCGCCCTAAGCTCCTTTCGATTTATATCGAGCCGCGCGTTTATTTTTCCCGTCTTCGGATTTTCGCCGGGCTCGCTCTGCGCTAATAACGCTTTGTTTAAAAAAGCTGCACGTGCCCATGCACAAAGTACAAAGAAGAGAGTAACGCTTCAAGTGGCCCGGGCATATTTTTAATACCAGCCGAGAATGAAAAAGGTATAAAAAAAATAAAAAAAACCCGCGCGCGGCAGATAATTCGAATGGAGAATCGGGGACGCGTGAGCCAAGATTACACTTCGATGACTCCGCTGGCAGCGCCGGCGACAATAATAAAGAAGCCGAAAATAAAAAAAATAAAAAAAAAACACGCTACTTTCCTTTCAATTTTTTTTTCTCTCTTCTCCCTTTTTGTTTCCGCTGCAGAGAGAGAGAGAGAGAGACCATAGAGTTTTCGCGATGGGGTGTGTGTGTGCACCGACGCTCTGCCCGAAAATTAGCGGACTCATTGTTAGCGCTGCGGGATTGTTCTAAGTTAGTGAAGCCAGAAACGCGCGCTCTCGCGCCACGAGAGAGAGAGAGGGAAACACAAGAAAGGCGCTCTTCGTGAATGCATATATCGCTGGCTGCGCAGGCGCGCCGAAAAAAAAGATTCTCTCCCTCGCCTGACGTAATGAGAGAGAGCCCCGACGCGAAATTCCCGCGCCAAGGTTTGCAGCTCGCGAAAATGGCCGGATTTTTCGCACGTTCAATCGGGGCTGGCAGAGGGGAGGAGGCCCCGCACGCGGAAAATGGCGACGACGAGGTCGAAGAAGGCCTTTGGGAGAGAGAGAGAGAGAGGGGGAGAGAGGAGAGGAGCACACGGGCACGGGCGAAAGACGGAAAGAGCAAGAGTGGAGCTCGCTCGCCGGTGTGCGCGACTGCCGGTGGAAGTCGAGGGGAGGCGGCGGGCGCGGAGAGTGCAGGAGTTTCCGGCTCGGCGGAGCCAATTCAGAGCCGGAATTTATCCTATCAAATTCTGCTTGGTGGAGTGGCAAAGAGCTCGGCACGGCCTCGCTCTCTACGTGTGTTAACGCTACATACGCCGGCGCCGCATTGCTCGCTCACAAGGCGAAGAGGCCGGAGGGGGGGAGGAGGCCAGGCCTCGAATCTCTAGGAAAAGCGCACAGCGCATTGTCGAGCAGCGCGGGCGACGTCGCGACCGATTTTAACCTTCACCGACCAGAAAATTCTTAATTATTAGCGCGAAAAAAAGGCAGCCCTCGACAAAGCCCAGGCGGGGCGGCCGTGTCGGAAGACGGGAGCGGCCGAATTCCGCGTATCGCAGAGGCGCACCGCGCAGATGCCGGCCCCGCGATCACGAGGGATATATATCGAGTAATCAAGAGGCCGCACTCGGCGCACCGCTGCCGGGAGCAAATTACCGAGAGCCAGTGAGCACTTTGTTCTGTCAACAATCGACTTTCCTGCAATCGTAACCGCCGAGGGCGCACTTTAAAAATGCTCGCCCTCTCTCTCTCTCTGGATATATATAATAATTCGCGAGAGCTCTTTTTTTTTTCATGCGCGGCTGCCGTCGCTGCACGCGCCAATAAATCCGAATATGCCGCGGAAAGAGAGAGAGAGAGAGAGAGGACGAAAGGAAGCCGGATCGCCAGACGTCAAGTGCGCGCCCCGTATATAGACGCGTCGAGGGTTAGGAGCTGCTGCCGCTGCTCGGCCGGCGTTCGAGGGTCGAAGTAGGCAGTCGCCTGCGCCGGGGAAGAGGCTCGTTCCGATCGGTCCCCGTGCGCGCGCGTCTGTGTGTCGCCGAGCGGTCGAGTACCTACACATGACCGTCGTCGTCGCAGTCCCCTCTCGCGAGAGACAGAGGAAAACGGAGAAAGAGCCAACTCGTCCGCTGGCGGAGCCCAGCTCTCTCTCCCTCGCCCTATTCAAATTTACTGCTCGAACGCAGTCGCTCGGATATGGCGCGCTGGATCTTGAATTTTAATAAATATATAGCTATACGCCCGCCTCGAGAGGAGTCGAGGCTGCGAAACGACCTCCTCTCTCGTCGGCCCTTCGACCTTTTCGCCGTCTAATTGAATTCCCCCGTCGGCGAATCGACGACGCGTCGATCGCAGGCAGACAATTTTCCTACTACCTTGTATAATCGATGTCTGAAGTGATGGCCAGGTGAAAATAATGAGTCGCGACGGCAGGCGGATGATAACGAGAACGGCGTCATCGAGGACAATGACGACGGGCCATGTTTCGAGAGGCGCACAGCGCGAGATAAACCGCGTGGCGTCGGCGGGACGAAATTAAAGCGGCGTCGCCGCTGCGCGGCATGTGTCACAAGCTCGGCTTTGGCGAGAGGACAAGGGCTGCCGCTGGTCCACCGGCAGCCTCTGTCGCGCTTTTCTGCACGCAGTGCGGACGAGCGAGAGCGCCTAGTGTCTTTCATCTTTTAAACCGAAAAAAAAGTGCCGCTCTCGCAGCTCCGATCAAAGATTCCCCGTGAATCCCCGTGAAAGATATAGGGAAAAGACACTTTAGAAAAACTGTATCAGTCCGGCGAGCGCGGCCAGGTTTATTCGAGCTAAGTCCCCCCCAACGAATTCGTCGGCGTACACAGGAGCAGACTTCGCAGGCCGACAGGCAGGCAGGCGGGCGCCTCCGCAGGACCTAAATATTTATGCGGCAATGTGTGTCTGCACGGTGTGCGGCCGTAACGCCCGGGCCTCGTTCATTGGAACATCAAAGAACTCTGGAGCTTTCGAACGGCCGGGAGAGAGAGAGAGAGACAGAGAGCGTGTGCTCCCCGCGTCAAGTCGCACGGAACGAGGCAGCAGCCTACCTACGTCCGTTCCATCATCCAGACGCGCTGCATACTTTGTCAAAATAAATTCCGGCCTCGATCCCCTCCCCCGAGAGAGAGAAAAAAGGGGCTTTCTTCCGTATTTGCATTCGAATTTCCGCGCAGTTCCGAGAGCTCAGCTGAGCGACTACGCGCGATCGATTCGGCCCAGGTTTTTTCTGCGGAGGAGAGCCTGGGATACGCGCGCCCGGTAGGCGAAAACACAAATTGTGTGCTCGGGGCAAACAGACGGTGGCGGGGGAGGCAGAGAAGAAGTCTACGGTAACCGTCGGGACGTGCAAAGCAAACGTCGCGCTGCTGTGACGACACACACGCACTGCGTAGTGTCCTCCTCCTCCTCCTCGCAGCCTCCTTCGATTCGCGCGCCCCGGACGAGAAAGAAGCTATCCTTTTTCGCGCGCCGCCACTCTCTCTCTCTCGGGGGCCTCGGAGGATACGAGTCTTACTCCCCGTCATCGGATCCTCCCGCTCACAGGAAGATCCTGTTGCTCGGCTTGAGCGAATGGATACCCTCTCTCTCTCTCTCTTTCTCTCCTCAAATTCGGCTGTATCCCCGTCGCGCTTCTTCGAAATAGTACACTTTCTCCTGCTTGCCTTGTACACTTTTCGGAGCGCGTTTCGTTCCGCTTTCGTTATTTGTTGGATGTAATTAAATTAAAAAGTTAAATTACGGGATTACGGAACGGAAAGCCGAATATTAAATGATTTAATTGAAAATTAAATGTGTCTTTATTTCGATGTTAAATAATTAAATATCGCCGAACAATAATAATACTGCATTAAAATCCAAATATTTTTACGGTATTTCCCGGCGAGCGAGAAATCGCGGATTATAATTTGCGCGGTTGGCTGGTCATAATTATTAAATCGGCAAATTATTGTTAAACGTTAAATAATTTAACCCGCCGTGACTTTACAAGGCTCGCGGAAATCTGTAATCTGTAACGACGTAAAACCGAAATAAATTGGGCGTTTGAAAATCACAAAAGCGCGCGCTCAAACGCGAGAGAATTTCTATACTTTATTGGGATGTTTCAGGAGAGCGAATCTCCGGCAAAAAGCGGCATTAAATAAGCGGAGTAGCCGTTATTAACGAGAGAGGCAGATTAGCCCAAGGATGATTGATCCTCAATAATGGGAAATGAATGCAGGACTAATGCGCAAGAATAGAGGCGAAGGAGAGCACAATGGCCCTCTCTCTCTCTCTCTCGGAAGGCGAAGGGAAAAAGGTCCTGCGGCCGGGGCTCACAATGCTCGCCGGGATCCCAATCCGGGATAAATCTGTTATCACGCTCGGCTAAGCGGCCGGACAATGTGGCCCGACGAGCGTCGCGCAGTTTTGCGGTCCGGCAAAGTCCAAATATTTACTCGCGACGCGCGACCATATTCATTCGGGGTTAGGGACGCGGACGCGAGTCTCTCCCCAAGGCACAAAAGCGAGATCCGAGAGCCTCCGGACTATTATGGCTAGCCCTTATCCGAAGTATCATCTCCCGATAGGGACGATCGAGACCTTTTTCTCTTTTTTTTTTTTTTTTTTAACAAGGAGCTGGACCGGCCCCCACTTTCGCACGGACCGAAGCTCGTCCCCCTGGCCTCTTTGCCGATTACGATCTTAATGAAGTCCCTTTTCCTAAGATTATCGCCTTAACTAATGCGCAGTCTCGGCTCGCCGAGCCAGGAAGCAGCCTTCGTCCCGATTCATTCCGAGTGACTGGTCTCTTCTGCGGGATTAGAAGCTGCCACCACTCGAATGTGTAGGAATTTCCGTGTACGAGCCGTGTCATCTGATCAGCATCGCTTCTTTCGCCTCGACGGGGGAATTAGGAATAAAAATAGGGCAGGTAAGTGGCCATGCGTATATGTAACGTCGCGTGTCGCGAGGAAAGAAGAAATCGGCGTTGTATTGTGAATCATAGTCCGAAATCATAGTCCTGCCAAGTGGTTAGAGGCCGACACGCGCATTGTATATGAGGCGAGAGCTGCTTTCCTAAATTGCAGAGGCGGCGCGCAATAACCGGCAATTTTCCGTCAAATGCAAACGTAACGAGGCTCCGGCGTCAAATATTCATGCAGGCAGGCAGGGAAAAAAAGTGCGTCAATTCACGCGTGCGAGGAAAGCCCAAGATTTATCTAATAATACCTATATACAGTAGTTGCAAAACTCTTTATCCCGACCCATTCAATCTTTCACTTTAATAAAATATATATATATCTACCGCAGCAATAACAGTCCTCGAGCCGCGGCGGAAATAGTTTTATAAGCCCCGTAATTGAAAAGGGGTAAAAGAAATCGTGGAAGAAATTAGAATGGGAAAATATCGAGGGGCCGGGGGGCAGCCGGCAGGGGTTGGAGAATCGATGAAAACTGCGAAAGTACACGAGAGCCTCGTCGCGGCCTTTTGTAATTTCACGACAAAGGAATCCCATGAATGGCAGCGTATCTGCAAGGCTCGGCTGGATTAATAATACCGGCTCATCCCCCGCGAAGTCAGGGACGACGACGACGACGACGAGGACGACGTCGGGGCTCTCTGCAGCCCTGTGCGCGAATTCAACAAGTTCGCTGAATCGACAAAAAGCGCGCGCCCGCCGCCTTCTGTTGACCGAAAAGCGGCATTACCTTCGACTACCTCCTTTCTCCCCTCCGCCCTATTGAGCTCTCTCTCTAAGACGCGCGATATTAAGAACACACACAGACTGCGGGCTTTTTCGAATTTTCTAATTACGCTCGGGGAGCGACTATCGATCCCTATTTTTGCCTCTCGCGGTTCGTCGTCATCCTGTCGCGTCGCGCGTTTATTATATTCATCGGAATGTAGGACACCGACGAAAGTAAGTATCGGACTATATGGCAGCGTCAAGGATCGAAGCGAGAGGAGAGGGGGTCTAGCCGAAAAAGACACGTTAGTCGGCGGAAACGATGCCCTCTCTCCTAATCTCTCGAGGTAAATCGATTGGTTGTTCGCTCGAGCGAAATTGCATTACGACTCGTCATTCAATAAAAACAAGACGGCGGGGAGCGATAAACCACTTAAGGCTCACGCGAGTGACGGAAAGCCATACTCGAGAGGCAGGCGCAAGAAGACGTTTGCCGATGTTTTCTCTCCCTCCGCGCCTTTTACCCCCCTCTATTACCACCACCACCACTACACCTTTCTCTATCTCGCTCGCTAAATTGTCCGCGACACGCCAACACATCGCAGCGAGAGAGAGACGGGAACTCGTGCCGCGGCAGTTCGCAGAAGATTCGAGCTTGTTTTTATGCCACTCGACACCGCAAAGCTCGCCGCTCGCGGACGAGCAGCGCTCTCTCGCCTATAACGACTCTTCGAAATTTTCATCGGCGTCCTTCGCTACACGTATTACTACTCCCTTTTCCTTTTGCGCTGCAGACCGCGGAGATTGATTTATTGCTCCCCCCCTTCGCGAGACGCGTCCCTCGCGATCGAGGAAATTTGTACCTAATGAATTGTTCGCGCCCGCGACGGTGTATATACACGGTAAGAAACTGCGCTCCGCTCCGCGGGAAAGCCGGCTCATTGTGCTCGGGGGAAAAAATGCCGCGAACCGAATTATCATAATTAATTTGTAATTAAGAAGCGAAAACGGCTCGAAATTAATGAAAACAAACGAGCTGGCAGAGATAAGCGAAATGCATATTCAAGAAATCGCCGGCCGTAGGATTGTCTGCAAGAAAGCTCTCGCGGAAGCCATAAAAGCTAGCGGAGCGGCTGATAAAGTCGGGGAGCTAAAAAAAAGCGTCTCATAAGGCCATAAGTCGATGCCAGAATCCGTGTCGACAAATTGCGTTTCTCAAATAAGGCAGCCGCCGGCGCACCGCGGCGCTGCTCCGCGACGAGGAAGAGGAAAAGCGTATATATATACATATATATGTGAAAAGGCATCCGAAGGAAGGGAAAAAGCGCAGGCCGCGGCGGCGGCGGCGGCGGCGGTGCAGCAAGAAAGCGCCTATTCAAAACGACGGGTGCGGCGGTGGCGGCGGCGGCGGCGTCAGCGAGACAGCCAGCGAGACAGCCAGCGAGAGCGCAAATAGAAGAGAGCACGTAGCCCATTAAATATGCAGCGCGCGTTGCTCGGGGGGGAGGAGACTCGTTACTCCATCCGCCGAGCGAGCGCCGAGTCCTGACCGAGTAGGCTATATATATACGGACTGACCTCATCCGCACAGCACCCCAGACGCGCTCGGCCGCGCGCATAAAAACCGAGCGCGTTATATACCTATAACGCAGGTATCCGCACCTGCGCCGATTCCCGACTCTGCTCTCATTCTTATCGACTCCTCCTGTACATTTATTGCTCGCGGGATATATCGCTAATTGAATTATACGCGCAAACGGCGCGTCGGGTAAATAAAAGGGAATGATTTTCAATGAAGGATAATCGTTAATCACGCTTCGTCGCTTTGGCCCAACATCGATTTTCTCCTCCACTAGCTCTCGTGCTCGCAGGCAAAAACGAAGAGAAGAAGCGAAAAAGGAGCCAAGGAGAAGAAGCGGGGGGGGGGGCCCGTGAATGCCGGCCCTCTTTCTGCTCTTGCGCTTCTCACCGACTCTCTGCCTCTCCGCAGCGCACTGCTGCGATTTAAAGTAATCGCGGAGAGTACGCGCTTTTTTCTCCCCGCGAGAGAGAGCTGAAAGGAAATCCCACTGATTTACCCGGATGAAATGATGCGCGCAAGCGCAGGTAAGAGGTCTACTCTCTCTCTCTCCTCCGGCGGCGTACAAATTTTCGGAATAATCCGATGACTCGGGCCGCGCGGAGAGCCCCGGCGGAACGAGCTGCACCTGCAGATTGAAAAAGGATGAGTGCGCACTCCGAAGGAGAGAGAGAGCTTTCAATGCCCGCCGGCTCCTCCCTCCTCTTCATCCCTCTTCTTCCCTTTCAGAGCAGCGTGTATATATAACGTGCCCGGCAGCTCTCCGCTCTCCGCGCCCGAGGTTTTTCGCGAAAGCGCGGCGCAAGAACCCGCCGAGCGAGTAATAATCTCTCTCCGCGGCCGCGCCGATCATTAAATTGTTCCGGCGCTGCTTAACACCGGGAGGACGCTGCCGAGAGCCGCATTCACACACGATTCTCGACGCCGAGTGTGCCGCCTCGATTGGTCAATTAACAAACTGCATTAGAAAATAATGAGACGCGCAAGCGGCCCTCTCCGCCGCGGCGGCGGCGCTCTCGTAATTCTTATTTTCCCTCTCTACGATCATTCAAAGCTCTCTCCCTCCCTCGCGTAATTGCGAGTATATTTTCGCGCTCCGGGTCGTTATTTCAGTCGCGCGCGCGACCGTCGCGGTGTGTGCTAGATGAGCTCGAATACTGCGAGAGCGGAAAGGAATTTTTTTTAGCCGCGGACCGATCGATGCGTAATATAAAAAAAAGAGGCTGAAAAGGAAGGCTTAAGTAGGCTCGAGTTAAGATTCCAGTCTATATAAACGCAGTCATTCAGTCCGCTTGACGAGGGGCGCGCTCTCGGTCAGGTATCAGCAGCTTCTCGGTACAACAACAATTACTCCTGATTGGGAGAAATCGTCAGCTCGGTTCCGAGAAGCTGGGGGCAAGCGAGAGAGGAAGGGGAGGGGAGGGGCAGGACAGGGCCGCGCTCAGGTGGGAGAGCGGCGCCAGCGAGCGGACGGCTTTCCGATCGAGGCAGGTATAAAAAAGACGTTTCGTATCCCTCGTCAAAGCGAGAAACCAGACGGTTCCCGATAAGGATCTCGAGATCGCGCAATCCCGAAAGAATTTCGCCAATGGCTCTTGTTTTCCCTTTTGCTCTCGCTCTCTCGGCTCTCCCGATGCAGGCGGTTCGCTCTCTTAATTTTCCGCGGGGGGCGTAGCGCGCGCATTCTTTCGAGCGACGCGGCGGCGGGGCTCGCCGCCGTGTTTGCTCAGCCGAGGTGCACAGAGCGGCCGATTGTACACAATGGACCGGTCCCCGCCGACGCGCTAAATAACGGATTCTCCCCATAAAAAATTCCGTTTGCCCGGCGGCCGGCGGGGCGATCGCCGCGCTTCATTTTTGCATCGGCCGGGCCTCATTTTTCCATCGAGCGTCTTTCCCTCTGGTTTATTTACACCGGCCGCGGGGATTTCTTTGCCGGCGGCCCTCCTTCCGGGACGCAGCCTCGTCGCTTTTCCAATTCCCTCTCGCATTGCAGAGTATGCCGTGTGTCCTCTCTCTCTTTTGGCACCTCTTATTCGCGCGCAGAGAGCTCCGCAGCGGCGCAGTCGCACTTGGCCCGAAAATCCAAAGCCCGGCTAGGCGGCGGCGGCGACGGCGGCAGATCCACGGCTCACTGGACTTCAAAGCGAATGGGCAATCTTATCCGACCACTGTTCAATGGCCAGTGCACGAGGCGCGGCGCACTAGCCCCGGGTTTATACTCGTCGCCGGCAGCCAGCCTCATTATCATGCCTCACCCTACCCGAAAGGCATCGACTAGTGGGGGGGGGGGGGGGGGGGGGGG